>JANBXA010000016.1:0-149721 GCA_030556225.1 Cricetiscus sungorus | reverse complement strand
CCTGGACCACCTGAAACTGAGGTCAGGATGGACCTGGACCTCAGGTCAGCTGGACCAGGACCTGACGTCCAGCTGCAC
Organism: Cricetiscus sungorus; assembly: GCA_030556225.1. Lineage (NCBI taxonomy): Eukaryota > Metazoa > Chordata > Mammalia > Rodentia > Cricetidae > Cricetiscus > Cricetiscus sungorus. The sequence goes on along the minus strand of JANBXA010000016.1, from coordinate 149,643 downwards.
GTGGACCTGAGGTTTTGGACCACCTGGACCTGAGGTCCTGCTGGACCTGGACCTGAGGTCCTGCTGGAATCCAGGTCTAGCTGGACCTGGACCTGAGGTCCTGTACCACCTGGACCTGAGGTCCAGCTGGACCTTGACCTGAAGACCTGGACATGAGGTCCAGCTGGACCTGGACCTGAGGTCCTGCTGGACCTGGACCTGAGGTCCTGCAGGAATCCAGGTCTAGCTGGACATGGACCTGAGGTCCTGGACCACCTGGACCTGAGGTCCAGCTGGACCTGGACCTGAGGTCCTGGACCACCTGGAAGTGAGGTCCAGCTGGAACTGGACCTGAGGTCCTGGACCACCTGGATATGATGTCCAGCTAGACCTGGACCTGATGTCCAGTAGGACCTGTACCTCAGGTCCCGCTGGACCTGGACCTCATGTCCTGCTGGACCTGGACCTGAGGTCTAGCTGGACCTGGACCTGAGGTCCAGCTGGTCCTGGACCTGAGGTCCTGGACCACCTGGACCTGAGGTCCAACTGGACCTGGACCGGAGGTTCAGCTGGACCTGGACCTGAGGTCCTGCATCACCTGGACCTGAGGTCCAGCTGGACTTGGAACTGTGGTCCTGGACCCCCTGCACTTGAGGTCCAGCTGGACCTGGACCTGAGGTCCAGCTGGACCTGGACCTGAGGTCCATCTGGACCTGGACCTGAGGTCCAGCTGGACCTGGACTTGAGGTCCTGGACCACCTGGACCTGAGGTCCTGGAACACCTGGACCTGCGGTCCAGCTGGATCAATTCCAGCTGGACCTGGACCTGAGGTCCTGGACCACATGGACCTGAGGTCCAGCTGGTCCTGGACCTGAGGTCCTGCTGGACCTGGACTTGAAGTCCTGGACCACCTGGACCTGAGAGTCCACGTGGTCCTGGACCTGAGTTCCAGCTAGACCTGGACCTGAGGTCCTGGACCACCTGAACTGAGGTTTTCGACCACCTGGACCTGACGTCCTCGACCACCTGGACCTGAGGTCCTTACCTGGCCCTAACCTGAGGTCCTGCACATTGACCTGAGGTCCTGGGCCTGGATCTGAGATCCTGGTCCTGGACCTGGATTGAGGTCCTGGACCTTAATGAGGACCTATCCCTGAGGTCCTGATCTTGGACCTGTGGTCCGGGACCTGGACCTGTGCCTTAGTTTCTGGACCTGAATCTAAAGTACTGGACCTTGACCTGGACCTGAGTTCCTGGAGCCAGACCTGAAGTCCTAGAGCTAGACATGGACCTGAGGACCTGGAACTGAAGTCCTGGAACTGGACAAAAAGTCCTGGAACTGTACCTGGACCTGAGTTCCTGGAACTGGTCCTGATGTCCTGGTCCTGGATGTCGACATGAGTCCTGGACTTGGACCTGAGGTCCTGGACCTGGACTTCAGGTCGTGGACTCACTCTCCTAGACAGCACAACGTCCTGTTTTAGGAACATCTTAAAGGAACACGTTTCTAAATATAAAGTAGTGTCGGGCTCCATTTCAGCAAGACACCAGTTTCAACCTGCACGGTCACATTGACTTTCACATTTCTACGTGCAATCCAAGTTGGAAACATATATTCTATCCCATCGCATATCTAGCTACAGTTGATGTGAAGATGTCCTTTTACCAATGCCACCATTGATAATACACAGTCCCTTGTTTCTTTCTCGTTTCTGTGTGAATCTAGTTTATTCTTACCTACAAAACACAAGTTCTGCAGAACATCGTTTCTATTTGAACACTCTGCTGAAAACACTGTGCGTGGATGGCATGCGGTATCATTACAGGCAGTGAGGTTCACATTGCCACAAACACATTAACTTTCCATTGAGAACTACAATCGTAGATCGGTGTCTTGGATTTCTTGAAAGGGATGAGTTTCTCTGACATGTTCTCAATGTTCTTTCGATTCCTTTAACGTACTAAAGTCGAAAGAAACCCTGCCTCATTTCAGAGAAGAAAGAGATGACAATGCAATACTTAAGTGTACAATGATGTTTTCATGCTCATGGTTTGCAAATGAGACGTCGTCTCACCACAAGAAAATATCGATTTTATATGTGCTTCTCCATAGACAGACATAAGAGACACGGCTCTTTTCATGGTAAAAAGAATGCGTTTCATATAAATGACAGCACGTTAATATTGCATGGATAATTAATCACAAACAAACACAAAAGCTAACTTTAACCCAAAGGAAAAGGGTAAAGCTAAACTTAATCCAAATGCTAAATGTAACACTGGTAGTAACGCAAACGCTAACCTTAATACCGACACTACCCTTAATCTATTCCTGAACCTAATGCTAACCTTAACCCTGATGCAAAGTATGAACGTAATCCTAAAGCTAAACCAATCGTCCTAATCATGACACAAACCCGAATGTTAACAATAACCCTAATGCGCTAACGCGAACACAAGCAACAAGTTGAACCCGTACCTTTACCCAGCATTTAGCACTAACTGTACTTGTGGACTGAAGTACACATCATTCGGAAACAGAGTTTGGCTTTGGTAAATCTATGCTCTCTACCAATTTGAGTTAGTAGCGACAGACGAAAGAGGATCTTACTCGTTGCCTACCCAGGAGAAATCATTTCTTATCAGAACACTTTTTGAAGATGCTATTTCAGTGAAAATGAGTTGTCACTCTCCTAGAAATCACAACGTCCTGTTCTTGACACATCTTAGGCGGACACGTTTCAAAACCAAACTGCAGTGTCGGGCGCAATTTCACCATGAAACTTATACGTTTTCAACCTGCACAGTCACATTGATCTTCACAATGTTATGTGTAATCGAAGTTGAAAAAGAAGATTCTATCCCATCTCATATCTAGCTACAGTTAAGGACATGAAAGTGTCCTTTTACAAAGAGGATATGCCACCATTGACATTACATATTCCCTTATTTCTTTCTCATTTCTGTTTGAATCTAGTTCATTCCTGGACATGGAGCTGAGGTCCTGAACCTAGACCTGAGGTCCTTACAAGGCCCTAGCCTGAAGTCCTGGACAAGGACCTGAGGGCCTGGACCACCTGGACATGAGGTACAGCTGGACCTGGACTTGATATCCTGGACCACCTGGACCAGAGGTCCAGCTGGAACTGGACCTGAGGTCCTGAACCACATGGAACTGAGGACCAGCTGGACCTGGACCTGAGGTCCAGGACCACTTGGATCTGAGGTCCAGCTGGACCTGGACCTGAGGTCCTGCTGGAGTCCAGGTCCAGCTGGACCTGGACCTGAGGTTTTGGACCACCTGGACGTGAGGTCCAGCTGGACCTGGACCTGAGGTCCAGCTGGACCTGGACCTGAGGTCCTGCTGGACCTGGACCTGAGGTCCACCTGGACCTGGACCTGAGGTCCAGCTGGACTTGGAACTGTGGTCCTGGACCACCTGCACCTGAGGGCCAGCTGGACCTGGACCTGAGGTCCAGCTGGACCTGGACGTGATGTCCAGCTGGACCTGGACCTGAGGTCCTGGATCACTTGGACCTGAGGTCCAGCTGGACCTGGACCTGAGGTCCTGCTGGAGTCCAGGTCCAGCTGGACCTGGACCTGAGGTCCTGGACTACCTGGACATGAGATGCAGCTGGACCTGGACTTGAGGTCCTGGACCACTTGGACCTGAGGTCCAGCTGGACCTGGACCTGAGGTCCTGCTGGACCTGGACCTGAGGTCCTGGACCACCTGCACCTGAGGTCCAGCTGGACCTGGACCTGAGGTCCTGAACAACCTGGACCTGAGGTCCAGCTGGACCTGGACCTGAGGACCTGGGTCACCAGGACCTGAGGTCCAGCTGGACCTGGACCTGAGGTCCTGGACCACTGGGACCTGACGTCCAGCTGGACCTTGACCTGAGGTCCTGTTGGAGTCTAGGTCCAGCTGGACCTGGACCTTAGTTCCTGGACCACCTGGAACTCAGGTCAGGCTGGACCTGGACCTGAGGTCAGCTGGACCAGGACCTGACGTCCAGCTGCACGTGGACCTGAGGTTTAGGACCACCAGGACGTGAGGTCCAGCTGGACCTGGACCTGAAGACCTGGACATGAGGTCCAGCTGGACCTGGACTTGAGGTCCAGCTGGACCTGGAATTGAGGTGCAACTGGACCTGGACTTGAGGTCCTGGACCACTTGGACCTGAGGTCCAGCTGGACCTGGACCTGAGGTCCTGTTGGACCTGGACCTGAGGTCCTGCTGGAATCCAGGTCCAGCTGGACCTGGACCTGAGGTCCTGGACCACCTGGACCTGAGGTCCAGCTGGAACTGGACCTGAGGTCCTGGACCACCTGGATATGATGGCCATCTGGATCTGGACCTGATGTCCAGTAGGACCTGGACCTGAGGTCCAGCTGGACCTGGATCTGAGGTCCTGAACCACATGGACGTGAGGACCAGCTGGACCTGGACCTGAGGTCCAGGACCACTTGGATCTGAGGTCCAGCTGGATCTGGACCTGAGGTCCTGCTGGAGTCCAGGTCCAGCTATACCTGGACCTGAGGTTTTGGACCACCTGGACGAGAGGTCCAGCTGGACCTGGACCTGAGGACCTGAAATGAGGTCCAGCTGGACCTGGACCTGAGGTCCAGCGGGATCTGGACCTGAGGTCCAGCTGGATCTGGACCTGAGGTCCAACTGGACCTGGACCTGAGGTCCTGCTGGAATCCAGGTCTAGCTGGACCTGGACTTGAGGTCCTGGACCACCTGGACCTGAGGTCCAGCTGGACCTGGACCTGAGGTCCTGGACCACCTGGACCTGAGGTCCAGCTGGACCTGGACCTGAGGTCCTGGACCACCTGGACATGAGGTCCAGCTGGAACTGGACCTGAGGTCCTGGACCACCTGGACATGATGTCCAGCTGGACCTGGACCTGATGTCCAGCTGGACCGGGACCTCAGGTCCAGCTGGACCTGGACCTGAGGTCCTGCTGGACCTGGACCTTAGGGCCAGCTGGACCTGGACCAGAGGTCCAGCTGGACCTGGACCTGAGGTCCTGGACCACCTGGACCTGAGGTCCAACTGGACCTGGACCGGAGGTCCAGCTGGACCTGGACCTGAGGTCCTGCACCACCTGGACCTGAGGTCCAGCTGGACTTGGAACTGTGGTCCTGGACCACCTGCACCTGAGGGCCAGCTGGACCTGGACCTGAGGTCCAGCTGGACCTGGACATGAGGTCCTGGACTACCTGGACATGAGATGCAGTTAGACCTGGACCTGAGGTCCGGGACCACCTGGACCAGAGGTCCAGCTGGACCTGGGCCTGAGGTCCAGCTGGTCCTAGACCTGAGGTCCTGCTGGAGTCCAGGTCCAGCTGGACCTGGACCTGAGGTCCTGGACTACCTGGACATGAGATGCAGCTGGACCTGTACCTGAGGTCCGGGACCACTTGGACCATAGGTCCAGCTGGACCTGGACCTGAGGTCCAGCTGGTCCTGGACCTGAGGACCTCGATCACCTGGACCTGAGTGTCCAGGTGGACCTGGAACTGAGGTCCAGCTGGACCTGGACCTGAGGTCCTGGACCAGCTGGTCCTAAGGTCTATGTCGGTCCAGGTGGACTTGCATCTTAGGTCCAGCTGCACATAGCCCTGAGGTCCTGGACCACCTGGACCTGAGGTCCAGCTGGACCTGGACTTGAGGTCCTGGACCACCTGGACCTGAGGTCCAGCTGTTCCTGGACCTGATCCTGCTGGAGTCCAGGTCCAGCTTGTCCTGGCCCTGAGGTCCTGGACCACCTTGTATTGAGGTCCAGCTGGACCTGGACTTGAGGTCCTTGACCACCTGGACCTGAGGTCCAGCTGGTCCTGGACCTGATCCTGCTGGAGTCCAGGTCCAGCTTGTCCTGGCCCTGAGGTAATGGACCACCTGGACCTGAAGTCCAGCTGGACAAATACCTGAGGTCCAGCTGGACCTGGAGCTGAGGTAATGGACCACCTGGACCTGAGGTCCAGCTGCACCTGGACCTGAGGTCCTGAACAACCTGGACCGGATGTCCAGCTGGACTTGGACCTGAGGTCCTGGACCACCTGGACCTGAGGTCCAGCAGGACCTGGACCTGAGGACCTTGACAACCTGAACCTGAGAGTCCAGGTGGACCTGGACCTGAGGTCCAGCTGGACCTGGAGTGAGGTCCTGGGCCAGCTGGACCTAGTGTCCTAGGTCGGTCCAGGTAGACCTGGACCTTAGGTCCAGCTGGACATGTACCTGATGTCCTGGACCACCTGGACCTGAGGTCCAGCTGGTCCTGGACCTGAGGACCTGGACCACCTGGACCTGAGGTCCGCTGGACCTAGACCTGAGGTCCTTCTGGAGTCCAGGTCCAACTGGACCTGGCCCTGAGGTCCTGGACAACCTGGAACTGAAGTCCAACTTGACCTGGACTTGAGGTCCAGCTGGACCTGGGCCTGAGGTCCTGGACCACCTGGACCTGAGGTCCAGCTTGACCTGGACTTGAGGTCCAGCTGGACCTGGACCTGAGGTCCTGGACCACCTGGACCTGATGTCCAGCTGGACGTGGACCTGAGGTCCAGCTCGACCTGGAGCTGAGGTCCTGGACCACCTGCACCTGAGGTCCAGTGGACCTGGGCCTGAGGTCCTGAACAACCTGGACCTGAGGTCCAGCTGGACCTGGACCTGAGGACCTCGGTCACCTGGACCTGAGGTCCAGCTGGACCTGGACCTGAGGTCCTGGACCACTTGGACCTGACGTCCAGCTGGACCTTGACCTGAGGTCCTGTTGGAGTCCAGGTCCAGCTGGACCTGGATCTGAGTTCCTGGACCACCTGGAACTCAGGTCAGGCTGGACCTGGACCTGAGGTCAGCTGGACCAGGACCTGACGTCCAGCTGCACGTGGACCTGAGGTTTTGGACCACCAGGACGTGAGGTCCAGCTGGACCTGGACCTGAAGACCTGGACATGAGGTCCAGCTGGACCTGGACTTGAGGTCCAGCTGGACCTGGAATTGAGGTGCAGCTGGACCTGGACTTGAGGTCCTGGACCACTTGGACCTGAGGTCCAGCTGGACCTGGACCTGAGGTCCTGCTGGACCTGGACCTGAGGTCCTGCTGGAATCCAGGTCTAGCTGGACCTGGAACTGAGGTCCTGGACCACCTGGACCTGAGGTCCAGCTGGAACTGGACCTGAGGTCCTGGACCACCTGGTTATGATGTCCTTCTGGATCTGGACCTGATGTCCAGTAGGACCTGGACCTGAGGTCCAGCTGGACCTGGACCTGAGGTCCTGAACCACATGGACCTGAGGACCAGCTGGACCTGGACCTGAGGTCCAGGACCACTTGGATCTGAGGTCCAGCTGGATCTGGACCTGAGGTCCTGCTGGAGTCCAGGTCCAGCTATACCTGGACCTGAGGTTTTGGACCACCTGGACGAGAGGTCCAGCTGGACCTGGACCTGAGGACCTGAAATGAGGTCCAACTGGACCTGGACCTGAGGTCCAGCGGGATCTGGACCTGAGGTCCAGCTGGACCTGGACCTGAGGTCCTGGACCACCTGGACCTGAGGTCCAACTGGACCTGGACCGGAGGTCCAGCTGGACCTGGACCTGAGGTCCTGCACCACCTGGACCTGAGGTCCAGCTGGACTTGGAACTGTGGTCCTGGACCACCTGCACCTGAGGGCCAGCTGGACCTGGACCTGAGGTCCAGCTGGACCTGGACATGAGGTCCTGGACCACCTGGACATGAGATGCAGTTGGACCTGGACCTGAGGTCCGGGACCACCTGGACCAGAGGTCCAGCTGGACCTGGGCCTGAGGTCCAGCTGGTCCTAGACCTGAGGTCCTGCTGGAGTCCAGGTCCAGCTGGACCTGGACCTGAGGTCCTGGACTACCTGGACATGAGATGCAGCTGGACCTGTACCTGAGGTCCGGGACCACTTGGACCATAGGCCCAGCTGGACCTGGACCTGAGGTCCAGCTGGTCCTGGACCTGAGGACCTCGATCACCTGGATGAGTGTCCAGGTGGACCTGGAACTGAGGTCCAGCTGGACCTGGACCTGAGGTCCTGGACCAGCTGGTCCTAAGGTCTATGTCGGTCCAGGTGGACTTGCATCTTAGGTCCAGTTGCACATAGCCCTGAGGTCCTGGACCACCTGGACCTGAGGTCCAGCTGGACCTGGACTTGAGGTCCTGGACCACCTGGACCTGAGGTCCAGCTGTTCCTGGACCTGATCCTGCTGGAGTCCAGGTCCAGCTTGTCCTGGCCCTGAGGTCCTGGACCACCTTGTCTTGAGGTCCAGCTGGACCTGGACTTGAGGTCCTTGACCACCTGGACCTGAGGTCCAGCTGGTCCTGGACCTGATCCTGCTGGAGTCCAGGTCCAGCTTGTCCTGGCCCTGAGGTAATGGACCACCTGGACCTGAAGTCCAGCTGGACAAATACCTGAGGTCCAGCTGGACCTGGAGCTGAGGTCCTGGACCACCTGCACCTGAGGTCCAGCTGGACCTGGACCTGAGGTCCTGAACAACCTGGACCTGAGGTCCAGCTGGTCCTGGACCTGATCCTGCTGGAGTCCAGGTCCAGCTTGTCCTGGCCCTGAGGTAATGGACCACCTGGACCTGAAGTCCAGCTGGACAAATACCTGAGGTCCAGTTGGACCTGGAGCTGAGGTCCTGGACCACCTGCACCTGAGGTCCAGCTGGACCTGGACCCGAGGTAATGGACAACCTGGACCTGAGGTCCAGCTGGACCTGGACCTGAGGTCCTGAACAACCTGGACCTGAGGTCCAGCTGGACTTGGACCTGAGGTCCTGGACCACCTGGACCTGAGGTCCAGCAGGACCTGGACCTGAGGACCTCGACAACCTGAACCTGAGAGTCCAGGTGGACCTGGACCTGAGGTCCAGCTGGACCTGGAGTGAGGTCCTGGGCCAGCTGGACCTAGGGTCTAGGTCGGTCCAGGTAGACCTGGACCTTAGGTCCAGCTGGACATGTACCTGATGTCCTGGACCACCTGGACCTGAGGTCCAGCTGGTCCTGGAACTGAGGACCTGGACCACCTGGACCTGAGGTCCGCTGGACCTAGACCTGAGGTCCTGCTGGAGTCCAGGTCCAACTGGACCTGGCCCTGAGGTCCTGGACAATCTGAACCTGAAGTCCAGCTTGACCTGGACTTGAGGTCCAGCTGGACCTGGGCCTGAGGTCCTGGACCACCTGGACCTGATGTCCAGCTGGACGTGGACCTGAGGTCCAGCTAGACCTGGAGCTGAGGTCCTGGACCACCTGCACCTGAGGTCCAGCTGGACCTGGACCTGAGGTCCTGAACAACCTGGACCTGAGGTCCAGCTGGACCTGGACCTGAGGACCTGGGTCACCTGGACCTGAGGTCCAGCTGGACCTGGACCTGAGGTCCTGGACCACTTGGACCTGACGTCCAGCTGGACCTTGACCTGAGGTCCTGTTGGAGTCCAGGTCCAGCTGGACCTGGACCTGAATTCCTGGACCACCTGGAACTGAGGTCAGGCTGGACCTGGACCTGACGTCAGCTGGACCAGGACCTGACGTCCACCTGCACGTGGACCTGAGGTTTTGGACCACCAGGACGTGAGGTCCAGCTGGACCTGGACCTGAAGACCTGGACATGAGGTCCAGCTGGACCTGGACTTGAGGTCCAGCTGGACCTGGAATTGAGGTGCAGCTGGACCTGGACTTGAGGTCCTGGACCACTTGGACCTGAGGTCCAGCTGGACCTGGACCTGAGGTCCTGCTGGACCTGGACCTGGTAGGACCTGGACCTGAGGTCCAGCTGGACCTGGACCTGAGGTCCTGAACCACATGGACCTGAGGACCAGCTGGACCTGGACCTGAGGTCCAGGACCACTTGGATCTGAGGTCCAGCTGGATCTGGACCTGAGGTCCTGCTGGAGTCCAGGTCCAGCTATACCTGGACCTGAGGTTTTGGACCACCTGGACGAGAGGTCCAGCTGGACCTGGACCTGAGGACCTGAAATGAGGTCCAACTGGACCTGGACCTGAGGTCCAGCGGGATCTGGACCTGAGGTCCAGCTGGATCTGGACCTGAGGTCCAACTGGACCTGGACCTGAGGTCCTGCTGGAATCCAGGTCTAGCTGGACCTGGACCTGAGGTCCTGGACCACCTGGACCTGAGGTCCAGCTGGACCTGGACCTGAGGTCCTGGACCACCTGGACGTGAGGTCCAGCTGGAACTGGACCTGAGGTCCTGGACCACCTGGACATGATGTCCAGCTGGACCTGGACCTGATGTCCAGCTGGACCTGGACCTCAGGTCCAGCTGGACCTGGACCTGAGGTCCTGCTGGACCTGGACCTGAGGGCCAGCTGGACCTGGACCAGAGGTCCGGCTGGACCTGGACCTGAGGTCCTGGACCACCTGGACCTGAGGTCCAACTGGACCTGGACCGGAGGTCCAGCTGAACCTGGACCTGAGGTCCTGCACCACCTGGACCTGAGGTCCAGCTGGACTTGGAACTGTGGTCCTGGACCACCTGCACCTGAGGGCCAGCTGGACCTGGACCTGAGGTCCAGCTGGACCTGGACATGAGGTCCTGGACTACCTGGACATGAGATGCAGTTGGACCTGGACCTGAGGTCCGGGACCACCTGGACCAGAGGTCCAGCTGGACCTGGGCCTGAGGTCCATCTGGTCCTGGACCTGAGAACCTCGATCACCTGGACATGAGTGTCCATTTGGACCTGGAACTGAGGTCCAGCTGGACCTGGACCTGAGGTCCTGGACCAGCTGGTCCTAAGGTCTATGTCGGTCAAGGTGGACTTCCATCTTAGGTCCAGCTGGACATAGCACTGAGGTCCTGGACCACCTGGACCTGAGGTCCAGCTGGACCTGGACCTGAGATCCTGCTGGAGTCCAGGTGCAGCTGGACCTGGCCCTGAGGTCCTGCACCACCTGGACCTGAGGTCCAGCTGGACCTGGACCTGAGGTCCTGGACCACCTGGACATGAGGTCCAGCTGGACCTGGACCTGATCCTGCTGGAGTCCACGTCCAGCTTGTCCTGGCCCTGAGGGCCTTGACCACCTGGACCTGAGGTCCAGCTTGACCTGGACTTGAGGTCCAGCTGGACCTGGACCTGAGGTAATGGACCACCTGGACCTGAAGTACATCTGGACAAGGACCTGCGGTCCAGCTGGACCTGGAGCTGAGGTCCTGGACCACCTGCACCTGAGGTCCAGCTGGACCTGGCCCTGAGGTCCGGCTGGACCTGGACCCGAGGTAATGGACCACCTGGACCTGAGGTCCAGCTGGACCTGGACCTGAGGTCCTGAACAACCTGGACCTGAGGTCCAGCTGGACCTGGACCTGAGGACCTGGGTCACCTGGACCTGAGGTCCAGCTGGACCTGGACCTGAGGTCCTGGACCACTTGGACCTGACGTCCAGCTGGACCTTGACCTGAGGTCCTGTTGGAGTCCAGGTCCAGCTGGACCTGGACCTGAGTTCCTGGACCACCTGGAACTGAGGTCAGGCTGGACCTGGACCTGAGGTCAGCTGGACCAGGACCTGACGTCCAGCTGCACGTGGACCTGAGGTTTTGGACCACCAGGACGTGAGGTCCAGCTGGACCTGGACCTGAAGACCTGGACATGAGGTCCAGCTGGACCTGGACTTGAGGTCCAGCTGGACCTGGAATTGAGGTGCAGCTGGACCTGGACTTGAGGTCCTGGACCACTTGGACCTGAGGTCCAGCTGGACCTGGACCTGAGGTCCTGCTGGACCTGGACCTGGTAGGACCTGGACCTGAGGTCCAGCTGGACCTGGACCTGAGGTCCTGAACCACATGGACCTGAGGACCAGCTGGACCTGGACCTGAGGTCCAGGACCACTTGGATCTGAGGTCCAGCTGGATCTGGACCTGAGGTCCTGCTGGAGTCCAGGTCCAGCTATACCTGGACCTGAGGTTTTGGACCACCTGGACGAGAGGTCCAGCTGGACCTGGACCTGAGGACCTGAAATGAGGTCCAACTGGACCTGGACCTGAGGTCCAGCGGGATCTGGACCTGAGGTCCAGCTGGATCTGGACCTGAGTTCCAACTGGACCTGGACCTGAGGTCCTGCTGGAATCCAGGTCTAGCTGGACCTGGACCTGAGGTCCTGGACCACCTGGACCTGAGGTCCAGGTGGACCTGGACCTGAGGTCCTGGACCACCTGGACCTGAGGTCCAGGTGGACCTGGACCTGAGGTCCTGGACCACCTGGACCTGAGGTCCAGCTGGACCTGGACCTGAGGTCCTGGACCACCTGGACGTGAGGTCCAGCTGGAACTGGACCTGAGGTCCTGGACCACCTGGACATGATGTCCAGCTGGACCTGGACCTGATGTCCAGCTGGACCTGGACCTCAGGTCCAGCTGGACCTGGACCTGAGGTCCTGCTGGACCTGGACCTGAGGGCCAGCTGGACCTGGACCAGAGTTCCGGCTGGACCTGGACCTGAGGTCCTGGACCACCTGGACCTGAGGTCCAACTGGACCTGGACCGGAGGTCCAGCTGGACCTGGACCTGAGGTCCTGCACCACCTGGACCTGAGGTCCAGCTGGACTTGGAACTGTGGTCCTGGACCACCTGCACCTGAGGGCCAGCTGGACCTGGACCTGAGGTCCAGCTGGACCTGGACATGAGGTCCTGGACTACCTGGACATGAGATGCAGTTGGACCTGGACCTGAGGTCCGGGACCACCTGGACCAGAGGTCCAGCTGGACCTGGGCCTGAGGTCCATCTGGTCCTGGACCTGAGAACCTCGATCACCTGGACATGAGTGTCCATTTGGACCTGGAACTGAGGTCCAGCTGGACCTGGACCTGAGGTCCTGGACCAGCTGGTCCTAAGGTCTATGTCGGTCAAGGTGGACTTCCATCTTAGGTCCAGCTGGACATAGCACTGAGGTCCTGGACCACCTGGACCTGAGGTCCAGCTGGACCTGGACCTGAGATCCTGCTGGAGTCCAGGTGCAGCTGGACCTGGCCCTGAGGTCCTGCACCACCTGGACCTGAGGTCCAGCTGGACCTGGACCTGAGGTCCTGGACCACCTGGACATGAGGTCCAGCTGGACCTGGACCTGATCCTGCTGGAGTCCACGTCCAGCTTGTCCTGGCCCTGAGGTCCTTGACCACCTGGACCTGAGGTCCAGCTTGACCTGGACTTGAGGTCCAGCTGGACCTGGACCTGAGGTAATGGACCACCTGGACCTGAAGTACATCTGGACAAGGACCTGCGGTCCAGCTGGACCTGGAGCTGAGGTCCTGGACCACCTGCACCTGAGGTCCAGCTGGACCTGGACCTGAGGTCCGGCTGGACCTGGACCCGAGGTAATGGACCACCTGGACCTGAGGTCCAGCTGGACCTGGACCTGAGGTCCTGAACAACCTGGACCTGAGGTCCAGCTGGACTTGGACCTGAGGTCCTGGACCACCTGGACCTGAGGTCCAGCAGGACCTGGACCTGAGGACCTCGACCACCTGAACCTGAGAGTCCAGGTGGACCTGGACCTGAGGTCCAGCTGGACCAGGAGTGAGGTCCTGGGCCAGCTGGACCTAGGGTCTAGGTCGGTCCTGGTAGACCTGGACCTTAGGTCCAGCTGGACATGTACCTGAGGTCCTGGACCACCTGGACCTGAGGGCCAGCTGATCCTGGACCTGAGGACCTGGACCACCTGGACCTGAGGTCCGCTGGACCAGGACCTGAGGTCCTGCTAGAGTCCAGGTGCAGCTGGACCTGGCCCTGAAGTCCTGCACCACCTGGACCTAAGGTACAGCTTGACCTGGACTTGAGGTCCAGCTGGTCCTGGACCTGAGGTCCTGGACCACCTGGACCAGAGGTACAGCTTGACCTGGACTTGAGGTCCAGCTGGACCTGGACCTGAGGTACTGGACCACCTGGACCTGATGTCCAGCTGGACTTGGAACTGTGGTCCTGGACCACCTGCTCCTGAGGGCCAGCTGGACCTGGACCTGAGGTCCAGCTGGACCTGGACCTGAGGTCCAGCTGGACCTGGACCAGAGGTCCTGGATCACTTGGACCTGAGGTCCAGCTGGACCTGGACCTGAGGTCCTGCTGGAGTCCAGGTCCAGCTGGACCTGGACCTGAGGTCCTGGACTACCTGGACATGAGATGCAGCTGGACCTGGACTTGAGGTCCTGGACCACATGGACCTGAGGTCCAGCTGGACCTGGACCTGAGGTCCTGCTGGACCTGGACCTGAGGTCCTGGACCACCTGCACCTGAGGTCCAGCTGGACCTGGACCTGAGGACCTGGGTCACCTGGACCTGAGGTCCAGCTGGACCTGGACCTGAGGTCCTGGACCACTTGGACCTGACGTCCAGCTGGACCTTGACCTGAGGTCCTGTGGGAGTCCAGGTGCAGCTGGACCTGGACCTGAGTTCCTGGACCACCTGGAACTCAGGTCAGGCTGGACCTGGACCTGAGGTCAGCTGGACCAGGACCTGACGTCCAGCTGCACGTGGACCTGAGGTTTTGGACCACCAGGACGTGAGGTCCAGCTGGACCTGGACCTGAAGACCTGGACATGAGGTCCAGCTGGACCTGGACTTGAGGTCCAGCTGGACCTGGAATTGAGGTGAAACTGGACCTGGACTTGAGGTCCTGGACTACTTGGACCTGAGGTCCAGCTGGACCTGGACCTGAGGTCCTGCTGGACCTGGACCTGAGGTCCTGCTGGAATCCAGGTCTAGCTGGACCTGGACCTGAGGTCCTGGACCACCTGGACCTGAGGTCCAGCTGGAACTGGACCTGAGGTCCTGGACCACCTGGATATGATGTCCATCTGGATCTGGACCTGATGTCCAGTAGGACCTGGACCTGAGGTCCAGCTGGACCTGGATCTGAGGTCCTGAACCACATGGACGTGAGGACCAGCTGGACCTGGACCTGAGGTCCAGGACCACTTGGATCTGAGGTCCAGCTGGACCTGGACTTGAGGTCCTTGACCACCTGGACCTGAGGTCCAGCTGGTCCTGGACCTGATCCTGCTGGAGTCCAGGTCCAGCTTGTCCTGGCCCTGAGGTAATGGACCACCTGGACCTGAAGTCCAGCTGGACAAATACCTGAGGTCCAGCTGGACCTGGAGCTGAGGTCCTGGACCACCTGCACCTGAGGTCCAGCTGGACCTGGACCCGAGGTAATGGACCACCTGGACCTGAGGTCCTGCTGGACCTGGACCTGAGGTCCTGAACAACCTGGACCGGAGGTCCAGCTGGACTTGGACCTGAGGTCCTGGACCACCTGGACCTGAGGTCCAGTAGGACCTGGACCTGAGGACCTCGACAACCTGAACCTGAGAGTCCAGGTGGACCTGGACCTGAGGTCCAGCTGGACCTGGAGTGAGGTCCTGGGCCAGCTGGACCTAGGGTCTAGGTCGGTCCAGGTAGACCTGGACCTTAGGTCCAGCTGGACATGTACCTGATGTCCTGGACCACCTGGACCTGAGGTCCAGCTGGTCCTGGACCTGAGGACCTGGACCACCTGGACCTGAGGTCCGCTGGACCTAGACCTGAGGTCCTGCTGGAGTCCAGGTCCATCTGGACCTGGCCCTGAGGTCCTGGACAACCTGGACCTGAAGTCCAGCTTGACCTGGACTTGAGGTCCAGCTGGACCTGGGCCTGAGGTCCTGGACCACCTGGACCTGAGGTCCAGCTTGACCTGGACTTGAGGTCCAGCTGGACCTGGACCTGAGGTCCTGGACCACCTGGACCTGATGTCCAGCTGGACGTGGACCTGAGGTCCAGCTCGACCTGGAGCTGAGGTCCTGGACCACCTGCACCTGAGGTCCAGCTGGACCTGGACCTGAGGTCCTGAACAACCTGGACCTGAGGTCCAGCTGGACCTGGACCTGAGGACCTGGGTCACCTGGACCTGAGGTCCAGCTGGACCTGGACCTGAGGTCCTGGACCACTTGGACCTGACGTCCAGCTGGACCTTGACCTGAGGTCCTGTTGGAGTCCAGGTCCAGCTGGACCTGGACCTGAGTTCCTGGACCACCTGGAACTCAGGTCAGGCTGGACCTGGACCTGAGGTCAGCTGGACCAGGACCTGACGTCCAGCTGCACGTGGACCTGAGGTTTTGGACCACCAGGACGTGAGGTCCAGCTGGACCTGGACCTGAAGACCTGGACATGAGGTCCAGCTGGACCTGGACTTGAGGTCCAGCTGGACCTGGAATTGAGGTGCAGCTGGACCTGGACTTGAGGTCCTGGACCACTTGGACCTGAGGTCCAGCTGGACCTGGACCTGAGGTCCTGCTGGACCTGGACCTGAGGTCCTGCTGGAATCCAGGTCTAGCTGGACCTGGACCTGAGGTCCTGAACCACATGGACCTGAGGACCAGCTGGACCTGGACCTGAGGTCCAGGATCACTTGGATCTGAGGTCCAGCTGGATCTGGACCTGAGGTCCTGCTGGAGTCCAGGTCCAGCTATACCTGGACCTGAGGTTTTGGACCACCTGGACGAGAGGTCCAGCTGGACCTGGACCTGAGGACCTGAAATGAGGTCCAGCTGGACCTGGACCTGAGGTCCAGCGGGATCTGGACCTGAGGTCCAGCTGGATCTGGACCTGAGGTCCAACTGGAACTGGACCTGAGGTCCTGCTGGAATCCAGGTCTAGCTGGACCTGGACCTGAGGTCCTGGACCACCTGGACCTGAGGTCCAGCTGGACCTGGACCTGAGGTCCTGGACCACCTGGACCTGAGGTCCAGCTGGACCTGGATCTGACGTCCTCGACCACCTGGACCTGAGGTCCTTACCTGGCCCTAACCTGAGGTCCTGCACATTGACCTGAGGTCCTGGGCCTGGATCTGAGTTCCTGGTCCTGGACCTGGATTGAGGTCCTGGACCTTAACTGAGGACCTATCCCTGAGGTCCTGATCTTGGACCTGTGGTCCGGGACCTGGACCTGTGCCTTAGTTTCCGGACCTGAATCTAAAGTACTGGACCTTGACCTGGACCTGAGTTCCTGGAGCCAGACCTGAAGTCCTAGAGCTAGACATGGACCTGAGGACCTGGAACTGAAGTCCTGGAACTGGACAAAAAGTCCTGGAACTGTACCTGGACCTGAGTTCCTGGAACTGGACCTGATGTCCTGGTCCTGGATGTCGACATGAGTCCTGGACCTGGACCTGAGGTCCTGGACCTGGACTTCAAGTCGTGGACTCACTCTCCTAGACAGCACAACGTCCTGTTTTAGGAACATCTTAAAGGAACACGTTTCTAAATATAAAGTAGTGTCGGGCTCCATTTCAGCAAGACACCAGTTTCAACCTGCACGGTCACATTAACTTTCACATTTCTACGTGCAATCCAAGTTGGAAACATATATTCTATCCCATCGCATATCTAGCTACAGTTGATGTGAAGATGTCCTTTTACCAATGCCACCATTGATAATACACAGTCCCTTGTTTCTTTCTCGTTTCTGTGTGAATCTAGTTCATTCTTACCTACAAAACACAAGTTCTGCAGAACATCATTTCTATTTGAACACTCTGGTGAAAACACTGTGCGTGGATGGCATGCGGTATCATTACAGGCAGTGAGGTTCACATTGCCACAAACACATTAACTTTCCATTGAGAACTACAATCGTAGATCGGTGTCTTGGATTTCTTGAAAGGGGATGAGTTTCTCTGACATGTTCTCAATGTTCTTTCGATTCCTTTAACGTACTAAAGTCGAAAGAAACCCTGCCTCATTTCAGAGAAGAAAGAGATGACAATGCAATACTTAAGTGTACAATGATGTTTTCGTGCTCATGGTTTGCAAATGAGACGTCGTCTCACCACAAGAAAATATCGATTTTATATGTGCTTCTCCATAGACAGACATAAGAGACACGGCTCTTTTCATGGTAAAAAGAATGCGTTTCATATAAGTGACAGCACGTTAATATTGCATGGATAATAAATCACAAACAAACACAAAAGCTAACTTTAACCCAAAGGAAAAGGGTAAAGCTAAACTTAATCCAAATGCTAAATGTAACACTGGTAGTAACGCAAACGCTAACCTTAATACCGACACTACCCTTAATCTATTCCTGAACCTAATGCTAACCTTAACCCTGATGCAAAGTATGAACGTAATCCTAAAGCTAAACCAATCGTCCTAATCATGACACAAACCCGAATGTTAACAATAACCCTAATGCGCTAACGCGAACACAAGCAACAAGTTGAACCCGTACCTTAACCCAGCATTTAGCACTAACTGTACTTGTGGACTGAAGTACACATCATTCGGAAACAGAGTTTGGCTTTGGTAAATCTATGCTCTCTACCAATTTGAGTTAGTAGCGACAGACGAAAGAGGATCTTACTCGTTGTTTACCCAGGAGAAATCATTTCTTATCAGAACACTTTTTGAAGATGCTATTTCAGTGAAAATGAGTTGTCACTCTCCTAGAAATCACAACGTCCTGTTCTTGACACATCTTAGGCGGACACGTTTCAAAACCAAACTGCAGTGTCGGGCGCAATTTCACCATGAAACTTATACGTTTTCAACCTGCACAGTCACATTGATCTTCACAATGTTATGTGTAATCGAAGTTAAAAAAGAAGATTCTATCCAATCTCATATCTAGCTACAGTTAAGGACATGAAAGTGTACATTTACAAAGAGGATATGCCACCATTGACATTACATATTCCCTTGTTTCTTTCTCATTTCTGTTTGAATCTACTTCATTCCTGGACATGGAGCTGAGGTCCTGAACCTAGACCTGAGGTCCTTACATGGCCCTAGCCTGAAGTCTTGGACATGGACCTGAGGGCCTGGACCACCTGGACATGAGGTACAGCTGGACCTGGACTTGATATCCTGGACCACCTGGACCTGAGGTCCAGCTGGACCTGGACCTGAGGTCCTGAACCACATGGACCTGAGGAGCAGCTGGACCTGGACCTGAAGTCCAGGACCACTTGGATCTGAGGTCCAGCTGGACCTGGACCTGAGGTCCAGCTGGACCTGGACATGAGGACCTGCACCACCTGGACCTGAGATCCAGCTGGACTTGGAACTGTGGTCCTGGACCACCTGCACCTGAGTGCCAGCTGGACCTGGACCTGAGGTCCAGCTGGACCTGGACCTGAGGTCCTGGATCACTTGGACCTGAGGTCCAGCTGGACCTGGACGTGAGGTCCTGCTGGAGTCCAGGTCCAGCTGGACCTGGACCTGAGGTCCTGGACTACCTGGACATGAGATTCAGTTGGACCTGTACCTGAGGTCTGGGACCACTTGGACCATAGGTACAGCTGGACCTGGACCTGAGGTCCAGCTGGTCCTGGACCTGAGGACCTCGATCACCTGGTCCTGAGTGTCCAGGTGGACCTGGAACTGAGGTCCAGCTGGACCTGGACCTGAGGTCCTGGACCAGCTGGTCCTAAGGTCTATGTCTGTCCAGGTGGACTTGCATCTTAGGTCCAGCTGGACATAGCCCTGAGGTGCTGGACCACCTGGACCTGAGGTCCAGCTGGACCTGGACCTGAGGTCCTGCTGGAGTCCAGGTGCAGCTGGACCTGGCCCTGAGGTCCTGCACCACCTGGACCTGAGGTACTGCTTGACCTGGACTTGAGGTCCAGCTGGACCTGGACCTGAGGTCCTGGACCACCTGGACCTGAGGTCCAGCTGGACCTGGACTTGAGGTCCTGGACCAACTGGACCTGAGGTCCAGCTGGTCCTGGGCCTGATCCTGCTGGAGTCCAGGTCCAGCTTGTCCTGGCCCTGAGGTCCTGGAACACCTGGACCTGAGGTCCAGCTGGTTTTGGACCTGATCCTGCTGCAGTCCAGGTCCAGCTTGTCCTGGCCCTGAGGTCCTGGACCACCTGGACCTGAGGTCCAGCTTGACCTGGACTTGAGGTCCAGCTGGACCTGGACCCGATGTAATGGACCACCTGGACCTGAGGTCAAGCTGACCTGGAATTGAGGTCCTGAACAACCTGGACCTGAGGTGCAGCTGGAGTTGGACCTGAGTTCCTGGACCATCTGGAACTGAGGTACAGCAGGACCTGGACCTGAGGACCTCGACCACCTGAATCTGAGAGTCCAGGTGGACCTGGACCTGAGGTCAGCTGGACCTGGAGTGAGGGCCTGGGCCAGCTGGACCTAGGGTCTACGTCGGTCCAGGTAGACCCGGACCTTAGGTCCAGCTGGACATGTACCTGAATTCCTGGACCACCTGGACCTGAGGTCCAGGTGGTCCTGGACCTGAGGACCTGGACCACCTGGACCTGAGGTCCGCTGGACCTGGACCTGAGTTCCTGCTGGAGTCCAGGTGCAGCTGGACCTGGCCCTGAGGTCCTGCACCACCTGGACCTGAGGTACACCTTGACCTGGACTTGAGGTCCAGTTGGACCTGGACCTGAGGTCCTGGACCACCTGGACCTGAGGTCCAGCTGGACCTGGACCTGAGGACCTGGACCACCTGGACCTGAGGTCCAGCTGGTCCTGGACCTGATCCTGCTGGAGTCCAGGTCCAGCTTGTCCTGGCCCTCAGGTCCTGGACCACCTAGACCTGAGGTCCAGCTGGACCTGGACTTGAGGTCCTGGACCACCTGGACCTGAGGCCCAGCTGGTCCTGGACCTGATCCTGCTGGAGTCCAGTTCCAGCTTGTCCTGGCCCTGAGGTCCTGGACCACCTGGTCCTGAGGTCCAGCTTGACCTGGACTTGAGGTCCAGCTGGACCTGGACCTGAGGTAATGGACCACCTTTACCTGAAGTCCAGCTGGACAAATACCTGAGGTCCAGCTGGACCTGAAGCTGAGGTCCTGGACCACCTGCACCTGAGGTCCAGCTGGACCTGGACCAGAGGTAATGGACCACCTGGACCTGAGGTCCAGCTGGACCTGGACCTGAGGTCCTGAACAACCTGGACCTGAGGTCCAGCTGGACTTGGACCTGAGTTCATGGACCACCTGGACCTGAGGTCCAGCAGGACCTGGACCTGAGGACATTGACCACTTGAACCTGAGAGTCCAGATGGACCTGGACCTGAGGTCCAGCTGGACCTGTAGTGAGGTCCTGGGCCAGCTGGACCTAGGGTCTAGGTCGGTCCAGGTAGACCTGGACCTTAGGTCCAGCTGAACATGTACCTGATGTCCTGTACCACCTGGACCTGAGGTCCAGCTGGTCCTGGACCTGAGGACCTGGACCACCTGGACCTGAGGTCCGCTGGACCTAGACCTGAGGTCCTGCTGGAGTCCAGGTCCATCTGGACCAGGCCCTGAGGTCCTGGACCACCTGGACCTGAAGTCCAGCTTGACCTGGACATGAGGTCCAGCTGGACATGTACCTGAGGTCCAGCTCGACCTGGAGCTGAGGTCCTGGACCACCTGCACCTGAGGTCTAGCTGGACCTGGACCTGAGGTCCTGAACAACCTGGACCTGATGTCCAGCTGGTCCTGGACCTGAGTGTCCAGGTGGACCTGGAACTGAGGTCCAGCTGGACCTGGACCTGAGGTCCTGGACCAGCTGGTCCTAAGGTCTATGTCGGTCCAGGTGGACTTGCATCTTAGGTCCAGCTGGACATAGTCCTGAGGTCCTGGACCACCTGGACCTGAGGTCCTGCTGGACCTGGACCTGAGGTCCTGCTGGAGTCCAGGTGCCGCTGGACCTGGCCCTGAGGTCCTGCACCACCTGGACCTGAGGCACAGCTTGACCTGGACTTGAGGTCCAGCTGGACCTGGACCTGAGTTCCTGGACCACCTGGACCTGAGGTCCAGCTGGACCTGGACCTGAGGACCTGGACCACCTGGACCTGAGGTCCAGCTGGTCCTGGACCTGATCCTGCTGGAGTCCAGGTCCAGCTTGTCCTGGCCCTCAGGTCCTGGACCACCTAGACCTGAGGTCCAGCTGGACCTGGACTTGAGGTCCTGGACCACCTGGACCTGAGGCCCAGCTGGTCCTGGACCTGATCCTGCTGGAGTCCAGGTCCAGCTTGTCCCTGGCCCTGAGGTCCTGGACCACCTGGTCCTGAGGTCCAGCTTGACCTGGACTTGAGGTCCAGCTGGACCTGGACCTGAGGTAATGGACCACCTTTACCTGAAGTCCAGCTGGACAAATACCTGAGGTCCAGCTGGACCTGAAGCTGAGGTCCTGGACCACCTGCACCTGAGGTCCAGCTGGACCTGGACCAGAGGTAATGGACCACCTGGACCTGAGGTCCAGCTGGACCTGGACCTGAGGTCCTGAACAACCTGGACCTGAGGTCCAGCTGGACTTGGACCTGAGTTCATGGACCACCTGGACCTGAGGTCCAGCAGGACCTGGACCTGAGGACCTTGACCACTTGAACCTGAGAGTCCAGGTGGACCTGGACCTGAGGTCCAGCTGGACCTGGAGTGAGGTCCTGGGCCAGCTGGACCTAGGGTCTAGGTCGGTCCAGGTAGACCTGGACCTTAGGTCCAGCTGAACATGTACCTGATGTCCTGTACCACCTGGACCTGAGGTCCAGCTGGTCCTGGACCTGAGGACCTGGACCACCTGGACCTGAGGTCCGCTGGACCTAGACCTGAGGTCCTGCTGGAGTCCAGGTCCATCTGGACCAGGCCCTGAGGTCCTGGACCACCTGGACCTGAAGTCCAGCTTGACCTGGACATGAGGTCCAGCTGGACATGTACCTGAGGTCCAGCTCGACCTGGAGCTGAGGTCCTGGACCACCTGCACCTGAGGTCTAGCTGGACCTGGACCTGAGGTCCTGAACAACCTGGACCTGATGTCCAGCTGGTCCTGGACCTGAGTGTCCAGGTGGACCTGGAACTGAGGTCCAGCTGGACCTGGACCTGAGGTCCTGGACCAGCTGGTCCTAAGGTCTATGTCGGTCCAGGTGGACTTGCATCTTAGGTCCAGCTGGACATAGTCCTGAGGTCCTGGACCACCTGGACCTGAGGTCCTGCTGGACCTGGACCTGAGGTCCTGCTGGAGTCCAGGTGCCGCTGGACCTGGCCCTGAGGTCCTGCACCACCTGGACCTGAGGCACAGCTTGACCTGGACTTGAGGTCCAGCTGGACCTGGACCTGAGTTCCTGGACCACCTGGACCTGAGGTCCAGCTGGACCTGGACTTGAGGTCCTGGACCACCTGGATCTGAGGTCCAGCTGGTCCTGGACCTGATCCTGCTGGAGACCAGGTCCAGCTTGTCCTGGCCCTGAGGTCCTGGACCACCTGGACCTGAAGTCCAGCTTGACCTGGACTTTAGGTCCAGCTGGACCTGGACCCGATGTAATGGACCACCTGGACCTGAGGTCAAGCTGGACCTGGACCTGAGGTCCTGAACAAGCTGGACCTGAGGTCCAGCTGGATTTGGACCTGAGGTCGTGGACCATCTGGACCTGAGGTCCAGCAGGACCTGGACCTGAGGACCTCGACCACATGAACCTGAGAGTCCACGTGGACCTGGACCTGAGGTCCAGCTGGACCTGGAGTGAGGTCCTGGGCCAGCTGGACCTAGGGTCTAGGTCGGTCCAGGTAGACCTGGACCTTGGGTCCAGCTGGACATGTACCTGAGGTCCTGGACAACCTGGACCTGAGGTCCAGCTGGTCCTGGACCTGAGGACCTGGACCACCTGGACCTGAGATCCGCTGGACCTGGACCTGAGTTCCTGCTGGAGTCCAGGTGCAGCTGGACCTGGCCCTGAGGTCCTGCACCACCTGGACCTGAGGTACAGCTTGACCTGGACTTGAGGGTCCAGCTGGACCTGGACCTAAGGTCCTGGACCACCTGGACCTGAGGTCCAGCTGGACCTGGACTTGAGGTCCAGCTGGACCTGGACCTGAGGACCTGGACCACCTGGACCTGAAGTCGTGGACCACCTGGACCTGAGGTCCAGCTGGACCTGGACCTGATCCTGCTGGAGTCCAGGTCCAGCTTGTCCTGGCCCTGAGGGTCCTGGACCACCTGGACCTGAGGTCCAGCTGGACCTGGACTTGAGGTCCTGGACCACCTGGACCTGAGGTCCAGCTGGTCCTGGACCTGATCCTGCTGGAGTCCAGGTCCAGCTTGTCCTGGCCCTGAGGTCCTGGACCACCTGGACCTGAGGTCCAGCTTGACCTGGACTTGAGGTCCAGCTGGACCTGGACTTGAGGTAATGGACCACCTGGATCTGAAGTCCTGCTGGACAAATACCTGAGGTCCAGCTGGACCTGGAGCTGAGGTCCTAGACCACCTGCACCTGAGGTCCAGCTGGACCTGGACCAGAGGTAATGGACCACCTGGACCTGAGGTCCAGCTGGACCTGGACCTGAGGTCCTGAACAACCTGGACCTAAGGTCCAGCTGGACTTGGACCTGAGGTCCTGGACCACCTGGACCTGAGGTCCAGCAGGACCTGGACCTGAGGACCTCGACCTGAGAGTCCAGGTGGACCTGGACCTGAGGTCCAGCTGGACCTGTAGTGAGGTCCTGGGCCAGCTGGACCTAGGGTCTAGGTCGGTCCAGGTAGACCTGGACCTTAGGTCCATCTGGACATGTACCAGAGGTCCTGGACCACCTGGACCTGAGGTTCAGCTGGTCCTAGACCTGAGGACCTGGACAACCTGGACCTGAAGTCCAGCTTGACCTGGACTTGAGGTCCAGCTGGACCTGGACCTGAGGTCCTGGACCACCTGGACCTGATGTCCAGCTGGACGTGGACCTGAGGTCCAGCTCGACCTGGAGCTGAGGTCCTGGACCACCTGCACCTGAGGTCCAGCTGGACCTGGACCTGAGGTCCTGAACAACCTGGACCTGAGGTCCAGCTGGACCTGGACCTGAGGACCTGGATCACCTGGACCTGACGTCCAGCTGGACCTGGACCTGAGGTCCTGGACCACTTGGATCTGACGTCCAGCTGGACCTTGACCTGAGGTCCTGCTGGCGTCCAGGTCCAGCTGGACCTGGACCTGAGGTCCTGGACCACCTGGAACTGAGGTCAGGCTGGACCTGGACCTGAGGTCAGCTGGACCAGGACCTGACGTCCAGCTGCACGTGGACCTGAGGTTTTGGACCACCTGGACGTGAGGTCCAGCTGGACTTGGACCTGAAGACCTGGACCTGAGGTCCAACTGGACCTGGACCTGAGGTCCTGCTGGAATCCAGGTCTAGCTGGACCTGGACCTGAGGTCCTGGACCACCTGGAGCCTGAGGTCCAGCTGGACCCTGGACCTGAGGTCCTGGACCCCTGGACCTGAGGTCCAGCTGGACCTGGACCTGAGGTCCTGGACCACCTGGACCTGAGGTCCAGCTGGACCTGGACCTGAGGTCCTGGACCACCTGGACCTGAGGTCCAGCTTGACCTGGACATGAGGTCCAGCTGGACATGTACCTGAGGTCCAGCTCGACCTGGAGCTGAGGTCCTGGACCACCTGCACCTGAGGTCTAGCTGGACCTGGACCTGAGGGTCCTGAACAACCTGGACCTGATGTCCAGCTGGTCCTGGACCTGAGTGTCCAGGTGGACCTGGAACTGAGGTCCAGCTGGACCTGGACCTGAGGTCCTGGACCAGCTGGTCCTAAGGTCTATGTCGGTCCAGGTGGACTTGCATCTTAGGTCCAGCTGGACATAGTCCTGAGGTCCTGGACCACCTGGACCTGAGGTCCTGCTGGACCTGGACCTGAGGTCCTGCTGGAGTCCAGGTGCCGCTGGACCTGGCCCTGAGGTCCTGCACCACCTGGACCTGAGGCACAGCTTGACCTGGACTTGAGGTCCAGCTGGACCTGGACCTGAGTTCCTGGACCACCTGGACCTGAGGTCCAGCTGGACCTGGACTTGAGGTCCTGGACCACCTGGATCTGAGGTCCAGCTGGTCCTGGACCTGATCCTGCTGGAGACCAGGTCCAGCTTGTCCTGGCCCTGAGGTCCTGGACCACCTGGACCTGGAGTCCAGCTTGACCTGGACTTTGGGTCCAGCTGGACCTGGACCCGATGTAATGGACCACCTGGACCTGAGGTCAAGCTGGACCTGGACCTGAGGTCCTGAACAAGCTGGACCTGAGGTCCAGCTGGATTTGGACCTGAGGTCGTGGACCATCTAGACCTGAGGTCCAGCAGGACCTGGACCTGAGGACCTCGACCACATGAACCTGAGAGTCCACGTGGACTTGGACCTGAGGTCCAGCTGGACCTGGAGTGAGGTCCTGGGCCAGCTGGACCTAGGGTCTAGGTCGGTCCAGGTAGACCTGGACCTTAGGTCCAGCTGGACATGTACCTGAGGTCCTGGACAACCTGGACCTGAGGTCCAGCTGGTCCTGGACCTGAGGACCTGGACCACCTGGACCTGAGATCCGCTGGACCTGGACCTGAGTTCCTGCTGGAGTCCAGGTGCAGCTGGACCTGGCCCTGAGGTCCTGCACCACCTGGACCTGAGGTACAGCTTGACCTGGACTTGAGGGTCCAGCTGGACCTGGACCTAAGGTCCTGGACCACCTGGACCTGAGGTCCAGCTGGACCTGGACTTGAGGTCCAGCTGGACCTGGACCTGAGAACCTGGACCACCTGGACCTGAAGTCGTGGACCACCTGGACCTGAGGTCCAGCTGGACCTGGACCTGATCCTGCTGGAGTCCAGGTCCAGCTTGTCCTGGCCCTCAGGTCCTGGACCACCTGGACCTGAGGTCCAGCTGGACCTGGACTTGAGGTCCTGGACCACCTGGACCTGAGGTCCAGCTGGTCCTGGACCTGATCCTGCTGGAGTCCAGGTCCAGCTTGTCCCCTGGCCCTGAGGTCCTGGACCACCTGGACCTGAGGTCCAGCTTGACCTGGACTTGAGGTCCAGCTGGACCTGGACTTGAGGTAATGGACCACCTGGACCTGGAAGTCCAGCTGGACAAATACCTGAGGTCCAGCTGGACCTGGAGCTGAGGTCCTAGACCACCTGCACCTGAGGTCCAGCTGGACCTGGACCAGAGGTAATGGACCACCTGGACCTGAGGTCCAGCTGGACCTGGACCTGAGGTCCTGAACAACCTGGACCTAAGGTCCAGCTGGACTTGGACCTGAGGTCCTGGACCACCTGGACCTGAGGTCCAGCAGGACCTGGACCTGAGGACCTCTACCTGAGAGTCCAGGTGGACCTGGACCTGAGGTCCAGCTGGACCTGTAGTGAGGTCCTGGGCCAGCTGGACCTAGGGTCTAGGTCGGTCCAGGTAGACCTGGACCTTAGGTCCATCTGGACATGTACCAGAGGTCCTGGACCACCTGGACCTGAGGTTCAGCTGGTCCTAGACCTGAGGACCTGGACCACCTGGACCTGAAGTCCAGCTTGACCTGGACTTGAGGTCCAGCTGGACCTGGACCTGAGGTCCTGGACCACCTGGACCTGATGTCCAGCTGAACGTGGACCTGAGGTCCAGCTCGACCTGGAGCTGAGGTCCTGGACCACCTGCACCTGAGGTCCAGCTGGACCTGGACCTGAGATCCTGAACAACCTGGACCTGAGGTCCAGCTGGACCTGGACCTGAGGACCTGGATCACCTGGACCTGACGTCCAGCTGGACCTGGACCTGAGGTCCTGGACCACTTGGATCTGACGTCCAGCTGGACATTGACCTGAGGTCTTGCTGGCGTCCAGGTCCAGCTGGACCTGGACCTGAGGTCCTGGACCACCTGGAACTGAGGTCAGGCTGGACCTGGACCTGAGGTCAGCTGGACCAGGACCTGACGTCCAGCTGCACGTGGACCTGAGGTTTTGGACCACCTGGACGTGAGGTCCAGCTGGACTTGGACCTGAAGACCTGGACATGAGGTCCAGCTGGACCTGGACCTGAGGTCCAGCTGGACCTGGAATTGAGGTGCAGCTGGACCTGGACCTGAGGTCCTGGACCACTTGGACCTGAGGTCCAGCTGGACCTGGACCTGAGGTCCAGCTGGACCTGGACCTGAGGTCCTGCTGGAATCCAGGTCTAGCTGGACCTGGACATGAGGTCCTGGACCACCTGGACCTGAGGTCCAGCTGGTTCTGGACCTGAGGTCCTGGACCACTTGGACGTGAGGTCCAGCTGGAACTGGACCTGAGGTCCTGGACCACCTGGATATGATGTCCAGCTGGATCTGGACCTGATGTCCATTAGGACCTGGACCACAGGTCCAGCTGGACCTGGACCTGAGGTCCTGCTGGAGTCCAGGTCTAGCTGGACCTGGACCTGAGGTCCTGGACCACCTGGACCTGAGGTCCAGCTGGACCTGGACCTGAGGTCCTGGACCACCTGGACCTGAGGTCCAGCTGGACCTGGACCTGAGGTCCTGGACCACCTGGACCTGAGGTCCAGCTGGACCTGGACCTGAGGTCCTGGACCACCTGGACCTGAGGGTCCAGCTTGACCTGGACATGAGGTCCAGCTGGACATGTACCTGAGGTCCAGCTCGACCTGGAGCTGAGGTCCTGGACCACCTGCACCTGAGGTCTAGCTGGACCTGGACCTGAGGTCCTGAACAACCTGGACCTGATGTCCAGCTGGTCCTGGACCTGAGTGTCCAGGTGGACCTGGAACTGAGGTCCAGCTGGACCTGGACCTGAGGTCCTGTACCAGCTGGTCCTAAGGTCTATGTCGGTCCAGGTGGACTTGCATCTTAGGTCCAGCTGGACATAGTCCTGAGGTCCTGGACCACCTGGACCTGAGGTCCTGCTGGACCTGGACCTGAGGTCCTGCTGGAGTCCAGGTGCCGCTGGACCTGGCCCTGAGGTCCTGCACCACCTGGACCTGAGGCACAGCTTGACCTGGACTTGAGGTCCAGCTGGACCTGGACTTGAGGTAATGGACCACCTGGACCTGAAGTCCAGCTGGACAAATACCTGAGGTCCAGCTGGACCTGGAGCTGAGGTCCTAGACCACCTGCACCTGAGGTCTAGCTGGACCTGGACCAGAGGTAATGGACCACCTGGACCTGAGGTCCAGCTGGACCTGGACCTGAGGTCCTGAACAACCTGGACCTAAGGTCCAGCTGGACTTGGACCTGAGGTCCTGGACCACCTGGACCTGAGGTCCAGCAGGACCTGGACCTGAGGACCTCTACCTGAGAGTCCAGGTGGACCTGGACCTGAGGTCCAGCTGGACCTGTAGTGAGGTCCTGGGCCAGCTGGACCTAGGGTCTAGGTCGGTCCAGGTAGACCTGGACCTTAGGTCCATCTGGACATGTACCAGAGGTCCTGGACCACCTGGACCTGAGGTTCAGCTGGTCCTAGACCTGAGGACCTGGACCACCTGGACCTGAAGTCCAGCTTGACCTGGACTTGAGGTCCAGCTGGACCTGGACCTGAGGTCCTGGACCACCTGGACCTGATGTCCAGCTGAACGTGGACCTGAGGTCCAGCTCGACCTGGAGCTGAGGTCCTGGACCACCTGCACCTGAGGTCCAGCTGGACCTGGACCTGAGATCCTGAACAACCTGGACCTGAGGTCCAGCTGGACCTGGACCTGAGGACCTGGATCACCTGGACCTGACGTCCAGCTGGACCTGGACCTGAGGTCCTGGACCACTTGGATCTGACGTCCAGCTGGACATTGACCTGAGGTCTTGCTGGCGTCCAGGTCCAGCTGGACCCTGGACCTGAGGTCCTGGACCACCTGGAACTGAGGTCAGGCTGGACCTGGACCTGAGGTCAGCTGGACCAGGACCTGACGTCCAGCTGCACGTGGACCTGAGGTTTTGGACCACCTGGACGTGAGGTCCAGCTGGACTTGGACCTGAAGACCTGGACATGAGGTCCAGCTGGACCTGGACTTGAGGTCCAGCTGGACCTGGAATTGAGGTGCAGCTGGACCGGGACCTGAGGTCCTGGACCACTTGGACCTGAGGTCCAGCTGGACCTGGACCTGAGGTCCTGCTGGACCTGGACCTGAGGTCCTGCTGGAATCCAGGTCTAGCTGGACCTGGACATGAGGTCCTGGACCACCTGGACCTGAGGTCCAGCTGGTTCTGGACCTGAGGTCCTGGACCACTTGGACGTGAGGTCCAGCTGGAACTGGACCTGAGGTCCTGGACCACCTGGATATGATGTCCAGCTGGATCTGGACCTGATGTCCATTAGGACCTGGACCACAGGTCCAGCTGGACCTGGACCTGAGGTCCTGCTGGAATCCAGGTCTAGCTGGACCTGGACCTGAGGTCCTGGACCACCTGGACCTGAGGTCCAGCTGGACCTGGACCTGAGGTCCTGGACCACCTGGACCTGAGGTCCAGCTGGACCTGGACCTGAGGTCCTGGACCACCTGGACCTGAGGTCCAGCTGGACCTGGACCTGAGGTCCTGGACCACCTGGACCTGAGGTCCAGCTTGACCTGGACATGAGGTCCAGCTGGACATGTACCTGAGGTCCAGCTCGACCTGGAGCTGAGGTCCTGGACCACCTGCACCTGAGGTCTAGCTGGACCTGGACCTGAGGTCCTGAACAACCTGGACCTGATGTCCAGCTGGTCCTGGACCTGAGTGTCCAGGTGGACCTGGAACTGAGGTCCAGCTGGACCTGGACCTGAGGTCCTGGACCAGCTGGTCCTAAGGTCTATGTCGGTCCAGGTGGACTTGCATCTTAGGTCCAGCTGGACATAGTCCTGAGGTCCTGGACCACCTGGACCTGAGGTCCTGCTGGACCTGGACCTGAGGTCCTGCTGGAGTCCAGGTGCCGCTGGACCTGGCCCTGAGGTCCTGCACCACCTGGACCTGAGGCACAGCTTGACCTGGACTTGAGGTCCAGCTGGACCTGGACCTGAGTTCCTGGACCACCTGGACCTGAGGTCCAGCTGGACCTGGACTTGAGGTCCTGGACCACCTGGATCTGAGGTCCAGCTGGTCCTGGACCTGATCCTGCTGGAGACCAGGTCCAGCTTGTCCTGGCCCTGAGGTCCTGGACCACCTGGACCTGAAGTCCAGCTTGACCTGGACTTTAGGTCCAGCTGGACCTGGACCCGATGTAATGGACCACCTGGACCTGAGGTCAAGCTGGACCTGGACCTGAGGTCCTGAACAAGCTGGACCTGAGGTCCAGCTGGATTTGGACCTGAGGTCGTGGACCATCTAGACCTGAGGTCCAGCAGGACCTGGACCTGAGGACCTCGACCACATGAACCTGAGAGTCCACGTGGACTTGGACCTGAGGTCCAGCTGGACCTGGAGTGAGGTCCTGGGCCAGCTGGACCTAGGGTCTAGGTCGGTCCAGGTAGACCTGGACCTTAGGTCCAGCTGGACATGTACCTGAGGTCCTGGACAACCTGGACCTGAGGTCCAGCTGGTCCTGGACCTGAGGACCTGGACCACCTGGACCTGAGATCCGCTGGACCTGGACCTGAGTTCCTGCTGGAGTCCAGGTGCAGCTGGACCTGGCCCTGAGGTCCTGCACCACCTGGACCTGAGGTACAGCTTGACCTGGACTTGAGGTCCAGCTGGACCTGGACCTAAGGTCCTGGACCACCTGGACCTGAGGTCCAGCTGGACCTGGACTTGAGGTCCAGCTGGACCTGGACCTGAGGACCTGGACCACCTGGACCTGAAGTCGTGGACCACCTGGACCTGAGGTCCAGCTGGACCTGGACCTGATCCTGCTGGAGTCCAGGTCCAGCTTGTCCTGGCCCTCAGGTCCTGGACCACCTGGACCTGAGGTCCAGCTGGACCTGGACTTGAGGTCCTGGACCACCTGGACCTGAGGTCCAGCTGGTCCTGGACCTGATCCTGCTGAGTCCAGGTCCAGCTTGTCCTGGCCCTGAGGTCCTGGACCACCTGGACCTGAGGTCCAGCTTGACCTGGACTTGAGGTCCAGCTGGACCTGGACTTGAGGTAATGGACCACCTGGACCTGAAGTCCAGCTGGACAAATACCTGAGGTCCAGCTGGACCTGGAGCTGAGGTCCTAGACCACCTGCACCTGAGGTCCAGCTGGACCTGGACCAGAGGTAATGGACCACCTGGACCTGAGGTCCAGCTGGACCTGGACCTGAGGTCCTGAACAACCTGGACCTAAGGTCCAGCTGGACTTGGACCTGAGGTCCTGGACCACCTGGACCTGAGGTCCAGCAGGACCTGGACCTGACGACCTCTACCTGAGAGTCCAGGTGGACCTGGACCTGAGGTCCAGCTGGACCTGTAGTGAGGTCCTGGGCCAGCTGGACCTAGGGTCTAGGTCGGTCCAGGTAGACCTGGACCTTAGGTCCATCTGGACATGTACCAGAGGTCCTGGACCACCTGGACCTGAGGTTCAGCTGGTCCTAGACCTGAGGACCTGGACCACCTGGACCTGAAGTCCAGCTTGACCTGGACTTGAGGTCCAGCTGGACCTGGACCTGAGGTCCTGGACCACCTGGACCTGATGTCCAGCTGAACGTGGACCTGAGGTCCAGCTCGACCTGGAGCTGAGGTCCTGGACCACCTGCACCTGAGGTCCAGCTGGACCTGGACCTGAGATCCTGAACAACCTGGACCTGAGGTCCAGCTGGACCTGGACCTGAGGACCTGGATCACCTGGACCTGACGTCCAGCTGGACCTGGACCTGAGGTCCTGGACCACTTGGATCTGACGTCCAGCTGGACATTGACCTGAGGTCTTGCTGGCGTCCAGGTCCAGCTGGACCTGGACCTGAGGTCCTGGACCACCTGGAACTGAGGTCAGGCTGGACCTGGACCTGAGGTCAGCTGGACCAGGACCTGACGTCCAGCTGCACGTGGACCTGAGGTTTTGGACCACCTGGACGTGAGGTCCAGCTGGACTTGGACCTGAAGACCTGGACATGAGGTCCAGCTGGACCTGGACTTGAGGTCCAGCTGGACCTGGAATTGAGGTGCAGCTGGACCTGGACCTGAGGTCCTGGACCACTTGGACCTGAGGTCCAGCTGGACCTGGACCTGAGGTCCTGCTGGACCTGGACCTGAGGTCCTGCTGGAATCCAGGTCTAGCTGGACCTGGACATGAGGGTCCCTGGACCACCTGGACCTGAGGTCCAGCTGGTTCTGGACCTGAGGTCCTGGACCACTTGGACGTGAGGTCCAGCTGGAACTGGACCTGAGGTCCTGGACCACCTGGATATGATGTCCAGCTGGATCTGGACCTGATGTCCATTAGGACCTGGACCACAGGTCCAGCTGGACCTGGACCTGAGGTCCTGCTGGACCTGGACCTGAGGTCTAGCTGGACCTGACCTGAGGTCCAGCTGGTCCTGGACCTGAGGTCCTGGACCACCTGGACCTGAGGTCCAACTGGACCTGGACGGGAGGTCCAGCTGGACCTGGACTTGAGGTCCTGTATCACCTGGACCTGAGGTCCAGCTGGACTTGGAACTGTGGTCCTGGACCCCCTGCACCTGAGGTCCAGCTGGACCTGCACCTGAGGTCCTGAACAACCTGGACGTGAGGTCCAGCTGGACCTGGACCTGAGGACCTGGATCACCTGGACCTGAGGTCCAGCTGGACCAAGGACCTGAGGTCCTGGACCACTTGGATCTGACGTCCAGCTGGACCTTGAACTGAGGACCTGCTGGCGTCCAGGTCCAGCTGGACCTGGACCTGAGGTCCTGGACCACCTGGAACTGAGGTCAGGCTGGACCTGGACCTGAGGTCAGCTGGACCAGGACCTTACGTCCAGCTGCACGTGGACCTGAGGTTTTGGACCACCTGGACGTGAGGTCCAGCTGGACCAGGACCTGAAGACCTGGACATGAGGTCCAGCTGGACCTGGACTTGAGGTCCAGCTGGACCTGGAATTGAGGTGCAGCTGGACCTGGACCTGAGGTCCTGGACCACTTGGACCTGAGGTCCAGCTGGACCTGGACCTGAGGTCCTGCTGGACCTGGACCTGAGGTCCTGCTGGAATCCAGGTCTAGCTGGACCTGGACCTGAGGTCCTGGACCACCTGGACCTGAGGTCCAGCTGGACCTGGAGTGAGGTCCTGGGCCAGCTGGACCTAGGGTCTAGGTCGGTCCAGGTAGACCTGGACCTTAGTTCCAGCTGGACATGTACCTGAGGTTCTGGACAACCTGGACCTGAGGTCCAGCTGGTCCTGGACCTGAGGACCTGGACCACCTGGACCTGAGGTCCGCTGGACCTGGACCTGAGTTCCTGCTGGAGTCCAGGTGCAGCTGGACCTGGCCATGAGGTCCTGCACCACCTGGACCTGAGGTACAGCTTGACCTGGACTTGAGGTCCAGCTGGACCTGGACCTAAGGTCCTGGACCACCTGGACCTGAGGTCCAGCTGGACCTGGACTTGAGGTCCAGCTGGACCTGGACCTGAGGACCTGGACCACCTGGACCTGAAGTCGTGGACCACCTGGACCTGAGGGTCCAGCTGGTCCTGGACCTGATCCTGCTGGAGTCCAGGTCCAGCTTGTCCTGTCCCTGAGGTCCTGGACCACCTGGACCTGAGGTCCAGCTGGACCTGGACTTGAGGTCCTGGACCACCTGGACCTGAGGTCCAGCTGGTCCTGGACCTGATCCTGCTGGAGTCCAGGTCCAGCTTGTCCTGGCCCTGAGGTCCTGGACCACCTGGACCTGAGGTCCAGCTTGACCTGGACTTGAGGTCCAGCTGGACCTGGACTTGAGGTACTGGACCACCTGGACCTGAAGTCCAGCTGGACAAATACCTGAGGTCCAGCTGGACCTGGAGCTGAGGTCCTAGACCACCTGCACCTGAGGTCCAGCTGGACCTGGACCAGAGGTAATGGACCACCTGGACCTGAGGTCCAGCTGGACCTGGACCTGAGGTCCTGAACAACCTGGACCTAAGGTCCAGCTGGTCTTGGACCTGAGGTCCTGGACCACCTGGACCTGAGGTCCAGCAGGACCTGGACCTGAGGACCTCGACCTGAGAGTCCAGGTGGACCTGGACCTGAGGTCCAGCTGGACCTGTAGTGAGGTCCTGGGCCAGCTGGACCTAGGGTCTAGGTCGGTCCAGGTAGACCTGGACCTTAGGTCCATCTGGACATGTACCAGAGGTCCTGGACCACCTGGACCTGAGGTTCAGCTGGTCCTAGACCTGAGGACCTGGACCACCTGGACCTGAAGTCCAGCTTGACCTGGACTTGAGGTCCAGCTGGACCTGGACCTGAGGTCCTTGACCACCTGGACCTGATGTCCAGCTGGACGTGGACCTGAGGTCCAGCTCGACCTGGAGCTGAGGTCCTGGACCACCTGCACCTGAGGTCCAGCTGGACCTGGACCTGAGGTCCTGAACAACCTGGACCTGAGGTCCAGCTTGACCTGGACCTGAGGACCTGGATCACCTGGACCTGAGGTCCAGCTGGACCTGGACCTGAGGTCCTGGACCACTTGGATCTGACGTCCAGCTGGACCTTGACCTGAGGTCCTGCTGGCGTCCAGGTCCAGCTGGACCTGGACCTGAGGTCCTGGACCACCTGGAACTGAGGTCAGGCTGGACCTGGACCTGAGGTCAGCTAACCAGGACCTGACGTCCAGCTGCACGTGGACCTGAGGTTTTGGACCACCTGGACGTGAGGTCCAGCTGGACTTGGACCTGAAGACCTGGACCTGAGGTCCAACTGGACCTGGACCTGAGGTCCTGCTGGAATCCAGGTCTAGCTGGACCTGGACCTGAGGTCCTGGACCACCTGGACCTGAGGTCCAGCTGGACCTGGACCTGAGGTCCTGGACCACCTGGACCTGAGGTCCAGCTGGACCTGGACCTGAGGTCCTGGACCACCTGGACGTGAGGTCCAGCTGGAACTGGACCTGAGGTCCTGGACCACCTGGACATGATGTCCAGCTGGACCTGGACCTGAGGTCCTGCTGGACCTGGACCTGAGGGCCAGCTGGACCTGGACCCGAGGTCCAGCTGGACCTGGACCTGAGGTCCTGGACCACCTGGACCTGAGGTCCAACTGGAACTGGACCGGAGGTCCAGCTGGACCTGGACCTGAGGTCACGCACCACCTGGACCTGAGGTCCAGCTGGACTTGGAACTGTGGTCCTGAACCACCTGCACCTGAGGGCCAGCTGGACCTGGAACTGAGGTCCAGCTGGACCTGGACCTGAGGTCCTGGACTACCTGGACATGAGATGCAGTTGGACCTGGACCTGAGGTCCGGGACCACCTGGACCAGAGGTCCAGCTGGACCTGGGCCTGAGGTCCATCTGGTCCTGGACCTGAGAACCTCGATCACCTGGACATGAGTGTCCAGGTGGACCTGGGAACTGAGGTCCAGCTGGACCTGGACCTGAGGTCCTGGACCAGCTGGTCCTAAGGTCTATGTCGGTCAAGGTGGACTTCCATCTTAGGTCCAGCTGGACATAGCACTGAGGTCCTGGACCACCTGGACCTGAGGTCCAGCTGGACCTGGACCTGAGATCCTGCTGGAGTCCAGGTGCAGCTGGACCTGGCCCTGAGGTCCTGCACCACCTGGACCTGAGGTCCAGCTGGACCTGGACCTGAGGTCCTGGACCACCTGGACATGAGGTCCAGCTGGACCTGGACCTGATCCTGCTGGAGTCCACGTCCAGCTTGTCCTGGCCCTGAGGTCCTTGACCACCTGGACCTGAGGTCCAGCTTGACCTGGACTTGAGGTCCAGCTGGACCTGGACCTGAGGTAATGGACCACCTGGACCTGAAGTACATCTGGACAAGGACCTGCGGTCCAGCTGGACCTGGAGCTGAGGTCCTGGACCACCTGCACCTGAGGTCCAGCTGGACCTGGACCTGAGGTCCGGCTGGACCTGGACCCGAGGTAATGGACCACCTGGACCTGAGGTCCAGCTGGACCTGGACCTGAGGTCCTGAACAACCTGGACCTGAGGTCCAGCTGGACTTGGACCTGAGGTCCTGGACCAACTGGACCTGAGGTCCAGCAGGACCTGGACCTGAGGACCTCGACCACCTGAACCTGAGAGTCCAGGTGGACCTGGACCTGAGGTCCAGCTGGACCAGGAGTGAGGTCCTGGGCCAGCTGGACCTAGGGTCTAGGTCGGTCCTGGTAGACCTGGACCGTAGGTCCAGCTGGACATGTACCTGAGGTCCTGGACCACCTGGACCTGAGGGCCAGCTGATCCTGGACCTGAGGACCTGGACCACCTGGACCTGAGGTCCGCTGGACCTGGACCTGAGCTCCTGCTAGAGTCCAGGTGCAGCTGGACCTGGCCCTGAAGTCCTGCACCACCTGGACCTAAGGTACAGCTTGACCTGGACTTGAGGTCCAGCTGGACCTGGACCTGAGGTCCTGGACCACCTGGACCAGAGGTACAGCTTGACCTGGACTTGAGGTCCAGCTGGACCTGGACCTGAGGTCCTGGACCACCTGGACCTGATGTCCAGCTGGACTTGGAACTGTGGTCCTAGACCACCTGCACCTGAGGGCCAGCTGGACCTGGACCTGAGGTCCTGGATCACTTGGACCTGAGGTCCAGCTGGACCTGGACCTGAGGTCCTGCTGGAGTCCAGGTCCAGCTGGACCTGGACCTGAGGTCCTGGACTACCTGGACATGAGATGCAGCTGGACCTGGACTTGAGGTCCTGGACCACTTGGACCTGAGGTCCAGCTGGACCTGGACCTGAGGTCCTGCTGGACCTGGACCTGAGGTCCTGCTGGACCTGGACCTGAGGTCCTGGACCACCTGCACCTGAGGTCCAGCTGGAACTGGACCTGAGGTCCTGAACAATCTGGACCTGAGGTCCAGCTGGACCTGGACCTGAGGACCTGGGTCACCTGGACCTGAGGTCCAGCTGGACCTGGACCTGATGTCCTGGACCACTTGGACCTGACGTCCAGCTGGACCTTGACCTGAGGTCCTGTTGGAGTCCAGGTGCAGCTGGACCTGGACCTGAGTTCCTGGACCACCTGGAACTCAGGTCAGGCTGGACCTGGACCTGAGGTCAGCTGGACCAGGACCTGACGTCCAGCTGCACGTGGACCTGAGGTTTTGGACCACCAGGACGTGAGGTCCAGCTGGACCTGGACCTGAAGACCTGGACATGAGGTCCAACTGGACCTGGACCTGAGGTCCTGCTGGAATCCAGGTCTAGCTGGACCTGGACCTGAGGTCCTGAACAACCTGGACCTAAGGTCCAGCTGGACTTGGACCTGAGGTCCTGGACCACCTGGACCTGAGGTCCAGCAGGACCTGGACCTGAGGACCTCGACCTGAGAGTCCAGGTGGACCTGGACCTGAGGTCCAGCTGGACCTGTAGTGAGGTCCTGGGCCAGCTGGACCTAGGGTCTAGGTCGGGTCCAGGTAGACCTGGACCTTAGGTCCATCTGGACATGTACCAGAGGTCCTGGACCACCTGGACCTGAGGTTCAGCTGGTCCTAGACCTGAGGACCTGGACCACCTGGACCTGAAGTCCAGCTTGACCTGGACTTGAGGTCCAGCTGGACCTGGACCTGAGGTCCTGGACCACCTGGACCTGATGTCCAGCTGGACGTGGACCTGAGGTCCAGCTCGACCTGGAGCTGAGGTCCTGGACCACCTGCACCTGAGGTCCAGCTGGACCTGGACCTGAGGTCCTGAACAACCTGGACCTGAGGTCCAGCTGGACCTGGACCTGAGGACCTGGATCACCTGGACCTGACGTCCAGCTGGACCTGGACCTGAGGTCCTGGACCACTTGGATCTGACGTCCAGCTGGACCTTGACCTGAGGTCCTGCTGGCGTCAAGGTCCAGCTGGACCTGGACCTGAGGTCCTGGACCACCTGGAACTGAGGTCAGGCTGGACCTGGACCTGAGGTCAGCTGGACCAGGACCTGACGTCCAGCTGCACGTGGACCTGAGGTTTTGGACCACCTGGACGTGAGGTCCAGCTGGACTTGGACCTGAAGACCTGGACCTGAGGTCCAACTGGACCTGGACCTGAGGTCCTGCTGGAATCCAGGTCTAGCTGGACCTGGACCTGAGGTCCTGGACCACCTGGACTGAGGTCCAGCTGGACCTGGACCTGAGGTCCTGGACCACCTGGACCTGAGGTCCAGCTGGACCTGGACCTGAGGTCCTGGACCACCTGGACCTGAGGTCCAGCTGGACCTGGACCTGAGGTCCTGGACCACCTGGACCTGAGGTCCAGCTTGACCTGGACATGAGGTCCAGCTGGACATGTACCTGAGGTCCAGCTCGACCTGGAGCTGAGGTCCTGGACCACCTGCACCTGAGGTCTAGCTGGACCTGGACCTGAGGTCCTGAACAACCTGGACCTGATGTCCAGCTGGTCCTGGACCTGAGTGTCCAGGTGGACCTGGAACTGAGGTCCAGCTGGACCTGGACCTGAGGTCCTGAACAACCTGGACCTGATGTCCAGCTGGACCTGGACCTGAGGTCCTGCTGGAATCCAGGTCTAGCTGGACCTGGACCTGAGGTCCTGGACCACCTGGACCTGAGGTCCAGCTGGACCTGGACCTGAGGTCCTGGACCACCTGGACCTGAGGTCCAGCTGGACCTGGACCTGAGGTCCTGGACCACCTGGACCTGAGGTCCAGCTGGACCTGGACCTGAGGTCCTGGACCACCTGGACCTGAGGTCCAGCTTGACCTGGACATGAGGTCCAGCTGGACATGTACCTGAGGTCCAGCTCGACCTGGAGCTGAGGTCCTGGACCACCTGCACCTGAGGTCTAGCTGGACCTGGACCTGAGGTCCTGAACAACCTGGACCTGATGTCCAGCTGGTCCTGGACCTGAGTGTCCAGGTGGACCTGGAACTGAGGTCCAGCTGGACATAGTCCTGAGGTCCTGGACCACCTGGACCTGAGGTCCTGCTGGACCTGGACCTGAGGTCCTGCTGGAGTCCAGGTGCCGCTGGACCTGGCCCTGAGGTCCTGCACCACCTGGACCTGAGGCACAGCTTGACCTGGACTTGAGGTCCAGCTGGACCTGGACCTGAGTTCCTGGACCACCTGGACCTGAGGTCCAGCTGGACCTGGACTTGAGGTCCTGGACCACCTGGATCTGAGGTCCAGCTGGTCCTGGACCTGATCCTGCTGGAGACCAGGTCCAGCTTGTCCTGGCCCTGAGGTCCTGGACCACCTGGACCTGAAGTCCAGCTTGACCTGGACTTTAGGTCCAGCTGGACCTGGACCCGATGTAATGGACCACCTGGACCTGAGGTCAAGCTGGACCTGGACATGAGGTCCTGAACAAGCTGGACCTGAGGTCCAGCTGGATTTGGACCTGAGGTCGTGGACCATCTAGACCTGAGGTCCAGCAGGACCTGGACCTGAGGACCTCGACCCCATGAACCTGAGAGTCCACGTGGACTTGGACCTGAGGTCCAGCTGGACCTGGAGTGAGGTCCTGGGCCAGCTGGACCTAGGGTCTAGGTCGGTCCAGGTAGACCTGGACCTTAGGTCCAGCTGGACATGTACCTGAGGTCCTGGACAACCTGGACCTGAGGTCCAGCTGGTCCTGGACCTGAGGACCTGGACCACCTGGACCTGAGATCCGCTGGACCTGGACCTGAGTTCCTGCTGGAGTCCTGGTGCAGCTGGACCTGGCCCTGAGGTCCTGCACCACCTGGACCTGAGGTACAGCTTGACCTGGACTTGAGGTCCAGCTGGACCTGGACCTAAGGTCCTGGACCACCTGGACCTGAGGTCCAGCTGGACCTGGACTTGAGGTCCAGCTGGACCTGGACCTGAGGACCTGGACCACCTGGACCTGAAGTCGTGGACCACCTGGACCTGAGGTCCAGCTGGACCTGGACCTGATCCTGCTGGAGTCCAGGTCCAGCTTGTCCTGGCCCTGAGGTCCTGGACCACCTGGACCTGAGGTCCAGCTGGACCTGGACTTGAGGTCCTGGACCACCTGGACCTGAGGTCCAGCTGGTCCTGGACCTGATCCTGCTGGAGTCCAGGTCCAGCTTGTCCTGGCCCTGAGGTCCTGGACCACCTGGACCTGAGGTCCAGCTTGACCTGGACTTGAGGTCCAGCTGGACCTGGACTTGAGGTAATGGACCACCTGGACCTGAAGTCCAGCTGGACAAATACCTGAGGTCAAGCTGGACCTGGAGCTGAGGTCCTAGACCACCTGCACCTGAGGTCCAGCTGGACCTGGACCAGAGGTAATGGACCACCTGGACCTGAGGTCCAGCTGGACCTGGACCTGAGGTCCTGAACAACCTGGACCTAAGGTCCAGCTGGACTTGGACCTGAGGTCCTGGACCACCTGGACCTGAGGTCCAGCAGGACCTGGACCTGAGGACCTCTACCTGAGAGTCCAGGTGGACCTGGACCTGAGGTCCAGCTGGACCTGTAGTGAGGTCCTGGGCCAGCTGGACCTAGGGTCTAGGTCGGTCCAGGTAGACCTGGACCTTAGGTCCATCTGGACATGTACCAGAGGTCCTGGACCACCTGGACCTGAGGTTCAGCTGGTCCTAGACCTGAGGACCTGGACCACCTGGACCTGAAGTCCAGCTTGACCTGGACTTGAGGTCCAGCTGGACCTGGACCTGAGGTCCTGGACCACCTGGACCTGATGTCCAGCTGAACGTGGACCTGAGGTCCAGCTCGACCTGGAGCTGAGGTCCTGGACCACCTGCACCTGAGGTCCAGCTGGACCTGGACCTGAGATCCTGAACAACCTGGACCTGAGGTCCAGCTGGACCTGGACCTGAGGACCTGGATCACCTGGACCTGACGTCCAGCTGGACCTGGACCTGAGGTCCTGGACCACTTGGATCTGACGTCCAGCTGGACATTGACCTGAGGTCTTGCTGGCGTCCAGGTCCAGCTGGACCTGGACCTGAGGTCCTGGACCACCTGGAACTGAGGTCAGGCTGGACCTGGACCTGAGGTCAGCTGGACCAGGACCTGACGTCCAGCTGCACGTGGACCTGAGGTTTTGGACCACCTGGACGTGAGGTCCAGCTGGACTTGGACCTGAAGACCTGGACATGAGGTCCAGCTGGACCTGGACTTGAGGTCCAGCTGGACCTGGAATTGAGGTGCAGCTGGACCTGGACCTGAGGTCCTGGACCACTTGGACCTGAGGTCCAGCTGGACCTGGACCTGAGGTCCTGCTGGACCTGGACCTGAGGTCCTGCTGGAATCCAGGTCTAGCTGGACCTGGACATGAGGTCCTGGACCACCTGGACCTGAGGTCCAGCTGGTTCTGGACCTGAGGTCCTGGACCACTTGGACGTGAGGTCCAGCTGGAACTGGACCTGAGGTCCTGGACCACCTGGATATGATGTCCAGCTGGATCTGGACCTGATGTCCATTAGGACCTGGACCACAGGTCCAGCTGGACCTGGACCTGAGGTCCTGCTGGACCTGGACCTGAGGTCTAGCTGGACCTGACCTGAGGTCCAGCTGGTCCTGGACCTGAGGTCCTGGACCACCTGGACCTGAGGTCCAACTGGACCTGGACAGGAGGTCCAGCTGGACCTGGACTTGAGGTCCTGTATCACCTGGACCTGACTTCCAGCTGGACTTGGAACTGTGGTCCTGGACCCCCTGCACCTGAGGTCCAGCTGGACCTGCACCTGAGGTCCTGAACAACCTGGACGTGAGGTCCAGCTGGACCTGGACCTGAGGACCTGGATCACCTGGACCTGAGGTCCAGCTGGACCAGGACCTGAGGTCCTGGACCACTTGGATCTGACGTCCAGCTGGACCTTGAACTGAGGACCTGCTGGCGTCCAGGTCCAGCTGGACCTGGACCTGAGGTCCTGGACCACCTGGAACTGAGGTCAGGCTGGACCTGGACCTGAGGTCAGCTGGACCAGGACCTTACGTCCAGCTGCACGTGGACCTGAGGTTTTGGACCACCTGGACGTGACGTCCAGCTGGACCAGGACCTGAAGACCTGGACATGAGGTCCAGCTGGACCTGGACTTGAGGTCCAGCTGGACCTGGAATTGAGGTGCAGCTGGACCTGGACCTGAGGTCCTGGACCACTTGGACCTGAGGTCCAGCTGGACCTGGACCTGAGGTCCTGCTGGACCTGGACCTGAGGTCCTGCTGGAATCCAGGTCTAGCTGGACCTGGACCTGAGGTCCTGGACCACCTGGACCTGAGGTCCAGCTGGACCTGGAGTGAGGTCCTGGGCCAGCTGGACCTAGGGTCTAGGTCGGTCCAGGTAGACCTGGACCTTAGTTCCAGCTGGACATGTACCTGAGGTCCTGGACAACCTGGACCTGAGGTCCAGCTGGTCCTGGACCTGAGGACCTGGACCACCTGGACCTGAGGTCCGCTGGACATGGA
Source organism: Cricetiscus sungorus (assembly GCA_030556225.1). Taxonomy (NCBI): domain Eukaryota; kingdom Metazoa; phylum Chordata; class Mammalia; order Rodentia; family Cricetidae; genus Cricetiscus; species Cricetiscus sungorus. The sequence goes on along the minus strand of JANBXA010000016.1, from coordinate 106,514 downwards.
CCTGAGTTCCTGCTGGAGTCCAGGTGCAGCTGGACCTGGCCATGAGGTCCTGCACCACCTGGACCTGAGGTACAGCTTGACCTGGACTTGAGGTCCAGCTGGACCTGGCCCTAAGGTCCTGGACCACCTGGACCTGAGGTCCAGCTGGACCTGGACTTGAGGTCCAGCTGGACCTGGACCTGAGGACCTGGACCACCTGGACCTGAAGTCGTGGACCACCTGGACCTGAGGTCCAGCTGGTCCTGGACCTGATCCTGCTGGAGTCCAGGTCCAGCTTGTCCTGTCCCTGAGGTCCTGGACCACCTGGACCTGAGGTCCAGCTGGACCTGGACTTGAGGTCCTGGACCACCTGGACCTGAGGTCCAGCTGGTCCTGGACCTGATCCTGCTGGAGTCCAGGTCCAGCTTGTCCTGGCCCTGAGGTCCTGGACCACCTGGACCTGAGGTCCAGCTTGACCTGGACTTGAGGTCCAGCTGGACCTGGACTTGAGGTAATGGACCACCTGGACCTGAAGTCCAGCTGGACAAATACCTGAGGTCCAGCTGGACCTGGAGCTGAGGTCCTAGACCACCTGCACCTGAGGTCCAGCTGGACCTGGACCAGAGGTAATGGACCACCTGGACCTGAGGTCCAGCTGGACCTGGACCTGAGGTCCTGAACAACCTGGACCTAAGGTCCAGCTGGTCTTGGACCTGAGGTCCTGGACCACCTGGACCTGAGGTCCAGCAGGACCTGGACCTGAGGACCTCGACCTGAGAGTCCAGGTGGACCTGGACCTGAGGTCCAGCTGGACCTGTAGTGAGGTCCTGGGCCAGCTGGACCTAGGGTCTAGGTCGGTCCAGGTAGACCTGGACCTTAGGTCCATCTGGACATGTACCAGAGGTCCTGGACCACCTGGACCTGAGGTTCAGCTGGTCCTAGACCTGAGGACCTGGACCACCTGGACCTGAAGTCCAGCTTGACCTTGACTTGAGGTCCAGCTGGACCTGGACCTGAGGTCCTTGACCACCTGGACCTGATGTCCAGCTGGACGTGGACCTGAGGTCCAGCTCGACCTGGAGCTGAGGTCCTGGACCACCTGCACCTGAGGTCCAGCTGGACCTGGACCTGAGGTCCTGAACAACCTGGACCTGAGGTCCAGCTTGACCTGGACCTGAGGACCTGGATCACCTGGACCTGAGGTCCAGCTGGACCTGGACCTGAGGTCCTGGACCACTTGGATCTGACGTCCAGCTGGACCTTGACCTGAGGTCCTGCTGGCGTCCAGGTCCAGCTGGACCTGGACCTGAGGTCCTGGACCACCTGGAACTGAGGTCAGGCTGGACCTGGACCTGAGGTCAGCTGGACCAGGACCTGACGTCCAGCTGCACGTGGACCTGAGGTTTTGGACCACCTGGACGTGAGGTCCAGCTGGACCTGGACCTGAGGTCCTGGACCACTTGGATCTGACGTCCAGCTGGACCTTGACCTGAGGTCCTGCTGGCGTCCAGGTCCAGCTCGACCTGGAGCTGAGGTCCTGGACCACCTGGACCTGAGGTCCAGCTGGACCTGGACCTGAGGTCCTGGACCACCTGGACCTGAGGTCCAGCTGGACCTGGACCTGAGGTCCTGGACCACCTGGACGTGAGGTCCAGCTGGAACTGGACCTGAGATCCTGGACCACCTGGACATGATGTCCAGCTGGACCTGGACCTGAGGTCCTGCTGGACCTGGACCTGAGGGCCAGCTGGACCTGGACCAGAGGTCCAGCTGGACCTGGACCTGAGGTCCTGGACCACCTGGACCTGAGGTCCAACTGGACCTGGACCGGAGGTCCAGCTGGACCTGGACCTGAGGTCCTGCACCACCTGGACCTGAGGTCCAGCTGGACTTGGAACTGTGGTCCTGGACCACCTGCACCTGAGGGCCAGCTGGACCTGGACCTGAGGTCCAGCTGGACCTGGACATGAGGTCCTGGACTACCTGGACATGAGATGCAGTTGGACCTGGACCTGAGGTCCGGGACCACCTGGACCAGAGGTCCAGCTGGACCTGGGCCTGAGGTCCATCTGGTCCTGGACCTGAGAACCTCGATCACCTGGACATGAGTGTCCAGGTGGACCTGGAACTGAGGTCCAGCTGGACCTGGACCTGAGGTCCTGGACCAGCTGGTCCTAAGGTCTATGTCGGTCAAGGTGGACTTCCATCTTAGGTCCAGCTGGACATAGCACTGAGGTCCTGGACCACCTGGACCTGAGGTCCAGCTGGACCTGGACCTGAGATCCTGCTGGAGTCCAGGTGCAGCTGGACCTGGCCCTGAGGTCCTGCACCACCTGGACCTGAGGTCTAGCTGGACCTGGACCTGAGGTCCTGGACCACCTGGACATGAGGTCCAGCTGGACCTGGACCTGATCCTGCTGGAGTCCACGTCCAGCTTGTCCTGGCCCTGAGGTCCTTGACCACCTGGACCTGAGGTCCAGCTTGACCTGGACTTGAGGTCCAGCTGGACATGGACCTGAGGTAATGGACCACCTGGACCTGAAGTACATCTGGACAAGGACCTGCGGTCCAGCTGGACCTGGAGCTGAGGTCCTGGACCACCTGCACCTGAGGTCCAGCTGGACCTGGACCTGAGGTCCGGCTGGACCTGGACCCGAGGTAATGGACCACCTGGACCTGAGGTCCAGCTGGACCTGGACCTGAGGTCCTGAACAACCTGGACCTGAGGTCCAGCTGGACTTGGACCTGAGGTCCTGGACCAACTGGACCTGAGGTCCAGCAGGACCTGGACCTGAGGACCTCGACCACCTGAACCTGAGAGTCCAGGTGGACCTGGACCTGAGGTCCAGCTGGACCAGGAGTGAGGTCCTGGGCCAGCTGGACCTAGGGTCTAGGTCGGTCCTGGTAGACCTGGACCTTAGGTCCAGCTGGACATGTACCTGAGGTCCTGGACCACCTGGACCTGAGGGCCAGCTGATCCTGGACCTGAGGACCTGGACCACCTGGACCTGAGGTCCGCTGGACCTGGACCTGAGGTCCTGCTAGAGTCCAGGTGCAGCTGGACCTGGCCCTGAAGTCCTGCACCACCTGGACCTAAGGTACATCTTGACCTGGACTTGAGGTCCAGCTGGACCTGGACCTGAGGTCCTGGACCACCTGGACCAGAGGTACAGCTTGACCTGGACTTGAGGTCCAGCTGGACCTGGACCTGAGGTCCTGGACCACCTGGACCTGATGTCCAGCTGGACTTGGAACTGTGGTCCTAGACCACCTGCACCTGAGGGCCAGCTGGACCTGGACCTGAGGTCCTGGATCACTTGGACCTGAGGTCCAGCTGGACCTGGACCTGAGGTCCTGCTGGAGTCCAGGTCCAGCTGGACCTGGACCTGAGGTCCTGGACTACCTGGACATGAGATGCAGCTGGACCTGGACTTGAGGTCCTGGACCACTTGGACCTGAGGTCCAGCTGGACCTGGACCTGAGGTCCTGCTGGACCTGGACCTGAGGTCCTGCTGGACCTGGACCTGAGGTCCTGGACCACCTGCACCTGAGGTCCAGCTGGAACTGGACCTGAGGTCCTGAACAATCTGGACCTGAGGTCCAGCTGGACCTGGACCTGAGGACCTGGGTCACCTGGACCTGAGGGTCCAGCTGGACCTGGACCTGATGTCCTGGACCACTTGGACCTGACGTCCAGCTGGACCTTGACCTGAGGTCCTGTTGGAGTCCAGGTGCAGCTGGACCTGGACCTGAGTTCCTGGACCACCTGGAACTCAGGTCAGGCTGGACCTGGACCTGAGGTCAGCTGGACCAGGACCTGACGTCCAGCTGCACGTGGACCTGAGGTTTTGGACCACCAGGGACGTGAGGTCCAGCTGGACCTGGACCTGAAGACCTGGACATGAGGTCCAGCTGGACCTGGACTTGAGGTCCAGCTGGACCTGGAATTGAGGTGCAACTGGACCTGGACTTGAGGTCCTGGACCACTTGGACCTGAGGTCCAGCTGGACCTGGACCTGAGGTCCTGCTGGACCTGGACCTGAGGTCCTGCTGGAATCCAGGTCTAGCTGGATCTGGACCTGAGGTCCTGGACCACCTGGACCTGAGGTCCAGCTGGAACTGGACCTGAGGTCCTGGACCACCTGGATATGATGTCCATCTGGATCTGGACCTGATGTCCAGTAGGACCTGGACCTGAGGTCCAGCTGGACCTGGATCTGAGGTCCTGAACCACATGGACGTGAGGACCAGCTGGACCTGGACCTGAGGTCCAGGACCACTTGGATCTGAGGTCCAGCTGGACCTGGACTTGAGGTCCTTGACCACCTGGACCTGAGGTCCAGCTGGTCCTGGACCTGTTCCTGCTGGAGTCCAGGTCCAGCTTGTCCTGGCCCTGAGGTAATGGACCACCTGGACCTGAAGTCCAGCTGGACAAATACCTGAGGTCCAGCTGGACCTGGAGCTGAGGTCCTGGACCACCTGCACCTGAGGTCCAGCTGGACCTGGACCCGAGGTAATGGACCACCTGGACCTGAGGTCCAGCTGGACCTGGACCTGAGGTCCTGAACAACCTGGACCGGAGGTCCAGCTGGACTTGGACCTGAGGTCCTGGACCACCTGGACCTGAGGTCCAGTAGGACCTGGACCTGAGGACCTCGACAACCTGAACCTGAGAGTCCAGGTGGACCTGGACCTGAGGTCCAGCTGGACCTGGAGTGAGGTCCTGGGCCAGCTGGACCTAGGGTCTAGGTCGGTCCAGGTAGACCTGGACCTTAGGTCCAGCTGGACATGTACCTGATGTCCTGGACCACCTGGACCTGAGGTCCAGCTGGTCCTGGACCTGAGGACCTGGACCACCTGGACCTGAGGTCCGCTGGACCTAGACCTGAGGTCCTGCTGGAGTCCAGGTCCATCTGGACCTGGCCCTGAGGTCCTGGACAACCTGGACCTGAAGTCCAGCTTGACCTGGAATTGAGGTCCAGCTGGACCTGGGCCTGAGGTCCTGGACCACCTGGACCTGAGGTCCAGCTTGACCTGGACTTGAGGTCCAGCTGGACCTGGACCTGAGGTCCTGGACCACCTGGACCTGATGTCCAGCTGGACGTGGACCTGAGGTCCAGCTCGACCTGGAGCTGAGGTCCTGGACCACCTGCACCTGAGGTCCAGCTGGACCTGGACCTGAGGTCCTGAACAACCTGGACCTGAGGTCCAGCTGGACCTGGACCTGAGGACCTGGGTCACCTGGACCTGAGGTCCAGCTGGACCTGGACCTGAGGTCCTGGACCACTTGGACCTGACGTCCAGCTGGACCTTGACCTGAGGTCCTGTTGGAGTCCAGGTCCAGCTGGACCTGGACCTGAGTTCCTGGACAACCTGGAACTGAGGTCAGGCTGGACCTGGACCTGAGGTCAGCTGGACCAGGACCTGACGTCCAGCTGCACGTGGACCTGAGGTTTTGGACCACCAGGACGTGAGGTCCAGCTGGACCTGGACCTGAAGACCTGGACATGAGGTCCAGCTGGACCTGGACTTGAGGTCCAGCTGGACCTGGAATTGAGGTGCAGCTGGACCTGGACCTGAGGTCCTGCTGGACCTGGACCTGAGGTCCTGCTGGAATCCAGGTCTAGCTGGACCTGGACCTGAGGTCCTGGACCACCTGGACCTGAGGTCCAGCTGGAACTGGACCTGAGGTCCTGGACCACCTGGATATGATGTCCATCTGGATCTGGACCTGATGTCCAGTAGGACCTGGACCTGAGGTCCAGCTGGACCTGGACCTGAGGTCCTGAACCACATGGACCTGAGGACCAGCTGGACCTGGACCTGAGGTCCAGGACCACTTGGATCTGAGGTCCAGCTGGATCTGGACCTGAGGTCCTGCTGGAGTCCAGGTCCAGCTATACCTGGACCTGAGGTTTTGGACCACCTGGACGAGAGGTCCAGCTGGACCTGGACCTGAGGACCTGAAATGAGGTCCAGCTGGACCTGGACCTGAGGTCCAGCGGGATCTGGACCTGAGGTCCAGCTGGATCTGGACCTGAGGTCCAACTGGAACTGGACCTGAGGTCCTGCTGGAATCCAGGTCTAGCTGGACCTGGACCTGAGGTCCTGGACCACCTGGACCTGAGGTCCAGCTGGACCTGGACCTGAGGTCCTGGACCACCTGGACCTGAGGTCCAGCTGGACCTGGACCTGAGGTCCTGGACCACCTGGACCTGAGGTCCAGCTGGACCTGGACCTGACGTCCTCGACCACCTGGACCTGAGGTCCTTACCTGGCCCTAACCTGAGGTCCTGCACATTGACCTGAGGTCCTGGGCCTGGATCTGAGATCCTGGTCCTGGACCTTGATTGAGGTCCTGGACCTTAACTGAGGACCTATCCCTGAGGTCCTGATCTTGGACCTGTGGTCCGGAACCTGGACCTGTGCCTTAGTTTCCGGACCTGAATCTAAAGTACTGGACCTTGACCTGGACCTGAGTTCCTGGAGCCAGACCTGAAGTCCTAGAGCTAGACATGGACCTGAGGACCTGGAACTGAAGTCCTGGAACTGGACAAAAAGTCCTGGAACTGTACCTGGACCTGAGTTCCTGGAACTGGACCTGATGTCCTGGTCCTGGATGTCGACATGAGTCCTGGACCTGGACCTGAGGTCCTGGACCTGGACTTCAAGTCGTGGACTCACTCTCCTAGACAGCACAACGTCCTGTTTTAGGAACATCTTAAAGGAACACGTTTCTAAATATAAAGTAGTGTCGGGCTCCATTTCAGCAAGACACCAGTTTCAACCTGCACGGTCACATTAACTTTCACATTTCTACGTGCAATCCAAGTTGGAAACATATATTCTATCCCATCGCATATCTAGCTACAGTTGATGTGAAGATGTCCTTTTACCAATGCCACCATTGATAATACACAGTCCCTTGTTTCTTTCTCGTTTCTGTGTGAATCTAGTTCATTCTTACCTACAAAACACAAGTTCTGCAGAACATCATTTCTATTTGAACACTCTGGTGAAAACACTGTGCGTGGATGGCATGCGGTATCATTACAGGCAGTGAGGTTCACATTGCCACAAACACATTAACTTTCCATTGAGAACTACAATCGTAGATCGGTGTCTTGGATTTCTTGAAAGGGATGAGTTTCTCTGACATGTTCTCAATGTTGTTTCGATTCCTTTAACGTACTAAAGTCGAAAGAAACCCTGCCTCATTTCAGAGAAGAAAGAGATGACAATGCAATACTTAAGTGTACAATGATGTTTTGCAAATGAGAAGTCGTCTCACCACAAGAAAATATCGATTTTATATGTGCTTCTCCATAGACAGACATAAGAGACACGGCTCTTTTCATGGTAAAAAGAATGCGTTTCATATAAATGACAGCACGTTAATATTGCATGGATAATTAATCACAAACAAACACAAAAGCTAACTTTAACCCAAAGGAAAAGGGTAAAGCTAAACTTAATCCAAATGCTAAATGTAACACTGGTAGTAACGCAAACGCTAACCTTAATACCGACACTACCCTTAATCTATTCCTGAACCTAATGCTAACCTTAACCCTGATGCAAAGTATGAACGTATTCCTAAAGCTAAACCAATCGTCCTAATCATGACACAAACCCGAATGTTAACAATAACCCTAATGCGCTAACGCGAACACAAGCAACAAGTTGAACCCGTACCTTAACCCAGCATTTAGCACTAACTGTACTTGTGGACTGAAGTACACATCATTCGGAAACAGAGTTTGGCTTTGGTAAATCTATGCTCTCTACCAATTTGAGTTAGTAGCGACAGACGAAAGAGGATCTTACTCGTTGCCTACCCAGGAGAAATCATTTCTTATCAGAACACTTTTTGAAGATGCTATTTCAGTGAAAATGAGTTGTCACTCTCCTAGAAATCACAACGTCCTGTTCTTGACACATCTTAGGCGGACACGTTTCAAAACCAAAATGCAGTGTCGGGCGCAATTTCACCATGAAACTTATACGTTTTCAACCTGCACAGTCACATTGATCTTCACAATGTTATGTGTAATCGAAGTTAAAAAAGAAGATTTTATCCAATCTCATATCTAGCTACAGTTAAGGACATGAAAGTGTACATTTACAAAGAGGATATGCCACCATTGACATTACATATTCCCTTGTTACTTTCTCATTTCTGTTTGAATCTACTTCATTCCTGGACATGGAGCTGAGGTCCTGAACCTAGACCTGAGGTCCTTACATGGCCCTAGCCTGAAGTCCTGGACATGGACCTGAGGGCCTGGACCACCTGGACATGAGGTACAGCTGGACCTGGACTTGATATCCTGGACCACCTGGACCTGAGGTCCAGCTGGACCTGGACCTGAGGTCCTGAACCACATGGACCTGAGGAGCAGCTGGACCTGGACCTGAAGTCCAGGACCACTTGGATCTGAGGTCCAGCTGGACCTGGACCTGAGGTCCAGCTGGACCTGGACATGAGGTCCTGCACCACCTGGACCTGAGATCCAGCTGGACTTGGAACTGTGGTCCTGGACCACCTGCACCTGAGTGCCAGCTGGACCTGGACCTGAGGTCCAGCTGGACCTGGACCTGAGGTCCTGGATCACTTGGAACTGAGGTCCAGCTGGACCTGGACGTGAGGTCCTGCTGGAGTCCAGGTCCAGCTGGACCTGGACCTGAGGTCCTGGACTACCTGGACATGAGATTCAGTTGGACCTGTACCTGAGGTCCGGGACCACTTGGACCATAGGTCCAGCTGGACCTGGACCTGAGGTCCAGCTGGTCCTGGACCTGAGGACCTCGATCACCTGGTCCTGAGTGTCCAGGTGGACCTGGAACTGAGGTCCAGCTGGACCTGGACCTGAGGTCCTGGACCAGCTGGTCCTAAGGTCTATGTCTGTCCAGGTGGACTTGCATCTTAGGTCCAGCTGGACATAGCCCTGAGGTGCTGGACCACCTGGACCTGAGGTCCAGCTGGACCTGGACCTGAGGTCCTGCTGGAGTCCAGGTGCAGCTGGACCTGGCCCTGAGGTCCTGCACCACCTGGACCTGAGGTACAGCTTGACCTGGACTTGAGATCCAGCTGGACCTGGACCTAAGGTCCTGGACCACCTGGACCTGAGGTCCAGCTGGACCTGGACTTGAGGTCCAGCTGGACCTGGACCTGAGGACCTGGACCACCTGGACCTGAAGTCGTGGACCACCTGGACCTGAGGTCCAGCTGGACCTGGACCTGATCCTGCTGGAGTCCAGGTCCAGCTTGTCCTGGCCCTGAGGTCCTGGACCACCTGGACCTGAGGTCCAGCTGGACCTGGACTTGAGGTCCTGGACCACCTGGACCTGAGGTCCAGCTGGTCCTGGACCTGATCCTGCTGGAGTCCAGGTCCAGCTTGTCCTGGCCCTGAGGTCCTGGACCACCTGGACCTGAGGTCCAGCTTGACCTGGACTTGAGGTCCAGCTGGACCTGGACTTGAGGTAATGGACCACCTGGACCTGAAGTCCAGCTGGACAAATACCTGAGGTCCAGCTGGACCTGGAGCTGAGGTCCTAGACCACCTGCACCTGAGGTCCAGCTGGACCTGGACCAGAGGAAATGGACCACCTGGACCTGAGGTCCAGCTGGACCTGGACCTGAGGTCCTGAACAACCTGGACCTAAGGTCCAGCTGGACTTGGACCTGAGGTCCTGGACCACCTGGACCTGAGGTCCAGCAGGACCTGGACCTGAGGACCTCGACCTGAGAGTCCAGGTGGACCTGGACCTGAGGTCCAGCTGGACCTGTAGTGAGGTCCTGGGCCAGCTGGACCTAGGGTCTAGGTCGGTCCAGGTAGACCTGGACCTTAGGTCCATCTGGACATGTACCAGAGGTCCTGGACCACCTGGACCTGAGGTTCAGCTGGTCCTAGACCTGAGGACCTGGACCACCTGGACCTGAAGTCCAGCTTGACCTGGACTTGAGGTCCAGCTGGACCTGGACCTGAGGTCCTGGACCACCTGGACCTGATGTCCAGCTGGACGTGTACCTGAGGTCCAGCTCGACCTGGAGCTGAGGTCCTGGACCACCTGCACCTGAGGTCCAGCTAGACCTGGACCTGAGGTCCTGAACAACCTGGACCTGAGGTCCAGCTGGACCTGGACCTGAGGACCTGGATCACCTGGACCTGAGGTCCAGCTGGACCTGGACCTGAGGTCCTGGACCACTTGGATCTGACGTCCAGCTGGACCTTGACCTGAGGTCCTGCTGGCGTCCAGGTCCAGCTGGACCTGGACCTGAGGTCCTGGACCACCTGGAACTGAGGTCAGGCTGGACCTGGACCTGAGGTCAGCTGGACCAGGACCTGACGTCCAGCTGCACGTGGACCTGAGGTTTTGGACCACCTGGACGTGAGGTCCAGCTGGACTTGGACCTGAAGACCTGGACCTGAGGTCCAGCTGGACCTGGACCTGAGGTCCTGCTGGAATCCAGGTCTAGCGGGACCTGGACCTGAGGTCCTGGACCACCTGGACCTGAGGTCCAGCTGGACCTGGACCTGAGGTCCTGGACCACCTGGACGTGAGGTCCAGCTGGAACTGGACCTGAGGTCCTGGACCACCTGGACATGATGTCCAGCTGGACCTGGACCTGAGGTCCTGCTGGACCTGGACCTGAGGGCCAGCTGGACCTGGACCAGAGGTCCAGCTGGACCTGGACCTGAGGTCCTGGACCACCTGGACCTGAGGTCCAACTGGACCTGGACCGGAGGGTCCAGCTGGACCTGGACCTGAGGTCCTGCACCACCTGGACCTGAGGTCCAGCTGGACTTGGAACTGTGGTCCTGGACCACCTGCACCTGAGGGCCAGCTGGACCTGGACCTGAGGTCCAGCTGGACCTGGACATGAGGTCCTGGACTACCTGGACATGAGATGCAGTTGGACCTGGACCTGAGGTCCGGGACCACCTGGACCAGAGGTCCAGCTGGACCTGGGCCTGAGGTCCATCTGGTCCTGGACCTGAGAACCTCGATCACCTGGACATGAGTGTCCAGGTGGACCTGGAACTGAGGTCCAGCTGGACCTGGACCTGAGGTCCTGGACCAGCTGGTCCTAAGGTCTATGTCGGTCAAGGTGGACTTCCATCTTAGGTCCAGCTGGCCATAGCACTGAGGTCCTGGACCACCTGGACCTGAGGTCCAGCTGGACCTGGACCTGAGATCCTGCTGGAGTCCAGGTGCAGCTGGACCTGGCCCTGAGGTCCTGCACCACCTGGACCTGAGGTCCAGCTGGACCTGGACCTGAGGTCCTGGACCACCTGGACATGAGGTCCAGCTGGACCTGGACCTGATCCTGCTGGAGTCCAGGTCCAGCTTGTCCTGACCCTGAGGTCCTTGACCACCTGGACCTGAGGTCCAGCTTGACCTGGACTTAAGGTCCAGCTGGACCTGTACCTGAGGTAATGGACCTCCTGGACCTGAAGTACATCTGGACAAGGACCTGCGGTCCAGCTGGACCTGGAGCTGAGGTCCTGGACCACCTGCACCTGAGGTCCAGCTGGACCTGGACCTGAGGTCCGGCTGGACCTGGACCCGAGGTAATGGACCACCTGGACCTGAGGTCCAGCTGGACCTGGACCTGAGGTCCTGAACAACCTGGACCTGAGGTCCAGCTGGACTTGGACCTGAGGTCCTGGACCAACTGGACCTGAGGTCCAGCAGGACCTGGACCTGAGGACCTCGACCACCTGAACCTGAGAGTCCAGGTGGACCTGGACCTGAGGTCCAGCTGGACCAGGAGTTAGATCCTGGGCCAGCTGGACCTAGGGTCTAGGTCGGTCCTGGTAGACCTGGACCTTAGGTCCAGCTGGACATGTACCTGAGGTCCTGGACCACCTGGACCTGAGGGCCAGCTGATCCTGGACCTGAGGACCTGGACCACCTGGACCTGAGGTCCGCTGGACCTGGACCTGAGGTCCTGCTAGAGTCCAGGTGCAGCTGGACCTGGCCCTGAAGTTCTGCACCACCTGGACCTAAGGTACAGCTTGACCTGGACTTGAGGTCCAGCTGGACCTGGACCTGAGGTCCTGGACCACCTGGACCAGAGGTACAGCTTGACCTGGACTTGAGGTCCAGCTGGACCTGGACCTGAGGTCCTGGACCACCTGGACCTGAGGTCCGCTGGACCTAGACCTGAGGTCCTGCTGGAGTCCAGGTCCATCTGGACCTGGCCCTGAGGTCCTGGACAACCTGGACCTGAAGTCCAGCTTGACCTGGACTTGAGGTCCAGCTGGACCTGGGCCTGAGGTCCTGGAACACCTGGACCTGAGGTCCAGCTGGACCTGGACTTGAGGTCCAGCTGGACCTGGACCTGAGGTCCTGGACCACCTGGACCTGATGTCCAGCTGGACGTGGACCTGAGGTCCAGCTCGACCTGGAACTAAGGTCCTGGACCACCTGCACCTGAGGTCCAGCTGGACCTGGACCTGAGGTCCTGAACAACCTGGACCTGAGGTCCAGCTGGACCTGGACCTGAGGACCTGGGTCACCTGGACCTGAGGTCCAGCTGGACCTGGACCTGAGGTCCTGGACCACTTGGACCTGACGTCCAGCTGGACCTTGACCTGAGGTCCTGTTGGAGTCCAGGTCCAGCTGGACCTGGACCTGAGTTCCTGGACCACCTGGAACTGAGGTCAGGCTGGACCTGGACCTGAGGTCAGCTGGACCAGGACCTGACGTCCAGCTGCACGTGGACCTGAGGTTTTGGACCACCAGGACGTGAGGTCCAGCTGGACCTGGACCTGAAGACCTGGACATGAGGTCCAGCTGGACCTGGACTTGAGGTCCAGCTGGACCTGGAATTGAGGTGCAGCTGGACCTGGACTTGAGGTCCTGGACCACTTGGACCTGAGGTCCAGCTGGACCTGGACCTGAGGTCCTGCTGGACCTGGACCTGAGGTCCTGCTGGAATCCAGGTCTAGCTGGACCTGGACCTGAGGTCCTGGACCACCTGGACCTGAGGTCCAGCTGGAACTGGACCTGAGGTCCTGGACCACCTGGATATGATGTCCATCTGGATCTGGACCTGATGTCCAGTAGGACCTGGACCTGAGGTCCAGCTGGACCTGGACCTGAGGTCCTGAACCACATGGACCTGAGGACCAGCTGGACCTGGACCTGAGGTCCAGGACCACTTGGATCTGAGGTCCAGCTGGATCTGGACCTGAGGTCCTGCTGGAGTCCAGGTCCAGCTATACCTGGACCTGAGGTTTTGGACCACCTGGACGAGAGGTCCAGCTGGACCTGGACCTGAGGACCTGAAATGAGGTCCAGCTGGACCTGGACCTGAGGTCCAGCGGGATCTGGACCTGAGGTCCAGCTGGATCTGGACCTGAGGTCCAACTGGAACTGGACCTGAGGTCCTGCTGGAATCCAGGTCTAGCTGGACCTGGACCTGAGGTCCTGGACCACCTGGACCTGAGGTCCAGCTGGACCTGGACCTGAGGTCCTGGACCACCTGGACCTGAGGTCCAGCTGGACCTGGACCTGAGGTCCTGGACCACCTGGACCTGAGGTCCAGCTGGACCTGGACCTGACGTCCTCGACCACCTGGACCTGAGGTCCTTACCTGGCCCTAACCTGAGGTCCTGCACATTGACCTGAGGTCCTGGGCCTGGATCTGAGATCCTGGTCCTGGACCTGGATTGAGGTCCTGGACCTTAACTGAGGACCTATCCCTGAGGTCCTGATCTTGGACCTGTGGTCCGGGACCTGGACCTGTGCCTTGGTTTCCGGACCTGGAATCTAAAGTACTGGACCTTGACCTGGACCTGAGTTCCTGGAGCCAGACCTGAAGTCCTAGAGCTAGACATGGACCTGAGGACCTGGAATTGAAGTCCTGGAACTGGACAAAAAGTCCTGGAACTGTACCTGGACCTGAGTTCCTGGAACTGGACCTGATGTCCTGGTCCTGGATGTCGACATGAGTCCTGGACCTGGACCTGAGGTCCTGGACCTGGACTTCAAGTCGTGGACTCACTCTCCTAGACAGCACAACGTCCTGTTTTAGGAACATCTTAAAGGAACACGTTTCTAAATATAAAGTAGTGTCGGGCTCCATTTCAGCAAGACACCAGTTTCAACCTGCACGGTCACATTAACTTTCACATTTCTACGTGCAATCCAAGTTGGAAACATATATTCTATCCCATCGCATATCTAGCTACAGTTGATGTGAAGATGTCCTTTTACCAATGCCACCATTGATAATACACAGTCCCTTGTTTCTTTCTCGTTTCTGTGTGAATCTAGTTCATTCTTACCTACAAAACACAAGTTCTGCAGAACATCATTTCTATTTGAACACTCTGGTGAAAACACTGTGCGTGGATGGCATGCGGTATCATTACAGGCAGTGAGGTTCACATTGCCACAAACACATTAACTTTCCATTGAGAACTACAATCGTAGATCGGTGTCTTGGATTTCTTGAAAGGGATGAGTTTCTCTGACATGTTCTCAATGTTCTTTCGATTCCTTTAACGTACTAAAGTCGAAAGAAACCCTGCCTCATTTCAGAGAAGAAAGAGATGACAATGCAATACTTAAGTGTACAATGATGTTTTGCAAATGAGAAGTCGTCTCACCACAAGAAAATATCGATTTTATATGTGCTTCCCATAGACAGACATAAGAGACACGGCTCTTTTCATGGTAAAAAGAATGCGTTTCATATAAATGACAGCACGTTAATATTGCATGGATAATTAATCACAAACAAACACAAAAGCTAACTTTAACCCAAAGGAAAAGGGTAAAGCTAAACTTAATCCAAATGCTAAATGTAACACTGGTAGTAACGCAAACGCTAACCTTAATACCGACACTACCCTTAATCTATTCCTGAACCTAATGCTAACCTTAACCCTGATGCAAAGTATGAACGTAATCCTAAAGCTAAACCAATCGTCCTAATCATGACACAAACCCGAATGTTAACAATAACCCTAATGCGCTAACGCGAACACAAGCAACAAGTTGAACCCGTACCTTAACCCAGCATTTAGCACTAACTGTACTTGTGGACTGAAGTACACATCATTCGGAAACAGAGTTTGGCTTTGGTAAATCTATGCTCTCTACCAATTTGAGTTAGTAGCGACAGACGAAAGAGGATCTTACTCGTTGCCTACCCAGGAGAAATCATTTCTTATCAGAACACTTTTTGAAGATGCTATTTCAGTGAAAATGAGTTGTCACTCTCCTAGAAATCACAACGTCCTGTTCTTGACACATCTTAGGCGGACACGTTTCAAAACCAAAATGCAGTGTCGGGCGCAATTTCACCATGAAACTTATACGTTTTCAACCTGCACAGTCACATTGATCTTCACAATGTTATGTGTAATCGAAGTTAAAAAAGAAGATTCTATCCCATCTCATATATAGCTACAGTTAAGGACATGAAGGTGTCCTTTTACAAAGAGGATATGCCACCATTGACATTACATATTCCCTTGTTTCTTTCTCATTTCTGTTTGAATCTACTTCATTCCTGGACATGGAGCTGAGGTCCTGAACCTAGACCTAAGGTCCTTACATGGCCCTAGCCTGAAGTCCTGGACATGGACCTGAGGGCCTGGACCACCTGGACATGAGGTACAGCTGGACCTGGACTTGATATCCTGGACCACCTGGACCTGAGGTCCAGCTGGACCTGGACCTGAGGTCCTGAACCACATGGACCTGAGGAGCAGCTGGACCTGGACCTGAAGTCCAGGACCACTTGGATCTGAGGTCCAGCTGGACCTGGACCTGAGGTCCAGCTGGACCTGGACATGAGGTCCTGCACCACCTGGACCTGAGATCCAGCTGGACTTGGAACTGTGGTCCTGGACCACCTGCACCTGAGTGCCAGCTGGACCTGGACCTGAGGTCCAGCTGGACCTGGACCTGAGGTCCTGGATCACTTGGACCTGAGGTCCAGCTGGACCTGGACGTGAGGTCCTGCTGGAGTCCAGGTCCAGCTGGACCTGGACCTGAGGTCCTGGACTACCTGGACATGAGATTCAGTTGGACATGTACCTGAGGTCCGGGACCACTTGGACCATAGGTCCAGCTGGACCTGGACCTGAGGTCCAGCTGGTCCTGGACCTGAGGACCTCGATCACCTGGTCCTGAGTGTCCAGGTGGACCTGGAACTGAGGTCCAGCTGGACCTGGACCTGAGGTCCTGGACCAGCTGGTCCTAAGGTCTATGTCTGTCCAGGTGGACTTGCATCTTAGGTCCAGCTGGACATAGCCCTGAGGTGCTGGACCACCTGGACCTGAGGTCCAGCTGGACCTGGACCTGAGGTCCTGCTGGAGTCCAGGTGCAGCTGGACCTGGCCCTGAGGTCCTGCACCACCTGGACCTGAGGTACTGCTTGACCTGGACTTGAGGTCCAGCTGGACCTGGACCTGAGGTCCTGGACCACCTGGACATGAGGTCCAGCTGGACCTGGACTTGAGGTCCTGGACCAACTGGACCTGAGGTCCAGCTGGTCCTGGGCCTGATCCTGCTGCAGTCCAGGTCCAGCTTGTCCTGGCCCTGAGGTCCTGGACCACCTGGACCTGAGGTCCAGCTTGACCTGGACTTGAGGTCCAGCTGGACCTGGACCCGATGTAATGGACCACCTGGACCTGAGGTCAAGCTGACCTGGAATTGAGGTCCTGAACAACCTGGACCTGAGGTGCAGCTGGACTTGGACCTGAGTTCCTGGACCATCTGGAACTGAGGTCCAGCAGGACCTGGACCTGAGGACCTCGACCACCTGAACCTGAGAGTCCAGGTGGACCTGGACCTGAGGTCAGCTGGACCTGGAGTGAGGGCCTGGGCCAGCTGGACCTAGGGTCTAGGTCGGTCCAGGTAGACACGGACCTTAGGTCCAGCTGGACATGTACCTGAATTCCTGGACCACCTGGACCTGAGGTCCAGGTGGTCCTGGACCTGAGGACCTGGACCACCTGGACCTGAGGTCCGCTGGACCTGGACCTGAGTTCCTGCTGGAGTCCAGGTGCAGCTGGACCTGGCCCTGAGGTCCTGCACCACCTGGACCTGAGGTACAGCTTGACCTGGACTTGAGGTCCAGTTGGACCTGGACCTGAGGTCCTGGACCACCTGGACCTGAGGTCCAGCTGGACCTGGACCTGAGGACCTGGACCACCTGGACCTGAGGTCCAGCTGGTCCTGGACCTGATCCTGCTGGAGTCCAGGTCCAGCTTGTCCTGGCCCTCAGGTCCTGGACCACCTAGACCTGAGGTCCAGCTTGACCTGGACTTGAGGTCCAGCTGGACCTGGACCTGAGGTAATGGACCACCTTTACCTGAAGTCCAGCTGGACAAATACCTGAGGTCCAGCTGGACCTGGAGCTGAGGTCCTGGACCACCTGCACCTGAGGTCCAGCTGGACCTGGACCCGAGGTAATGGACCACCTGGACCTGAGGTCCAGCTGGACCTGGACCTGAGGTCCTGAACAACCTGGACCTGAGGTCCAGCTGGACTTGGACCTGAGTTCATGGACCACCTGGACCTGAGGTCCAGCAGGACCTGGACCTGAGGACCCTGACCACTTGAACCTGAGAGTCCAGGTGGACCTGGACCTGAGGTCCAGCTGGACCTGGAGTGAGGTCCTGGGCCAGCTGGACATAGGGTCTAGGTCGGTCCAGGTAGACCTGGACCTTAGGTCCAGCTGAACATGTACCTGATGTCCTGTACCACCTGGACCTGAGGTCCAGCTGGTCCTGGACCTGAGGACCTGGACCACCTGGACCTGAGGTCCGCTGGACCTAGACCTGAGGTCCTGCTGGAGTCCAGGTCCATCTGGACCAGGCCCTGAGGTCCTGGACCACCTGGACCTGAAGTCCACCTTGACCTGGACATGAGGTCCAGCTGGACATGTACCTGAGGTCCAGCTCGACCTGGAGCTGAGGTCCTGGACCACCTGCACCTGAGGTCTAGCTGGACCTGGACCTGAGGTCCTGAACAACCTGGACCTGATGTCCAGCTGGTCCTGGACTTGAGTGTCCAGGTGGACCTGGAACTGAGGTCCAGCTGGACCTGGACCTGAGGTCCTGGACCAGCTGGTCCTAAGGTCTATGTCGGTCCAGGTGGACTTGCATCTTAGGTCCAGCTGGACATAGTCCTGAGGTCCTGGACCACCTGGACCTGAGGTCCTGCTGGACCTGGACCTGAGGTCCTGCTGGAGTCCAGGTGCTGCTGGACCTGGCCCTGAGGTCCTGCACCACCTGGACCTGAGGCACAGCTTGACCTGGACTTGAGGTCCAGCTGGACCTGGACCTGAGTTCCTGGACCACCTGGACCTGAGGTCCAGCTGGACCTGGACTTGAGGTCCTGGACCACCTGGATCTGAGTTCCAGCTGGTCCTGGACCTGATCCTGCTGGAGACCAGGTCCAGCTTGTCTTGGCCCTGAGGTCCTGGACCACCTGGACCTGAAGTCCAGCTTGACCTGGACTTTAGGTCCAGCTGGACCTGGACCCGATGTAATGGACCACCTGGACCTGAGGTCAAGCTGGACCTGGACCTGAGGTCCTGAACAAGCTGGACCTGAGGTCCAGCTGGATTTGGACCTGAGGTCGTGGAACATCTGGACCTGAGGTCCAGCAGGACCTGGACCTGAGGACCTCGACCACATGAACCTGAGAGTCCACGTGGACCTGGACCTGAGGTCCAGCTGGACCTGGAGTGAGGTCCTGGGCCAGCTGGACCTAGGGTCTAGGTCGGTCCAGGTAGACCTGGACCTTAGGTCCAGCTGGACATGTACCTGAGGTCCTGGACAACCTGGACCTGAGGTCCAGCTGGTCCTGGACCTGAGGACCTGGACCACCTGGACCTGAGATCCGCTGGACCTGGACCTGAGTTCCTGCTGGAGTACAGGTGCAGCTGGACCTGGCCCTGAGGTCCTGCACCACCTGGACCTGAGGTACAGCTTGACCTGGACTTGAGGTCCAGCTGGACCTGGACCTAAGGTCCTGGACCACCTGGACCTGAGGTCCAGCTGGACCTGGACTTGAGGTCCAGCTGGACCTGGACCTGAGGACCTGGACCACCTGGACCTGAAGTCGTGGACCACCTGGACCTGAGGTCCAGCTGGACCTGGACCTGATCCTGCTGGAGTCCAGGTCCAGCTTGTCCTGGCCCTGAGGTCCTGGACCACCTGGACCTGAGGTCCAGCTGGACCTGGACTTGAGGTCCTGGACCACCTGGACCTGAGGTCCAGCTGGTCCTGGACCTGATCCTGCTGGAGTCCAGGTCCAGCTTGTCCTGGCCCTGAGGTCCTGGACCACCTGGACCTGAGGTCCAGCTTGACCTGGACTTGAGGTCCAGCTGGACCTGGACTTGAGGTAATGGACCACCTGGACCTGAAGTCCAGCTGGACAAATACCTGAGGTCCAGCTGGACCTGGAGCTGAGGTCCTAGACCACCTGCACCTGAGGTCCAGCTGGACCTGGACCAGAGGTAATGGACCACCTGGACCTGAGGTCCAGCTGGACCTGGACCTGAGGTCCTGAACAACCTGGACCCAAGGTCCAGCTGGACTTGGACCTGAGGTCCTGGACCACCTGGACCTGAGGTCCAGCAGGACCTGGACCTGAGGACCTCGACCTGAGAGTCCAGGTGGACCTGGACCTGAGGTCCAGCTGGACCTGTAGTGAGGTCCTGGGCCAGCTGGACCTAGGGTCTAGGTCGGTCCAGGTAGACCTGGACCTTAGGTCCATCTGGACATGTACCAGAGGTCCTGGACCACCTGGACCTGAGGTTCAGCTGGTCCTAGACCTGAGGACCTGGACCACCTGGACCTGAAGTCCAGCTTGACCTGGACTTGAGGTCCAGCTGGACCTGGACCTGAGGTCCTGGACCACCTGGACCTGATGTCCAGCTGGACGTGGACCTGAGGTCCAGCTCGACCAGGAGCTGAGGTCCTGGACCACCTGCACCTGAGGTCCAGCTGGACCTGGACCTGAGGTCCTGAACAACCTGGACCTGAGGTCCAGCTGGACCTGGACCTGAGGACCTGGATCACCTGGACCTGAGGTCCAGCTGGACCTGGACCTGAGGTCCTGGACCACTTGGATCTGACGTCCAGCTGGACCTTGACCTGAGGTCCTGCTGGCGTCCAGGTCCAGCTGGACCTGGACCTGAGGTCCTGGACCACCTGGAACTGAGGTCAGGCTGGACCTGGACCTGAGGTCAGCTGGACCAGGACCTGACGTCCAGCTGCACGTGGACCTGAGGTTTTGGACCACCTGGACGTGAGGTCCAGCTGGACTTGGACCTGAAGACCTGGACCTGAGGTCCAGCTGGACCTGGACCTGAGGTCCTGCTGGAATCCAGGTCTAGCTGGACCTGGACCTGAGGTCCTGGACCACCTGGACCTGAGGTCCAGCTGGACCTGGACCTGAGGTCCTGGACCACCTGGACCTGAGGTCCAGCTGGACCTGGACCTGAGGTCCTGGACCACCTGGACGTGAGGTCCAGCTGGAACTGGACCTGAGGTCCTGGACCACCTGGACATGATGTCCAGCTGGACCTGGACCTGAGGTCCTGCTGGACCTGGACCTGAGGGCCAGCTGGACCTGGACCAGAGGTCCAGCTGGACCTGGACCTGAGGTCCTGGACCACCTGGACCTGAGGTCCAACTGGACCTGGACCGGAGGTCCAGCTGGACCTGGACTTGAGGTCCTGCACCACCTGGACCTGAGGTCCAGCTGGACTTGGAACTGTGGTCCTGGACCACCTGCACCTGAGGGCCAGCTGGACCTGGACCTGAGGTCCAGCTGGACCTGGACCTGAGGTCCAGCTGGACCTGGACATGAGGTCCTGGACTACCTGGACATGAGATGCAGTTGGACCTGGACCTGAGGTCCGGGACCACCTGGACCAGAGGTCCAGCTGGACCTGGGCCTGAGGTCCATCTGGTCCTGCACCTGAGAACCTCGATCACCTGGACATGAGTGTCCAGGTGGACCTGGAACTGAGGTCCAGCTGGACCTGGACCTGAGGTCCTGGACCAGCTGGTCCTAAGGTCTATGTCGGTCAAGGTGGACTTCCATCTTAGGTCCAGCTGGACATAGCACTGAGGTCCTGGACCACCTGGACCTGAGGTCCAGCTGGACCTGGACCTGAGATCCTGCTGGAGTCCAGGTGCAGCTGGACCTGGCCCAGAGGTCCTGCACCACCTGGACCTGAGGTCCAGCTGGACCTGGACCTGAGGTCCTGGACCACCTGGACATGAGGTCCAGCTGGACCTGGACCTGATCCTGCTGGAGTCCACGCCCAGCTTGTCCTGGCCCTGAGGTCCTGACCACCTGGACCTGAGGTCCAGCTTGACCTGGACTTAGGTCCAGCTGGACCTGGACCTGAGGTAATGGACCACCTGGACCTGAAGTACATCTGGACAAGGACCTGCGGTCCAGCTGGACCTGGAGCTGAGGTCCTGGACCACCTGCACCTGAGGTCCAGCTGGACCTGGACCTGAGGTCCGGCTGGACCTGGACCCGAGGTAATGGACCACCTGGACCTGAGGTCCAGCTGGACCTGGACCTGAGGTCCTGAACAACCTGGACCTGAGGTCCAGCTGGACTTGGACCTGAGGTCCTGGACCAACTGGACCTGAGGTCCAGCAGGACCTGGACCTGAGGACCTCGACCACCTGAACCTGAGAGTCCAGGTGGACCTGGACCTGAGGTCCAGCTGGACCAGGAGTGAGGTCCTGGGCCAGCTGGACCTAGGGTCTAGGTCGGTCCTGGTAGACCTGGACCTTAGGTCCAGCTGGACATGTACCTGAGGTCCTGGACCACCTGGACCTGAGGGCCAGCTGATCCTGGACCTGAGGACCTGGACCACCTGGACCTGAGGTCCGCTGGACCTGGACCTGAGGTCCTGCTAGAGTCCAGGTGCAGCTGGACCTGGCCCTGAAGTACTGCACCACCTGGACCTAAGGTACAGCTTGACCTGGACTTGAGGTCCAGCTGGACCTGGATCTGAGGTCCTGCTGGAATCCAGGTCTAGCTGGACCTGGACCTGAGGTCCTGGACCACCTGGACCTGATGTCCAGCTGGACGTGGACCTGAGGTCAAGCTCGACCTGGAGCTGAGGTCCTGGACCACCTGCACCTGAGGTCCAGCTGGACCTGGACCTGAGGTCCTGAACAACCTGGACCTGAGGTCCAGCTGGACCTGGACCTGAGGACCTGGATCACCTGGACCTGAGGTCCAGCTGGACCTGGACCTGAGGTCCTGGACCACTTGGATCTGACGTCCAGCTGGACCTTGACCTGAGGTCCTGCTGGCGTCCAGGTCCAGCTGGACCTGGACCTGAGGTCCTGGACCACCTGGAACTGAGGTCAGGCTGGACCTGGACCTGAGGTCAGCTGGACCAGGACCTGACGTCCAGCTGCACGTGGACCTGAGGTTTTGGACCACCTGGACGTGAGGTCCAGCTGGACTTGGACCTGAAGACCTGGACCTGAGGTCCAGCTGGACCTGGACCTGAGGTCCTGCTGAATCCAGGTCTAGCTGGACCTGGACCTGAGGTCCTGGACCACCTGGACCTGAGGTCCAGCTGGACCTGGACCTGAGGTCCTGGACCACCTGGACCTGAGGTCCAGCTGGACCTGGACCTGAGGTCCTGGACCACCTGGACCTGAGGTCCAGCTGGAACTGGACCTGAGGTCCTGGACCACCTGGACATGATGTCCAGCTGGACCTGGACCTGAGGTCCTGCTGGACCTGGACCTGAGGGCCAGCTGGACCTGGACCAGAGGTCCAGCTGGACCTGGACCTGAGGTCCTGGACCACCTGGAACTGAGGTCCAACTGGACCTGGACCGGAGGTCCAGCTGGACCTGGACCTGAGGTCCTGCACCACCTGGACCTGAGGTCCAGCTGGACTTGGAACTGTGGTCCTGGACCACCTGCACCTGAGGGCCAGCTGGACCTGGACCTGAGGTCCAGCTGGACCTGGACATGAGGTCCTGGACTACCTGGACATGAGATGCAGTTGGACCTGGACCTGAGGTCCGGGACCACCTGGACCAGAGGTCCAGCTGGACCCTGGGCCTGAGGTCCATCTGGTCCTGGACCTGAGAACCTCGATCACCTGGACATGAGTGTCCAGGTGGACCTGGAACTGAGGTCCAGCTGGACCTGGACCTGAGGTCCTGGACCAGCTGGTCCTAAGGTCTATGTCGGTCAAGGTGGACTTCCATCTTAGGTCCAGCTGGACATAGCACTGAGGTCCTGGACCACCTGGACCTGAGGTCCAGCTGGACCTGGACCTGAGATCCTGCTGGAGTCCAGGTGCAGCTGGACCTGGCCCTGAGGTCCTGCACCACCTGGACCTGAGGTCCAGCTGGACCTGGACCTGAGGTCCTGGACCACCTGGACATGAGGTCCAGCTGGACCTGGACCTGATCCTGCTGGAGTCCACGTCCAGCTTGTCCTGGCCCTGAGGTCCTTGACCACCTGGACCTGAGGTCCAGCTTGACCTGGACTTAAGGTCCAGCTGGACCTGGACCTGAGGTAATGGACCACCTGGACCTGAAGTACATCTGGACAAGGACCTGCGGTCCACCTGGACCTGGAGCTGAGGTCCTGGACCACCTGCACCTGAGGTCCAGCTGGACCTGGACCTGAGGTCCGGCTGGACCTGGACCCGAGGTAATGGACCACCTGGACCTGAGGTCCAGCTGGACCTGGACCTGAGGTCCTGAACAACCTGGACCTGAGGTCCAGCTGGACTTGGACCTGAGGTCCTGGACCAACTGGACCTGAGGTCCAGCAGGACCTGGACCTGAGGACCTCGACCACCTGAACCTGAGAGTCCAGGTGGACCTGGACCTGAGGTCCAGCTGGACCAGGAGTGAGGTCCTGGGCCAGCTGGACCTAGGGTCTAGGTCGGTCCTGAGACCTGGACCTTAGGTCCAGCTGGACATGTACCTGAGGTCCTGGACCACCTGGACCTGAGGGCCAGCTGATCCTGGACCTGAGGACCTGGACCACCTGGACCTGAGGTCCGCTGGACCTGGACCTGAGGTCCTGCTAGAGTCCAGGTGCAGCTGGACCTGGCCCTGAAGTACTGCACCACCTGGACCTAAGGTACAGCTTGACCTGGACTTGAGGTCCAGCTGGACCTGGACCTGAGGTCCTGGACCACCTGGACCAGAGGTACAGCTTGACCTGGACTTGAGGTCCAGCTGGACCTGGACCTGAGGTCCTGGACCACCTGGTCCTGAGGTCCGCTGGACCTAGACCTGAGGTCCTGCTGGAGTCCAGGTCCATCTGGACCTGGCCCTGAGGTCCTGGACAACCTGGACCTGAAGTCCAGCTTCGACCTGGACTTGAGGTCCAGCTGGACCTGGGCCTGAGGTCCTGGACCACCTGGACCTGAGGTCCAGCTTGACCTGGACTTGAGGTCCAGCTGGACCTGGACCTGAGGTCCTGGACCACCTGGACCTGATGTCCAGCTGGACGTGGACCTGAGGTCCAGCTCGACCTGGAGCTGAGGTCCTGGACCACCTGCACCTGAGGTCCAGCTGGACCTGGACCTGAGGTCCTGAACAACCTGGACCTGAGGTCCAGCTGGACCTGGACCTGAGGACCTGGGTCACCTGGACCTGAGGTCCACCTGGACCTGGACCTGAGTTCCTGGACCACCAGGACGTGAGGTCCAGCTGGACCTGGACCTGAAGACCTGGACATGAGGTCCAGCTGGACCTGGACTTGAGGTCCAGCTGGACCTGGAATTGAGGTGCAGCTGGACCTGGACTTGAGGTCCAGCTGGACCTGGAATTGAGGTGCAGCTGGACCTGGACCTGAGGTCCTGCTGGACCTGGACCTGAGGTCCTGCTGGAATCCAGGTCTAGCTGGACCTGGACCTGAGGTCCTGGACCACCTGGACCTGAGGTCCAGCTTGAACTGGACCTGAGGTCCTGGACCACCTGGATATGATGTCCATCTGGATCTGGACCTGATGTCCAGTAGGACCTGGACCTGAGGTCCAGCTGGACCTGGACCTGAGGTCCTGAACCACATGGACCTGAGGACCAGCTGGACCTGGACCTGAGGTCCAGGACCACTTGGATCTGAGGTCCAGCTGGATCTGGACCTGAGGTCCTGCTGGAGTCCAGGTCCAGCTATACCTGGACCTGAGGTTTTGGACCACCTGGACGAGAGGTCCAGCTGGACCTGGACCTGAGGACCTGAAATGAGGTCCAGCTGGACCTGGACCTGAGGTCCAAAGGGATCTGGACCTGAGGTCCAGCTGGATCTGGACCTGAGGTCCAACTGGAACTGGACCTGAGGTCCTGCTGGAATCCAGGTCTAGCTGGACCTGGACCTGAGGTCCTGGACCACCTGGACCTGAGGTCCAGCTGGACCTGGACCTGAGGTCCTGGACCACCTGGACCTGAGGTCCAGCTGGACCTGGACCTGAGGTCCTGGACCACCTGGACCTGAGGTCCAGCTGGACCTGGACCTGACGTCCTCGACCACCTGGACCTGAGGTCCTTACCTGGCCCTAACCTGAGGTCCTGCACATTGACCTGAGGTCCTGGGCCTGGATCTGAGATCCTGGTCCTGGACCTGGATTGAGGTCCTGGACCTTAACTGAGGACCTATCCCTGAGGTCCTGATCTTGGACCTGTGGTCCGGGACCTGGACCTGTGCCTTAGTTTCCGGACCTGAATCTAAAGTACTGGACCTTGACCTGGACCTGAGTTCCTGGAGCCAGACCTGAAGTCCTAGAGCTAGACATGGACCTGAGGACCTGGAACTGAAGTCCTGGAACTGGACAAAAGTCCTGGAACTGTACCTGGACCTGAGTTCCTGGAACTGGACCTGATGTCCTGGTCCTGGATGTCGACATGAGTCCTGGACCTGGACCTGAGGTCCTGGACCTGGACTTCAAGTCGTGGACTCACTCTCCTAGACAGCACAACGTCCTGTTTTAGGAACATCTTAAAGGAACACGTTTCTAAATATAAAGTAGTGTCGGGCTCCATTTCAGCAAGACACCAGTTTCAACCTGCACGGTCACATTAACTTTCACATTTCTACGTGCAATCCAAGTTGGAAACATATATTCTATCCCATCGCATATCTAGCTACAGTTGATGTGAAGATGTCCTTTTACCAATGCCACCATTGATAATACACAGTCCCTTGTTTCTTTCTCGTTTCTGTGTGAATCTAGTTCATTCTTACCTACAAAACACAAGTTCTGCAGAACATCATTTCTATTTGAACACTCTGGTGAAAACACTGTGCGTGGATGGCATGCGGTATCATTACAGGCAGTGAGGTTCACATTGCCACAAACACATTAACTTTCCATTGAGAACTACAATCGTAGATCGGTGTCTTGGATTTCTTGAAAGGGATGAGTTTCTCTGACATGTTCTCAATGTTCTTTCGATTCCTTTAACGTACTAAAGTCGAAAGAAACCCTGCCTCATTTCAGAGAAGAAAGAGATGACAATGCAATACTTAAGTGTACAATGATGTTTTGCAAATGAGAAGTCGTCTCACCACAAGAAAATATCGATTTTATATGTGCTTCTCCATAGACAGACATAAGAGACACGGCTCTTTTCATGGTAAAAAGAATGCGTTTCATATAAATGACAGCACGTTAATATTGCATGGATAATTAATCACAAACAAACACAAAAGCTAACTTTAACCCAAAGGAAAAGGGTAAAGCTAAACTTAATCCAAATGCTAAATGTAACACTGGTAGTAACGCAAACGCTAACCTTAATACCGACACTACCCTTAATCTATTCCTGAACCTAATGCTAACCTTAACCCTGATGCAAAGTATGAACGTAATCCTAAAGCTAAACCAATCGTCCTAATCATGACACAAACCCGAATGTTAACAATAACCCTAATGCGCTAACGCGAACACAAGCAACAAGTTGAACCCGTACCTTAACCCAGCATTTAGCACTAACTGTACTTGTGGACTGAAGTACACATCATTCGGAAACAGAGTTTGGCTTTGATAAATCTATGCTCTCTACCAATTTGAGTTAGTAGCGACAGACGAAAGAGGATCTTACTCGTTGCCTACCCAGGAGAAATCATTTCTTATCAGAACACTTTTTGAAGATGCTATTTCAGTGAAAATGAGTTGTCACTCTCCTAGAAATCACAACGTCCTGTTCTTGACACATCTTAGGCAGACACGTTTCAAAACCAAAATGCAGTGTCGAGCAATTTCACCATGAAACTTATACGTTTTCAACCTGCACAGTCACATTGATCTTCACAATGTTATGTCTAATCGAAGTTGAAAAAAGAAGATTCTATCCCATCTCATATCTAGCTACAGTTAAGGACATGAAGGTGTCCTTTTACAAAGAGGATATGCCACCATTGACATTACATATTCCCTTGTTTCTTTCTCATTTCTGTTTGAATCTAGTTCATTCCTGGACATGGAGCTGAGGTCCTGAACCTAGACCTGAGGTCCTTACAAGGCCCTAGCCTGAAGTCCTGGACAAGGACTTGAGGGCCTGGACCACCTGGACATGAGGTACAGCTGGACCTGGACTTGATATCCTGGACCACCTGGACCTGAGGTCCAGCTGTACCTGGAACTGAGGTCCTGAACCACATGGACCTGAGGACAAGCTGGACCTGGACCTGAGGTCCAGGACCACTTGGATCTGAGGTCCAGCTGGACCTGGACCTGAGGTCCTGCTGGAGTCCAGGTCCAGCTGGACCTGGACCTGAGGTCCTGGACCACCTGGACATGAGGTCCAGCTGGACCTGGACTTGAGGTCCTGGACCAACTGGACCTGAGGTCCAGCTGGTCCTGGGCCTGATCCTGCTGCAGTCCAGGTCCAGCTTGTCCTGGCCCTGAGGTCCTGGACCACCTGGACCTGAGGTCCAGCTTGACCTGGACTTGAGGTCCAGCTGGACCTGGACCCGATGTAATGGACCACCTGGACCTGAGGTCAAGCTGACCTGGAATTGAGGTCCTGAACAACCTGGACCTGAGGTGCAGCTGGACTTGGACCTGAGTTCCTGGACCATCTGGAACTGAGGTCCAGCAGGACCTGGACCTGAGGACCTCGACCACCTGAACCTGAGAGTCCAGGTGGACCTGGACCTGAGGTCAGCTGGACCTGGAGTGAGGGCCTGGGCCAGCTGGACCTAGGGTCTAGGGTCGGTCCAGGTAGACACGGACCTTAGGTCCAGCTGGACATGTACCTGAATTCCTGGACCACCTGGACCTGAGGTCCAGGTGGTCCTGGACCTGAGGACCTGGACCACCTGGACCTGAGGTCCGCTGGACCTGGACCTGAGTTCCTGCTGGAGTCCAGGTGCAGCTGGACCTGGCCCTGAGGTCCTGCACCACCTGGACCTGAGGTACAGCTTGACCTGGACTTGAGGTCCAGTTGGACCTGGACCTGAGGTCCTGGACCACCTGGACCTGAGGTCCAGCTGGACCTGGACCTGAGGACCTGGACCACCTGGACCTGAGGTCCAGCTGGTCCTGGACCTGATCCTGCTGGAGTCCAGGTCCAGCTTGTCTCTGGCCCTCAGGTCCTGGACCACCTAGACCTGAGGTCCAGCTTGACCTGGACTTGAGGTCCAGCTGGACCTGGACCTGAGGTAATGGACCACCTTTACCTGAAGTCCAGCTGGACAAATACCTGAGGTCCAGCTGGACCTGGAGCTGAGGTCCTGGACCACAAGCACCTGAGGTCCAGCTGGACCTGGACCCGAGGTAATGGACCACCTGGACCTGAGGTCCAGCTGGACCTGGACCTGAGGTCCTGAACAACCTGGACCTGAGGTCCAGCTGGACTTGGACCTGAGTTCATGGACCACCTGGACCTGAGGTCCAGCAGGACCTGGACCTGAGGACCTTGACCACTTGAACCTGAGAGTCCAGGTGGACCTGGACCTGAGGTCCAGCTGGACCTGGAGTGAGGTCCTGGGCCAGCTGGACATAGGGTCTAGGTCGGTCCAGGTAGACCTGGACCTTAGGTCCAGCTGAACATGTACCTGATGTCCTGTACCACCTGGACCTGAGGTCCAGCTGGTCCTGGACCTGAGGACCTGGACCACCTGGACCTGAGGTCCGCTGGACCTAGACCTGAGGTCCTGCTGGAGTCCAGGTCCATCTGGACCAGGCCTTGAGGTCCTGGACCACCTGGACCTGAAGTCCACCTTGACCTGGACATGAGGTCCAGCTGGACATGTACCTGAGGTCCAGCTCGACCTGGAGCTGAGGTCCTGGACCACCTGCACCTGAGGTCTAGCTGGACCTGGACCTGAGGTCCTGAACAACCTGGACCTGATGTCCAGCTGGTCCTGGACTTGAGTGTCCAGGTGGACCTGGAACTGAGGTCCAGCTGGACCTGGACCTGAGGTCCTGGACCAGCTGGTCCTAAGGTCTATGTCGGTCCAGGTGGACTTGCATCTTAGGTCCAGCTGGACATAGTCCTGAGGTCCTGGACCACCTGGACCTGAGGTCCTGCTGGACCTGGACCTGAGGGTCCTGCTGGAGTCCAGGTGCTGCTGGACCTGGCCCTGAGGTCCTGCACCACCTGGACCTGAGGCACAGCTTGACCTGGACTTGAGGTCCAGCTGGACCTGGACCTGAGTTCCTGGACCACCTGGACCTGAGGTCCAGCTGGACCTGGACTTGAGGTCCTGGACCACCTGGATCTGAGTTCCAGCTGGTCCTGGACCTGATCCTGCTGGAGACCAGGTCCAGCTTGTCTTGGCCCTGAGGTCCTGGACCACCTGGACCTGAAGTCCAGCTTGACCTGGACTTTGGGTCCAGCTGGACCTGGACCCGATGTAATGGACCACCTGGACCTGAGGTCAAGCTGGACCTGGACCTGAGGTCCTGAACAAGCTGGACCTGAGGTCCAGCTGGATTTGGACCTGAGGTCGTGGAACATCTGGACCTGAGGTCCAGCAGGACCTGGACCTGAGGACCTCGACCACATGAACCTGAGAGTCCACGTGGACCTGGACCTGAGGTCCAGCTGGACCTGGAGTGAGGTCCTGGGCCAGCTGGACCTAGGGTCTAGGTCGGTCCAGGTAGACCTGGACCTTAGGTCCAGCTGGACATGTACCTGAGGTCCTGGACAACCTGGACCTGAGGTCCAGCTGGTCCTGGACCTGAGGACCTGGACCACCTGGACCTGAGATCCGCTGGACCTGGACCTGAGTTCCTGCTGGAGTACAGGTGCAGCTGGACCTGGCCCTGAGGTCCTGCACCACCTGGACCTGAGGTACAGCTTGACCTGGACTTGAGGTCCAGCTGGACCTGGACCTAAGGTCCTGGACCACCTGGACCTGAGGTCCAGCTGGACCTGGACTTGAGGTCCAGCTGGACCTGGACCTGAGGACCTGGACCACCTGGACCTGAAGTCGTGGACCACCTGGACCTGAGGTCCAGCTGGACCTGGACCTGATCCTGCTGGAGTCCAGGTCCAGCTTGTCCTGGCCCTGAGGTCCTGGACCACCTGGACCTGAGGTCCAGCTGGACCTGGACTTGAGGTCCTGGACCACCTGGACCTGAGGTCCAGCTGGTCCTGGACCTGATCCTGCTGGAGTCCAGGTCCAGCTTGTCCTGGCCCTGAGGTCCTGGACCACCTGGACCTGAGGTCCAGCTTGACCTGGACTTGAGGTCCAGCTGGACCTGGACTTGAGGTAATGGACCACCTGGACCTGAAGTCCAGCTGGACAAATACCTGAGGTCCAGCTGGACCTGGAGCTGAGGTCCTAGACCACCTGCACCTGAGGTCCAGCTGGACCTGGACCAGAGGTAATGGACCACCTGGACCTGAGGTCCAGCTGGACCTGGACCTGAGGTCCTGAACAACCTGGACCTAAGGTCCAGCTGGACTTGGACCTGAGGTCCTGGACCACCTGGACCTGAGGTCCAGCAGGACCTGGACCTGAGGACCTCGACCTGAGAGTCCAGGTGGACCTGGACCTGAGGTCCAGCTGGACCTGTAGTGAGGTCCTGGGCCAGCTGGACCTAGGGTCTAGGTCGGTCCAGGTAGACCTGGACCTTAGGTCCATCTGGACATGTACCAGAGGTCCTGGACCACCTGGACCTGAGGTTCAGCTGGTCCTAGACCTGAGGACCTGGACCACCTGGACCTGAAGTCCAGCTTGACCTGGACTTGAGGTCCAGCTGGACCTGGACCTGAGGTCCTGGACCACCTGGACCTGATGTCCAGCTGGACGTGGACCTGAGGTCCAGCTCGACCAGGAGCTGAGGTCCTGGACCACCTGCACCTGAGGTCCAGCTGGACCTGGACCTGAGGTCCTGAACAACCTGGACCTGAGGTCCAGCTGGACCTGGACCTGAGGACCTGGAACACCTGGACCTGAGGTCCAGCTGGACCTGGACCTGAGGTCCTGGACCACTTGGATCTGACGTCCAGCTGGACCTTGACCTGAGGTCCTGCTGGCGTCCAGGTCCAGCTGGACCTGGACCTGAGGTCCTGGACCACCTGGAACTGAGGTCAGGCTGGACCTGGACCTGAGGTCAGCTGGACCAGGACCTGACGTCCAGCTGCACGTGGACCTGAGGTTTTGGACCACCTGGACGTGAGGTCCAGCTGGACTTGGACCTGAAGACCTGGACCTGAGGTCCAGCTGGACCTGGACCTGAGGTCCTGCTGGAATCCAGGTCTAGCTGGACCTGGACCTGAGGTCCTGGACCACCTGGACCTGAGGTCCAGCTGGACCTGGACCTGAGGTCCTGGACCACCTGGACCTGAGGTCCAGCTGGACCTGGACCTGAGGTCCTGGACCACCTGGACGTGAGGTCCAGCTGGAACTGGACCTGAGGTCCTGGACCACCTGGACATGATGTCCAGCTGGACCTGGACCTGAGGTCCTGCTGGACCTGGACCTGAGGGCCAGCTGGACCTGGACCAGAGGTCCAGCTGGACCTGGACCTGAGGTCCTGGACCACCTGGACCTGAGGTCCAACTGGACCTGGACCGGAGGTCCAGCTGGACCTGGACTTGAGGTCCTGCACCACCTGGACCTGAGGTCCAGCTGGACTTGGAACTGTGGTCCTGGACCACCTGCACCTGAGGGCCAGCTGGACCTGGACCTGAGGTCCAGCTGGACCTGGACCTGAGGTCCAGCTGGACCTGGACATGAGGTCCTGGACTACCTGGACATGAGATGCAGTTGGACCTGGACCTGAGGTCCGGGACCACCTGGACCAGAGGTCCAGCTGGACCTGGGCCTGAGGTCCATCTGGTCCTGCACCTAAGAACCTCGATCACCTGGACATGAGTGTCCAGGTGGACCTGGAACTGAGGTCCAGCTGGACCTGGACCTGAGGTCCTGGACCAGCTGGTCCTAAGGTCTATGTCGGTCAAGGTGGACTTCCATCTTAGGTCCAGCTGGACATAGCACTGAGGTCCTGGACCACCTGGACCTGAGGTCCAGCTGGACCTGGACCTGAGATCCTGCTGAGTCCAGGTGCAGCTGGACCTGGCCCTGAGGTCCTGCACCACCTGGACCTGAGGTCCAGCTGGACCTGGACCTGAGGTCCTGGACCACCTGGACATGAGGTCCAGCTGGACCTGGACCTGATCCTGCTGGAGTCCACGCCCAGCTTGTCCTGGCCCTGAGGTCCTTGACCACCTGGACCTGAGGTCCAGCTTGACCTGGACTTCGAAGGTCCAGCTGGACCTGGACCTGAGGTAATGGACCACCTGGACCTGAAGTACATCTGGACAAGGACCTGCGGTCCAGCTGGACCTGGAGCTGAGGTCCTGGACCACCTGCACCTGAGGTCCAGCTGGACCTGGACCTGAGGTCCGGCTGGACCTGGACCCGAGGTAATGGACCACCTGGACCTGAGGTCCAGCTGGACCTGGACCTGAGGTCCTGAACAACCTGGACCTGAGGTCCAGCTGGACTTGGACCTGAGGTCCTGGACCAACTGGACCTGAGGTCCAGCAGGACCTGGACCTGAGGACCTCGACCACCTGAACCTGAGAGTCCAGGTGGACCTGGACCTGAGGTCCAGCTGGACCAGGAGTGAGGTCCTGGGCCAGCTGGACCTAGGGTCTAGGTCGGTCCTGGTAGACCTGGACCTTAGGTCCAGCTGGACATGTACCTGAGGTCCTGGACCACCTGGACCTGAGGGCCAGCTGATCCTGGACCTGAGGACCTGGACCACCTGGACCTGAGGTCCGCTGGACCTGGACCTGAGGTCCTGCTAGAGTCCAGGTGCAGCTGGACCTGGCCCTGAAGTACTGCACCACCTGGACCTAAGGTACAGCTTGACCTGGACTTGAGGTCCAGCTGGACCTGGATCTGAGGTCCTGCTGGAATCCAGGTCTAGCTGGACCTGGACCTGAGGTCCTGGACCACCTGGACCTGATGTCCAGCTGGACGTGGACCTGAGGTCAAGCTCGACCTGGAGCTGAGGTCCTGGACCACCTGCACCTGAGGTCCAGCTGGACCTGGACCTGAGGTCCTGAACAACCTGGACCTGAGGTCCAGCTGGACCTGGACCTGAGGACCTGGATCACCTGGACCTGAGGTCCAGCTGGACCTGGACCTGAGGTCCTGGACCACTTGGATCTGACGTCCAGCTGGACCTTGACCTGAGGTCCTGCTGGCGTCCAGGTCCAGCTGGACCTGGACCTGAGGTCCTGGACCACCTGGAACTGAGGTCAGGCTGGACCTGGACCTGAGGTCAGCTGGACCAGGACCTGACGTCCAGCTGCACGTGGACCTGAGGTTTTGGACCACCTGGACGTGAGGTCCAGCTGGACTTGGACCTGAAGACCTGGACCTGAGGTCCAGCTGGACCTGGACCTGAGGTCCTGCTGGAGTCCAGGTCTAGCTGGACCTGGACCTGAGGTCCTGGACCACCTGGACCTGAGGTCCAGCTGGACCTGGACCTGAGGTCCTGGACCACCTGGACCTGAGGTCCAGCTGGACCTGGACCTGAGGTCCTGGACCACCTGGACGTGAGGTCCAGCTGGAACTGGACCTGAGGTCCTGGACCACCTGGACATGATGTCCAGCTGGACCTGGACCTGAGGTCCTGCTGGACCTGGACCTGAGGGCCAGCTGGACCTGGACCAGAGGTCCAGCTGGACCTGGACCTGAGGTCCTGGACCACCTGGACCTGAGGTCCAACTGGACCTGGACCAGAGGTCCAGCTGGACCTGGACCTGAGGTCCTGCACCACCTGGACCTGAGGTCCAGCTGGACTTGGAACTGTGGTCCTGGACCACCTGCACCTGAGGGCCAGCTGGACCTGGACCTGAGGTCCAGCTGGACCTGGACATGAGGTCCTGGACTACCTGGACATGAGATGCAGTTGGACCTGGACCTGAGGTCCGGGACCACCTGGACCAGAGGTCCAGCTGGACCTGGGCCTGAGGTCCATCTGGTCCTGGACCTGAGAACCTCGATCACCTGGACATGAGTGTCCAGGTGGACCTGGAACTGAGGTCCAGCTGGACCTGGACCTGAGGTCCTGGACCAGCTGGTCCTAAGGTCTATGTCGGTCAAGGTGGACTTCCATCTTAGGTCCAGCTGGACATAGCACTGAGGTCCTGGACCACCTGGACCTGAGGTCCAGCTGGACCTGGACCTGAGATCCTGCTGGAGTCCAGGTGCAGCTGGACCTGGCCCTGAGGTCCTGCACCACCTGGACCTGAGGTCCAGCTGGACCTGGACCTGAGGTCCTGGACCACCTGGACATGAGGTCCAGCTGGACCTGGACCTGATCCTGCTGGAGTCCACGTCCAGCTTGTCCTGGCCCTGAGGTCCTTGACCACCTGGACCTGAGGTCCAGCTTGACCTGGACTTAAGGTCCAGCTGGACCTGGACCTGAGGTAATGGACCACCTGGACCTGAAGTACATCTGGACAAGGACCTGCGGTCCACCTGGACCTGGAGCTGAGGTCCTGGACCACCTGCACCTGAGGTCCAGCTGGACCTGGACCTGAGGTCCGGCTGGACCTGGACCCGAGGTAATGGACCACCTGGACCTGAGGTCCAGCTGGACCTGGACCTGAGGTCCTGAACAACCTGGACCTGAGGTCCAGCTGGACTTGGACCTGAGGTCCTGGACCAACTGGACCTGAGGTCCAGCAGGACCTGGACCTGAGGACCTCGACCACCTGAACCTGAGAGTCCAGGTGGACCTGGACCTGAGGTCCAGCTGGACCAGGAGTGAGGTCCTGGGCCAGCTGGACCTAGGGTCTAGGTCGGTCCTGGTAGACCTGGACCTTAGGTCCAGCTGGACATGTACCTGAGGTCCTGGACCACCTGGACCTGAGGGCCAGCTGATCCTGGACCTGAGGACCTGGACCACCTGGACCTGAGGTCCGCTGGACCTGGACCTGAGGTCCTGCTAGAGTCCAGGTGCAGCTGGACCTGGCCCTGAAGTACTGCACCACCTGGACCTAAGGTACAGCTTGACCTGGACTTGAGGTCCAGCTGGACCTGGACCTGAGGTCCTGGACCACCTGGACCAGAGGTACAGCTTGACCTGGACTTGAGGTCCAGCTGGACCTGGACCTGAGGTCCTGGACCACCTGGTCCTGAGGTCCGCTGGACCTAGACCTGAGGTCCTGCTGGAGTCCAGGTCCATCTGGACCTGGCCCTGAGGTCCTGGACAACCTGGACCTGAAGTCCAGCTTGACCTGGACTTGAGGTCCAGCTGGACCTGGGCCTGAGGTCCTGGACCACCTGGACCTGAGGTCCAGCTTGACCTGGACTTGAGGTCCAGCTGGACCTGGACCTGAGGTCCTGGACCACCTGGACCTGATGTCCAGCTGGACGTGGACCTGAGGTCCAGCTCGACCTGGAGCTGAGGTCCTGGACCACCTGCACCTGAGGTCCAGCTGGACCTGGACCTGAGGTCCTGAACAACCTGGACCTGAGGTCCAGCTGGACCTGGACCTGAGGACCTGGGTCACCTGGACCTGAGGTCCACCTGGACCTGGACCTGAGTTCCTGGACCACCAGGACGTGAGGTCCAGCTGGACCTGGACCTGAAGACCTGGACATGAGGTCCAGCTGGACCTGGACTTGAGGTCCAGCTGGACCTGGAATTGAGGTGCAGCTGGACCTGGACTTGAGGTCCAGCTGGACCTGGAATTGAGGTGCAGCTGGACCTGGACCTGAGGTCCTGCTGGACCTGGACCTGAGGTCCTGCTGGAATCCAGGTCTAGCTGGACCTGGACCTGAGGTCCTGGACCACCTGGACCTGAGGTCCAGCTTGAACTGGACCTGAGGTCCTGGACCACCTGGATATGATGTCCATCTGGATCTGGACCTGATGTCCAGTAGGACCTGGACCTGAGGTCCAGCTGGACCTGGACCTGAGGTCCTGAACCACATGGACCTGAGGACCAGCTGGACCTGGACCTGAGGTCCAGGACCACTGGATCTGAGGTCCAGCTGGATCTGGACCTGAGGTCCTGCTGGAGTCCAGGTCCAGCCATACCTGGACCTGAGGTTTTGGACCACCTGGACGAGAGGTCCAGCTGGACCTGACCTGAGGACCTGAAATGAGGTCCAGCTGGACCTGGACCTGAGGTCCAGCGGGATCTGGACCTGAGGTCCAGCTGGATCTGGACCTGAGGTCCAACTGGAACTGGACCTGAGGTCCTGCTGGAATCCAGGTCTAGCTGGACCTGGACCTGAGGTCCTGGACCACCTGGACCTGAGGTCCAGCTGGACCTGGACCTGAGGTCCTGGACCACCTGGACCTGAGGTCCAGCTGGACCTGGACCTGAGGTCCTGGACCACCTGGACCTGAGGTCCAGCTGGACCTGGACCTGACGTCCTCGACCACCTGGACCTGAGGTCCTTACCTGGCCCTAACCTGAGGTCCTGCACATTGACCTGAGGTCCTGGGCCTGGATCTGAGATCCTGGTCCTGGACCTGGATTGAGGTCCTGGACCTTAACTGAGGACCTATCCCTGAGGTCCTGATCTTGGACCTGTGGTCCGGGACCTGGACCTGTGCCTTAGTTTCCGGACCTGAATCTAAAGTACTGGACCTTGACCTGGACCTGAGTTCCTGGAGCCAGACCTGAAGTCCTAGAGCTAGACATGGACCTGAGGACCTGGAACTGAAGTCCTGGAACTGGACAAAAAGTCCTGGAACTGTACCTGGACCTGAGTTCCTGGAACTGGACCTGATGTCCTGGTCCTGGATGTCGACATGAGTCCTGGACCTGGACCTGAGGTCCTGGACCTGGACTTCAAGTCGTGGACTCACTCTCCTAGACAGCACAACGTCCTGTTTTAGGAACATCTTAAAGGAACACGTTTCTAAATATAAAGTAGTGTCGGGCTCCATTTCAGCAAGACACCAGTTTCAACCTGCACGGTCACATTAACTTTCACATTTCTACGTGCAATCCAAGTTGGAAACATATATTCTATCCCATCGCATATCTAGCTACAGTTGATGTGAAGATGTCCTTTTACCAATGCCACCATTGATAATACACAGTCCCTTGTTTCTTTCTCGTTTCTGTGTGAATCTAGTTCATTCTTACCTACAAAACACAAGTTCTGCAGAACATCATTTCTATTTGAACACTCTGGTGAAAACACTGTGCGTGGATGGCATGCGGTATCATTACAGGCAGTGAGGTTCACATTGCCACAAACACATTAACTTTCCATTGAGAACTACAATCGTAGATCGGTGTCTTGGATTTCTTGAAAGGGATGAGTTTCTCTGACATGTTCTCAATGTTCTTTCGATTCCTTTAACGTACTAAAGTCGAAAGAAACCCTGCCTCATTTCAGAGAAGAAAGAGATGACAATGCAATACTTAAGTGTACAATGATGTTTTGCAAATGAGAAGTCGTCTCACCACAAGAAAATATCGATTTTATATGTGCTTCTCCATAGACAGACATAAGAGACACGGCTCTTTTCATGGTAAAAAGAATGCGTTTCATATAAATGACAGCACGTTAATATTGCATGGATAATTAATCACAAACAAACACAAAAGCTAACTTTAACCCAAAGGAAAAGGGTAAAGCTAAACTTAATCCAAATGCTAAATGTAACACTGGTAGTAACGCAACGCTAACCTTAATACCGACACTACCCTTAATCTATTCCTGAACCTAATGCTAACCTTAACCCTGATGCAAAGTATGAACGTAATCCTAAAGCTAAACCAATCGTCCTAATCATGACACAAACCCGAATGTTAACAATAACCCTAATGCGCTAACGCGAACACAAGCAACAAGTTGAACCCGTACCTTAACCCAGCATTTAGCACTAACTGTACTTGTGGACTGAAGTACACATCATTCGGAAACAGAGTTTGGCTTTGATAAATCTATGCTCTCTACCAATTTGAGTTAGTAGCGACAGACGAAAGAGGATCTTACTCGTTGCCTACCCAGGAGAAATCATTTCTTATCAGAACACTTTTTGAAGATGCTATTTCAGTGAAAATGAGTTGTCACTCTCCTAGAAATCACAACGTCCTGTTCTTGACACATCTTAGGCAGACACGTTTCAAAACCAAAATGCAGTGTCGGGCGCAATTTCACCATGAAACTTATACGTTTTCAACCTGCACAGTCACATTGATCTTCACAATGTTATGTCTAATCGAAGTTGAAAAAGAAGATTCTATCCCATCTCATATCTAGCTACAGTTAAGGACATGAAGGTGTCCTTTTACAAAGAGGATATGCCACCATTGACATTACATATTCCCTTGTTTCTTTCTCATTTCTGTTTGAATCTAGTTCATTCCTGGACATGGAGCTGAGGTCCTGAACCTAGACCTGAGGTCCTTACAAGGCCCTAGCCTGAAGTCCTGGACAAGGACTTGAGGGCCTGGACCACCTGGACATGAGGTACAGCTGGACCTGGACTTGATATCCTGGACCACCTGGACCTGAGGTCCAGCTGTACCTGGAACTGAGGTCCTGAACCACATGGACCTGAGGACAAGCTGGACCTGGACCTGAGGTCCAGGACCACTTGGATCTGAGGTCCAGCTGGACCTGGACCTGAGGTCCTGCTGGAGTCCAGGTCCAGCTGGACCTGGACCTGAGGTTTTGGACCACCTGCACGTGAGGTCCAGCTGGACCTGGACCTGAGGACCTGGATATGAGGTCCAGCTGGGCCTGGACATGAGGTCCAGCTGGATCTGGACCTGAGGTCCAGCTGGACCTGGACCTGAGGTCCTGGACCACCTGGACCTGAGGTCCAGCTGGACCTGGACCTGAGGTCCTGGACCGCCTGGACGTGAGGTCCAGCTGGAACTGGACCTGAGGTCCTGGACCACCTGGACATGATGTCCAGCTGGACGTGGATCAGATTTCCAGCTGGACCTGGACCTCAGATCAAGCTGTTCCTAGACCTGAGGTCCTGCTGGACCTGGACCTGAGGTCCTGCTGGAATCCAGGTCTAGCTGGACCTGGACCTGAGGTCCTGGACCACCTGGACCTGAGGTCCAGCTGGACCTGGACTTGAGGTCCTGGACCACCTGGACCTGAGGTCCAGCTAGACCTGGACCTGAGGTCCTGGACCACCTGGACCTGAGGTCTTGCTGGAACTGGACCTGAGGTCCTGGACCGCCTGGACGTGAGGTCCAGCTGGAACTAGACCTGAGGTCCTGGACCACCTGGACATGATGTCCAGCTGGACATGGACCTGATGTCCAGCTGGACCTGGACCTCAGATCAAGCTGGACCTAGACCTGAGGTCCTGCTGGACCTGGACCTGAGGTCCAGCTAGCTGGACCTGGACCTGAGGTCCTGGACCACCTGAATCTGAGGTCCAGCTGGACTTGGAACTGTGGTCCTGGATCACTTGGACCTGAGGTCCAGCTGGACCTGGACCTGTGGTCCTGGATCACTTGTACCTGAGGTCCAGCTGGACCTTGACCTGAGGACCTGCTGGAGTCCAGGTCCTGCTTCACCTGGACCTGAGGTCCTGGACTACCTGGACATGAGATGCAGTTGGACCTGGACCTGAGGTCCGGGACCACCTGGACCAGAGGTCTAGCTGGACCTGGACCTGAGGTCCAGCTGGTCCTGGACCTGAAACCTCGATCACCTGGACCTGAGTGTCCAGGTGGACCTGGAATTTAGGTCCAGCTGGACCTCGACCTGAGGTCCTGGACCAGCTGGTCCTAAGGTCTATGTCAGTCTAGGTGGACATGCATCTTAGGTCCAGCTGGACATAGCCCTGAGGTCCTGGACCACCTGGACCTGAGGTCCAGCTGGACCTGGACCTGAGGTCCAGCTGGTCCGGGATCTGAGGACCTGGACCACCTGGACCTGAGGTCCGCTGGACCTGGACCTGAGGTCCTGCTGGAGTCCAGGTGCAGCAGGACCTGGCCCTGAGGTCCTGAACCACCTGGACCTGAGGTACAGCTTGACCTGGACTTGAAGTCCAGCTGGACCTGGACCTGAGGTCCTGGACCACCTGGACCTGAGGTCCAGCTGGACCTGGACTTGAGGTCCTGGACCACCTGGACCTGAGGTCCAGCTGTACCTGGAACTGAGGTCCTGAACCACATGGACCTGAGGTCCAGCTGGACCTGGACCTGAGGTCCTGAACCACATGGACCTGAGGACCAGCTGGACTTGGAACTGAGGTCCAGGACCACTTGGATCTGAGGTCCAGCTGGCCCTGGACCTGAGGTCCTGGACCACCTGGACGTGAGGTCCAGCTGGAACTGGACCTGAGGTACTGGACCACCTGGACGTGAGGTCCAGCTGGAACTGGACCTGAGGTACTGGACCACCTGGACATGATGTCCAGCTGGACCTGGACCTGATGTCTAGCTGGACCTGAGGTCCTGCTGGACCTGGACCTGAGGTCCAGCTGGACTTGGACGTGAGGTCCAGTTGGACCTGGTCCTGAGGACCTGGACCTGAGGTCCAGCTGGATCTGGACCTGAGGTCCAACTGGACCTGGTCCTGAGGTCCAGCTGGACCTGGACCTGAGGTCCTGGATAACTTGGACCTGAGGTCCAGCTGGACTTGGAACTGTGGTCCTGGACCACCTGCACCTGAGGTCCAGCTGGACCTGGACCTGAGGTCCTGCTGGAGTCCAGGTCCAGCTGGACCTGGACCTGAGGTCCTGGACCACCTGGACGTGAGGTCCACCTCGACCTGGACCTGAGGTCCTGGACCACCTGGACGTGAGGTCCAGCTGGAACTGGACCTGAGGTCCTTGACCACCTGGACATGATGTCCAGCTGTACATGGACCTGATGTCCAGCTGGACCTGGACCTGAGGTCCAGCTAGACCTGGAACTGACGTCCTGCTGGACCTGGAACTGAAGTCCAGCTGGAACTGGACTTGAGGTCCTGGACCACTTGGACCTGAGGTCCAACTGGACCTGGACCGGAGGTCCAGCTGGACCTGGAACTGACGTCCAGTTGGACCTGGACTTGAGGTCCTGGAACACTTGGACCTCAGGTCCAACTGGACCTGGACCTGAGGTCCAGCTGGACCTGGATCTGAGGTCCTGCTCAAATCCAGGTCTAGCTGGACCTGGACCTGAGAGTCCAGGTGGACCTGGACCTGAGGGCCAGCTGGACCTGGAGTGAGGTCCTGGACCAGCTGGACCTAAGGTCTAGGTCGGTCCAGGTAGACCTGGACCTTAGGTCCAGCTGGACATGTACCTGAGGTCCTGGACCACCTGGACCTGAGGTCTAGCTGGTCCTGGACCTGAGGACCTGGACCACCTGGACCTGAGGTCCGCTGGACCTAGACCTGAGGTCCTGCTAGAGTCCAGGTCCAGCTGGACCTGGCCCTGAGGTCCTGGACCACCTGGACCTGAGGTCCTGGACCACATGGACCTGAGGTCCAGCTGGACCTGGACCTGAGGTCCTGCTGGACCTGGACCTGAGGTCCTGCTGGAATCCAGGTCGATCTGGAC
The DNA here is from genome assembly GCA_030556225.1 of Cricetiscus sungorus. Classification (NCBI taxonomy): domain Eukaryota; kingdom Metazoa; phylum Chordata; class Mammalia; order Rodentia; family Cricetidae; genus Cricetiscus; species Cricetiscus sungorus. Next base: position 64,574 of record JANBXA010000016.1, on the reverse strand, counting down.
CTGGACCTGAGGTCCTGGACCAACTGGACCTGAGGTCCAGCTGGACCTGGACCTGAGGTCCTGGACCACCTGGACGTGAGGTCCAGCTGGAACTGGAACTGAGGTCCTGGACCACCTGGATATGATGTCCAGCTGGACCTGGACCTGATGTCCAGTAGGACCTGGACCTCAGGTCCAGCTGTACCTGGACCTGAGGTCCTGTTGGACCTGGACATGAGGTCCCGCTGGACCTGGACCTGATGTCCAGCTGGACCTGGACCTGAGGTCCTGCTGGACCTGGACCTGATGTCCAGCTGGACCTGGACCTGAGGTCCTGCTGGACCTGGACCTGAGGTCTAGCTGGACCTGGACCTGAGGTCCAGCTGGTCCTGGACCTGAGGTCCTGGACCACCTGGACCTGAGGTCCAACTGGACCTGGACCGGAGGTCCAGCTGGACCTGGACCTGAGGTTCTGCATCACCTGGACCTGAGGTCCAGCTGGACTTGGAACTGTGGTCCTGGACCCCCTGCACCTGAGGTCCAGCTGGACCTGGACCTGAGGTCCAGCTGGACCTGGAACCTGAGGTCCCGCTGGACCTGGACCTGAGGTCCCGCTGGACCTGGACCTGAGGTCCATCTGGACCTGGTCCTGATGTCCAGCTGGACCTGGACCTGAGGTCCTGCTGGACCTGGACCTGAGGTCTAGCTGGACCTGGACCTGAGGTCCAGCTGGTCCTGGACCTGAGGTCCTGGACAACCTGGACCTGAGGTCCAACTGGACCTGGACCGGAGGTCCAGCTGGACCTGGACCTGAGGTCCTGCATCACCTGGACCTGAGGTCCAGCTGGACTTGGAACTGTGGTCCTGGACCCCCTGCACCTGAGGTCCAGCTGGACCTGGACCTGAGGTCCAGCTGGACCTGGAACCTGAGGTCCCGCTGGACCTGGACCTGAGGTCCCGCTGGACCTGGACCTGAGTTCCAGCTAGACCTGGACCTGAGGTCCTGGACCACCTGAACCTGAGGTCCTCGACCACCTGGACCTGAGGTCCAGCTGGACCTGGACCTGAGGTAATGGACCACCTGGACCTGAGGTCCAGCTGGACCTGGACCTGAGGTCCTGCTGGAGTCCAGGTCCAGCTGGACATGGACCTGAAGTCCTGGACCACCTGGACCTGAGGTCCATCTGGCCCTGGACCTGAGGTCCTGGACCACCTGGACGTGAGGTCCAGCTGGAACTGGACCTGAGGTACTGGACCACCTGGACGTGAGGTCCAGCTGGAACTGGACCTGAGGTACTGGACCACCTGGACATGATGTCCAGCTGGACCTGGACCTGATGTCCAGCTGGACCTGAGGTCCTGCTGGACCTGGACCTGAGGTCCAGCTGGACCTGGACGTGAGGTCCAGTTGGACCTGGACCTGAGGACCTGGAAATGAGGTCCAGCTGGACCTGGACCTGAGGTCCAGCTGGATCTGGACCTGAGGTCCAGCTGGATCTGGACCTGAGGTCCAGCTGGACCTGGACCTGAGGTCCTGCTGGAATCCAGGTCTAGCTGGACCTGGACCTGAGGTCCTGGACCACCTGGACATGATGTCCAGCTGGACCTGGACCTGATGTCCAGCTGGACCTGAGGTCCTGCTGGACCTGGACCTGAGGTCCAGCTGGACCTGGTCCTGAGGTCCAGCTGGACCTGGACCTGAGGTCCTGGATAACTTGGACCTGAGGTCCAGCTGGACTTGGAACTGTGGTCCTGGACCACCTGCACCTGAGGGCCAGCTGGACATGGACCTGAGGTCCAGCTGGACCTGGACCTGAGGTCCTGGATCACTTGGACCTGAGGTCCAGCTGGACCTGGACCTGAGGTCCTGCTGGAGTCCAGGTCCAGCTGGACCTGGACCTGAGGTCCTGGACCACCTGGACGTGAGGTCCACCTCGACCTGGACCTGAGGTCCTGGACCACCTGGACGTGAGGTCCAGCTGGAACTGGACCTGAGGTCCTTGACCACCTGGACATGATGTCCAGCTGTACATGGATCTGATGTCCAGCTGGACCTGGACCTGAGGTCCAGCTGGACGTGGAACTGAGGTCCTGCTGGACCTGGAACTGAAGTCCAGCTGGAACTGGACTTGAGGTCCTGGACCACTTGGACCTGAGGTCCAACTGGACCTGGACCGGAGGTCCAGCTGGACCTGGAACTGACGTCCAGTTGGACCTGGACTTGAGGTCCTGGAACACTTGGACCTGAGGGTCCAACTGGACCTGGACCGAGGTCCAGCTGGACCTGGACCTGAGGTCCTGCTCAAATCCAGGCCTAGCTGGACCTGGACCTGAGAGTCCAGGTGGACCTGGACCTGAGGTCCAGCTGGACCTGGAGTGAGGTCCTGGGCCAGCTGGACCTAAGGTCTAGGTCGGTCCAGGTAGACCTGGACCTTAGGTCCAGCTGGACATGTACCTGAGGTCCTGGACCACCTGGACCTGAGGTCTAGCTGGTCCTGGACCTGAGGACCTGGACCACCTGGACCTGAGGTCTGCTGGACCTAGACTTGAGGTCCTGCTAGAGTCCAGGTCCAGCTGGACCTGGCCCTGAGATCCTGGACCACCTGGACCTGAGGTCCTTGACCACATGGACCTGAGGTCCAGCTGGACCTGGACCTGAGGTCCTGCTGGACCTGGACCTGAGGTCCTGCTGGAATCCAGGTCGATCTGGACCTGGACCTGAGGTCCTGGACCACCTGGACCTGAGGTCCAGCTGGACCTGGACCTGAGGTCCTGGACACCTGGATATGATGTCCAGCTGGACCTGGACCTGATGTCCAGTAGGACCTGGACCTCAGGTCCAGCTGGACCTGGACCTGAAGTCCTGCTGGACCTGGACCTGAGGTCTAGCTGGACCTGGACCTGAGGTCCAGCTGGTCCTGGACCTGAGGTCCTGCATCACCTGGACCTGAGGTCCAGCTGGACTTGGAACTGTGGTCCTGGACCCCCTGCACCTGAGGTCCAGCTGGAACTGGACCTGAGGTCCTGGATAACTTGGACCTGAGGTCCAGCTGGACTTGGAACTGTGGTCCTGGACCACCTGCACCTGAGGGCCAGCTGGACCTGGACCTGAGGTCCAGCTGGACCTGGACCTGAGGTCCTGGACCACCTGGACGTGAGGTCCAGCTGGAACTGGACCTGAGGTCCTGGACCACCTGGATATGATGTCCAGCTGGACCTGGACCTGATGTCCATTAGGACCTGGACCTCAGGTCCAGCTGGACCTGGACCTGAGGTCCTGCTGGACCTGGACCCTAGGTCTAGCTGGACCTGGACCTGAGGTCCAGCTGGTCCTGGACCTGAGGTCCTGGACCACCTGGACCTGAGGTCCAACTGGACCTGGACCGGAGGTCCAGCTGGACCTGGACCTGAGGTCCTGCATCACCTGGACCTGAGGTCCAGCTGGACTTGGATTTGTGATCCTGGACCCCCTGCACCTGAGGTCCAGCTGGACCTGGACCTGAGGTCCCGCTGGACCTGGAACCTGAGGTCCCGCTGGACCTGGACCTGAGGTCCCGCTGGACCTGGACCTGAGGTCCATCTGGACCTGGACCTGATGTCAGCTGGACCTGGACTTGAGGTCCTGGACCACCTGGACCTGAGAGTCCACGTGGTCCTGGACCTGAGTTCCAGCTAGACCTGGACCTGAGGTCCTGGACCACCTGAACCTGAGGTCCTCGACCACCTGGACCTGAGGTCCAGCTGGACCTGGACCTGAGGTAATGGACCACCTGGACCTGAGGTCCAGCTGGACCTGGACCTGAGGTCCTGCTGGAATCCAGGTCCAGCTGGACATGGACCTGAAGTCCTGGACCACCTGGACCTGAGGTCCAGCTGGCCCTGGACCTGAGGTCCTGGACCACCTGGAAGTGAGGTCCAGCTGGAACTGGACCTGAGGTACTGGACCACCTGAACGTGAGGTCCAGCTGGAAGTGGACCTGAGGTACTGGACCACCTGGACATGATGTCCAGCTGGACCTGGACCTGATGTCCAGCTGGACCTGAGGTCCTGCTGGACCTGGACCTGAGGTCCAGCTAGACCTGGACGTGAGGTCCAGTTGGACCTGGACCTGAGGACCTGGAAATGAGGTCCAGCTGGACCTGGACCTGAGGTCCAGCTGGATCTGGACCTGAGGTCCAGCTGGATCTGGACCTGAGGTCCAGCTGGACCTGGACCTGAGGTCCTGCTGGAATCCAGGTCTAGTTGGACCTGGACCTGAGGTCCTGGACCACCTGGACCTGAGGTCCAGCTGGACCTGGACCTGAGGTCCTGGACCACCTGGACGTGAGGTCCAGCTGGAACTGGACCTGAGGTACTGGACCACCTGGACATGATGTCCAGCTGGACCTGGACCTGATGTCCAGCTGGACCTGAGGTCCTGCTGGACCTGGACCTGAGGTCCAGCTGGACCTGGACTTGAAGTCCTGGATAACTTGGACCTGAGGTCCAGCTGGACTTGGAACTGTGGTCCTGGACCACCTGCACCTGAGGGCCAGCTGGACCTGGACCTGAGGTCCAGCTGGACCTGGACCTGAGGTCCTGGATCACTTGGACCTGAGGTCCAGCTGGACCTGGACCTGAGGTCCTGCTGGAGTCCAGGTCCAGCTGGACCTGGACCTGAGTTCCTGGACCACCTGGACGAGAGGTCGACCTCGACCTGGACCTGAGGTCCTGGACCACCTGGACGTGAGGTCCAGCTGGAACTGGACCTGAGGTCCTTGACCACCTGGACATGATGTCCAGCTGTACATGGACCTGATGTCCAGCTGGACCTGGACCTGAGGTCCAGCTGGACGTGGAACTGAGGTCCTGCTGGACCTGGAACTGAAGTCCAGCTGGAACTGGACTTGAGGTCCTGGACCACTTGGACCTGAGGTCCAACTGGACCTGGACCGGAGGTCCAGCTGGACCTGGAACTGACGTCCAGTTGGACCTGGACTTGAGGTCCTGGAACACTTGTACCTGAGGTCCAACTGGACTTGGACCGGAGGTCCAGCTGGACCTGGACCTGAGGTCCTGCTCAAATCCAGGTCTAGCTGGACCTGGACCTGAGAGTCCAGGTGGACCGGGACCTGAGGTCCAGCTGGACCTGGAGTGAGGTCCTGGGCCAGCTGGACCTAAGGTCTAGGTCGGTCCAGGTAGACCTGGACCTTAGGTCCAGCTGGACATGTACCTGAGGTCCTGGACCACCTGGACCTGAGGTCTAGCTGGTCCTGGACCTGAGGACCTGGACCACCTGGACCTGAGGTCTGCTGGACCTGGACCTGAGGTCCTGAACCACCTGGACCTGAGGTCCAGATGGACCTGGACCTGAGGTCCTGGACCACTTGGACCTGAGGTCCAGCTGGACCTGGACCTGAGGTCCTGGACCACCTGGACGTGAGGTCCAGCTGGAACTGGACCTGAGGTCCTGGACAACCTGGACGTGGTGTCCAGCTGGACCTGGACCTGATGTCCAGCTGGACCTGAGGTCCTGCTGGACCTGGACCTGAGGTCCAGCTGGACCTGGACCAGAGGTCCAGCTGGTCCTGGACCTGAGGTCCTGCACCACCTGGACCTGAGGTACAGCTGGACTTGGAACTGTGGTCCTGGACCACCTGCACCTGAGGGCCAGCTGGACCTGGACCTGAGGTCTAGCTGGACCAGGACCTGAGGTCCTGGATCACTTGGACCTGAGGTCCAGCTGGTCCTGGACCTGAGGTCCTGCTGGACCTGGACTTGAAGTCCTGGACCACCTGGTCGTGAGGTCCACCTCGACCTGGAAACTGAGGTCCTGGACCACCTGTACTTGAGGTCCAGCTGGAACTGGACCTGAGGTCCTTGACAACCTGGACATGATGTCCAGCTGTACATGGACCTGATGTCCAGCTGGACCTGGACCTGAGGTCCTGCTGGACCTGGAACTGAAGTCCAGCTGGAACTGGACTTGAGGTCCTGGACCACTTGGACCTGAGGTCCAACTGGACCTGGACCGGAGGTCCAGCTGGACCTGGAACTGACGTCCAGCTGGACCTGGACTTGAGGTCCTGGACCACTTTGAACTGAGTTCCAGCTGGACCTGGACCGGAGGTCCAGCTGGACCTGGACCTGAGGTCCTGCTCGAATCCAGATCTAGCTGGACCTGGACCTGAGTTCCTGGACCACCTGGACCTGAGGTCTAGAAGGACCTGGACCTGAGGTCCTGGACCACCTGGAGGTGAGGTCCAGCTGGACCTGATGTCTAGTAGGACCTGGACCTCAGGTCCAGCTGGACCTGGACATGAGATCCAGCTGGACCTCGACCTGAGGTCTAGCTGGACCTGGACCTGAGGTCCAGCTGGACCTGGACCTGAGGTCCAACTGGACCTGGACCGGAGGTCCAGCTGGACCTGGATCTGAGGTCCTGGACCACCTGGACCTGAGGTCCAGCTGGTCCTGGACCTGAGGACCTGGACCACCTGGACCTGAGGTCCAGCTGGAACTGGACCTGAGGTCCTGGACCACCTGGATATGATGTCCAGCTGGACCTGGACCTGATGTCCAGTAGGACCTGGACCTCAGGTCCAGCTGTACATGGACCTGAGGTCCTGCTGGACCTGGACCTGAGGTCCCACTGGACCTGGACCTGATGTCCAGCTGGACCTGGACCTGAGGTCCTGCTGGACCTGGACCTGATGTCCAGCTGGACCTGGACCTGAGGTCCTGCTGGACCTGGACCTGAGGTCTAGCTGGACCTGGACCTGAGGTCCAGCTGGTCCTGGACCTGAGGTCCTGGACCACCTGGACCTGAGGTCCAACTGGACCTGGACCGGAGGTCCAGTTGGACCTGGACCTGAGGTCCTGCATCACCTGGACCTGAGGTCCAGCTGGACTTGGAACTGTGGTCCTGGACCCCCTGCACCTGAGGACCAGCTGGACCTGGACCTGAGGTCCAGCTGGACCTGGAACCTGAGGTCCCGCTGGACCTGGACCTGAGGTCCCGCTGGACCTGGACCTGAGGTCCATCTGGACCTGGACCTGATGTCCAGCTGGACCTGGACCTGAGGTCCTGCTGGACCTGGACCTGAGGTCTAGCTGGACCTGGACCTGAGGTCCAGCTGGTCCTGGACCTGAGGTCCTGGACCACCTGGACCTGAGGTCCAAATGGACCTGGACCGGAGGTCCAGCTGGACCTGGACCTGAGGTCCTGCATCACCTGGACCTGAGGTCCAGCTGGTCTTGGAACTGTGGTCCTGGACCCCCTGCACCTGAGGTCCAGCTGGACCTGGACCTGAGGTCCAGCTGGACCTGGAACCTGAGGTCCCGCTGGACCTGGACCTGAGGTCCCGCTGGACCTGGACCTGAGTTCCAGCTAGACCTGGACCTGAGGTACTGGACCACCTGAACCTGAGGTCCTCGACCACCTGGACCTGAGGTCCAGCTGGACCTGGACCTGAGGTAATGGACCACCTGGACCTGAGGTCCAGCTGGACCTGGACCTGAGGTCCTGCTGGAGTCCAGGTCCAGCTGGACATGGACCTGAAGTCCTGGACCACCTGGACCTGAGGTCCAGCTGGCCCTGGACCTGAGGTCCTGGACCACCTGGACGTGAGGTCCAGCTGGAACTGGACCTGAGGTACTGGACCACCTGGACGTGAGGTCCAGCTGGAACTGGACCTGAGGTACTGGACCACCTGGACATGATGTCCAGCTGGACCTGGACCTGATGTCCAGCTGGACCTGAGGTCCTGCTGGACCTGGACCTGAGGTCCAGCTGGACCTGGACGTGAGGTCCAGTTGGACCTGGACCTGAGGACCTATAAATGAGGTCCAGCTGGACCTGGACCTGAGGTCCAGCTGGATCTGGACCTGAGGTCCAGCTGGATCTGGACCTGAGGTCCAGCTGGACCTGGACCTGAGGTCCTGCTGGAGTCCAGGTCCAGCTGGACATGGACCTGAAGTCCTGGACCACCTGGACCTGAGGTCCAGCTGGCCCTGGACCTGAGGTCCTGGACCACCTGGACGTGAGGTCCAGCTGGAACTGGACCTGAGGTCCTGCTCAAATCCAGGCCTAGCTGGACCTGGACCTGAGAGTCCATGTGGACCTGGACCTTAGGTCCAGCTTGACCTGGAGTGAGGTCCTGGGCCAGCTGGACCTAAGGTCTAGGTCGGTCCAGGTAGACCTGGACCTTAGGTCCAGCTGGACATGTACCTGAGGTCCTGGACCACCTGGACCTGAGGTCTAGCTGGTCCTGGACCTGAGGACCTGGACCACCTGGACCTGAGGTCTGCTGGACCTAGACCTGAGGTCCTGCTAGAGTCCAGGTCCAGCTGGACCTGGCCCTGAGATCCTGGACCACCTGGACCTGAGGTCCTTGACCACATGGACCTGAGGTCCAGCTGGACCTGGACCTGAGGTCCTGCTGGACCTGGACTTGAGGTCCTGCTGGAATCCAGGTCGATCTGGACCTGGACCTGAGGTCCTGGACCACCTGGACCTGAGGTCCAGCTGGACCTGGACCTGAGGTCCTGGACACCTGGATATGATGTCCAGCTGGACCTGGACCTGATGTCCAGTAGGACCTGGACCTCAGGTCCAGCTGGACCTGGACCTGAGGTCCTGCTGGACCTGGACCTGAGGTCTAGCTGGACCTGGACCTGAGGTCCAGCTGGTCCTGGACCTGAGGTCCTGGACCACCTGGACCTGAGGTCCAACTGGACGTGGACCGGAGGTCCAGCTGGACCTGGACCTGAGGTCCTGCATCACCTGGACCTGAGGTCCAGCTGGACTTGGAACTGTGGTCCTGGACCCCCTGCACCTGAGGTCCAGCTGGAACTGGACCTGAGGTCCTGGATAACTTGGACCTGAGGTCCAGCTGGACTTGGAACTGTGGTCCTGGACCACCTGCACCTGAGGGCCAGCTGGACCTGGACCTGAGGTCCAGCTGGACCTGGACCTGAGGTCCTGGACCACCTGGACGTGAGGTCCAGCTGGAACTGGACCTGAGATCCTGGACCACCTCGATATGATGTCCAGCTGGACCTGGACCTGATGTCCAGTAGGACCTGGACCTCAGGTCCAGCTGGACCTGGAACTGAGGTCCTGCTGGACCTGGACCCTAGGTCTAGCTGGACCTGGACCTGAGGTCCAGCTGGTCCTTGACCTGAGGTCCTGGACCACCTGGACCTGAGGTCCAACTGGACCTGGACCGGAGGTCCAGCTGGACCTGGACCTGAGGTCCTGCATCACCTGGACCTGAGGTCCAGCTGGACTTGGATTTGTGATCCTGGACCCCCTGCACCTGAGGTCCAGCTGGACCTGGACCTGAGGTCCAGCTGGACCTGGAACCTGAGGTCCCGCTGGACCTGGACCTGAGGTCCATTTGGACCTGGACCTGATGTCCAGCTGGACCTGGACTTGAGGTCCTGGACCACCTGGTCCTGAGAGTCCACGTGGTCCTGGACCTGAGTTCCAGCTAGACCTGGACCTGAGGTCCTGGACCACCTGAACCTGAGGTCCTCGACCTTCTGGACCTGAGGTCCAGCTGGACCTGGACCTGAGGTAATGGACCACCTGGACCTGAGGTCCAGCTGGACCTGGACGTGAGGTCCTGCTGGAGTCCAGGTCCAGCTGGACATGGACCTGAAGTCCTGGACCACCTGGACCTGAAGTCCTGCTGGAACTGGACTTGAGGTCCTGGACCACTTGGACCTGAGGTCCAACTGGACCTGGACCGGAGGACCAGCTGGACCTGGAACTGACGTCCAGTTGGACCTGGACTTGAGGTCCTGGAACACTTGGACCTGAGGTCCAACTGGACTTGGACCGGAGGTCCAGCTGGACCTGGACCTGAGGTCCTGCTCAAATCCAGGTCTAGCTGGACCTGGACCTGAGAGTCCAGGTGGACCTGGACCTGAGGTCCAGCTGGACCAGGAACTGAAGTCCAGCTGGAACTGGACTTGAGGTCCTGGACCACTTGGACCTGAGGTCCAACTGGACCTGGACCGGAGGTCCAGCTGGACCTGGAACTGACGTCCAGCTGGACCTGGACTTGAGGTCCTGGACCACTTTGAACTGAGGTCCAGCTGGACCTGGACCGGAGGTCCAGCTGGACCTGGACCTGAGGTCCTGCTCGAATCCAGATCTAGCTGGACCTGGACCTGAGTTCCTGGACCACCTGGACCTGAGGTCTAGCTGGACCTGGACCTGAGGTCCTGGACCACCTGGAGGTGAGGTCCAGCTGGAACTGGACCTGAGGTCCTGGACCCCCTGGACATGATGTCCAGCTGGACCTGATGTCTAGTAGGACCTGGACCTCAGGTCCAGCTGGACCTGGACCTGAGGTCCTGCTGGACCTCGACCTGAGGTCTAGCTGGACCTGGACCTGAGGTCCAGCTGGACCTGGACCTGAGGTCCAACTGGACCTGGACCGGAGGTCCAGCTGGACCTGGATCTGAGGTCCTGGACCACCTGGCCCTGAGGTCCTGGACCACCTGGACCTGAGGTCCTGGACCACATGGACCTGATGTCCTGCTGGACCTTGACCTGAGGTCCAGCTGCTCCTGGACCTGAGGTCCTGGACCACCTGGACCTGCGGTCCAGCTGGATTAATTCCAGCTGGACCTGTACCTGAAGTCCTGGACCACATGGACCTGAGGTCCAGCTGGTCCTGGACCTGAGGCCCTGCTGGACCTGGACTTGAAGTCCTGGACCACCTGGACCTGAGAGTCCACGTGGTCCTGGACCTGAGTTCCAGCTAGACCTGGACCTGAGGTCCTGGACCACGTGAACTGAGGTCCTCGATCACCTGGACCTGAGGTCCTTACCTGGCCCTAACCTGAGGTCCTGCACATTGACCTGAGGTCCTGGGCCTGGATCTGAGATCCTGGTCCTGGACCTGGATTGAAGTCCTGGACCTTAACTGAGGACCTATCCCTGAGGTCCTGATCCTGGACCTGTGGTCCGGGGACCTGGACCTGTGCCTTAGTTTCTGGACCTGAATCTAAAGTACTGGACCTTGACCTGGACCTGAGTTCCTGGAGCCGGACCTGAAGTCCTAGAGCTAGACATGGACCTGAGGACCTGGAACTGAAGTCCTGGAACTGGACAAAAAGTCCTGGAACTGTACCTGGACCTGAGTTCCTGGAACTGGACCTGATGTCCTGGTCCTGGATGTCGACATGAGTCCTGGACCTGGACCTGAGGTCCTGGACCTGGACTTCAGGTCGTGGACTCACTCTCCTAGACAGCACAACGTCCTGTTTTAGGAACATCTTAAAGGAACACGTTTCTAAATATAAAGTAGTGTCGGGCTCCATTTCAGCAAGACACTTACCAGTTTCAACCTGCACGGTCACATTGACTTTCACATTTCTACGTGCAATCCAAGTTGGAAACATATATTCTATCCCATCGCATATCTAGCTACAGTTGATGTGAAGACGTCCTTTTACCAATGCCACCTTGATAATACACAGTCCCTTGTTTCTTTCTCGTTTCTGTGTGAATCTAGTTCATTCTTACCTACAAAACACAAGTTCTGCAGAACATCATTTCTATTTGAACACTCTGCTGAAAACACTGTGAGTGGATGGCATGCGGTATCATTACAGGCAGTGAGGTTCACATTGCCACAAACACATTAACTTTCCATTGAGAACTACAATCGTAGATCGGTGTCTTGGATTTCTTGAAAGGGGATGAGTTTCTCTGACATGTTCTCAATGTTCTTTCGATTCCTTTAACGTACTAAAGTCGAAAGAAACCCTGCCTCATTTCAGAGAAGAAAGAGATGACAATGCAATACTTAAGTGTACAATGATGTTTTCATGCTTATGGTTTGCAAATGAGAAGTCGTCTCACCACAAGAAAATATCGATTTTATATGTGCTTCTCCATAGACAGACATAAGAGACACGGCTCTTATCATGGTAAAAAGAATGCGTTTCATATAAATGACAGCACGTTAATATTGCATGGATAATTAATCACAAACAAACACAAAAGCTAACTTTAACCCAAAGGAAACGGGTAAAGCTAAACTTAATCCAAATGCTAAATGTAACACTGGTAGTAACGCAAACGCTAACCTTAATACCGACACAACCCTTAATCTATTCCTGAACCTAATGCTAACCTTAACCCTGATGCAAAGTATGAACATAATCCTAAAGCTAAACCAATCGTCCTAATCATGACACAAACCCGAATGTTAACAATAACCCTAATGCGCTAACGCGAACACAAGCAACAAGTTGAACCCGTACCTTAACCCAGCATTTAGCACTAACTGTACTTGTGGACTGAAGTACACATCATTCGGAAACAGAGTTTGGCTTTGGTAAATCTATGCTCTCTACCAATTTGAGTTAGTAGCGACAGACGAAAGAGGATCTTACTCGTTGCCTACCCAGGAAAAATCATTTCTTATCAGAACACTTTTTGAAGATGCTATTTCAGTGAAAAAGAGTTGTCACTCTCCTAGAAATCACAACGTCCTGTTCTTGACACATCTTAGGCGGACACGTTTCAAGACCAAAATGCAGTGTCGGGCGCAATCATGAAACTTATACGTTTTCAACCTGCACAGTCACATTGATCTTCACAATTTTATGTGTAATCGAAGTTGAAAAAGAAGACTCTATCCCATCTCATATATAGCTACAGTTAAGGACATGAAGGAGTCCTTTTACAAAGAGGATATGCCACCATTGACATTACATATTCCCTTGTTTCTTTCTCATTTCTGTTTGAATCTAGTTCATTCCTGGACATGGAGCTGAGGTCCTGAACCTAGACCTAAGGTCCTTACATGGCCCTAGCCTGAAGTCCTGGACAAGGACCTGAGGGCCTGGACCACGTGGACATGAGGTACAGCTGGACATGGACTTGATATCCTGGACCACCTGGACCTGAGGTCCAGCTGTACCTGGAACTGAGGTCCTGAACCACATGGACCTGAGGTCCAGCTGGACCTGGACCTGAGGTCCTGAACCACATGGACCTGAGGACCAGTTGGACCTGGACCTGAGGACCAGGACCACTTGGATCTGAGGTCCAGCTGGACCTGGACCTGAGGTCCTGGACCACCTTGAGGTGAGGTCCAGCTGGAACTGGACCTGAGGTCCTGGACCACCTAGACCTGAGGTCCAGCAGGACCTGGACCTGAGGACCTCGACCACCTGAACCTGAGAGTCCAGGTGGACCTGGACCTGAGGTCCAGCTGGACCTGGAGTGAGGTCCTGGGCCAGCTGGACCTAGGGTCTAGGTCGGTCCAGGTAGACCTGGACCTTAGGTCCAGCTGGACATGACCTAGACCTGAGGTACTGCTGGAGTCCAGGTCCAACTGTACCTGGCCCTTAGGTCCTGGACCACCTGGACCTGATGTCCAGCTTGACCTGGACTTGAGGTCCAGCTGGACCTGGCCCTGAGGTCCTGGACCACCTGGACCTGAGGTACAGCTGGACGTGGACCTGAGGTCCAGCTCGACCTGGAGCTGAGGTCCTGGACCAGCTGCACCTGAGGTCCAGCTGGACCTGCACCTGAGGTCCTGAACAACGTGGACCTGAGGTCCAGCTGGACCTGGACCTGAGGTCCTGGATCACCTGGATCTGAGGTCCAGCTGGACCTGGACCTGAGGTCCTGGACCACTTGGATCTGACGTCCAGCTGGACCATGACCTGAGGTCCTGCTGGAGTCCAGGTCCAGCTAGACCTGGACCTGAGGTCCTGGACCACCTGGAACTGAGGTCAGGCTGGACCTGGACCTGAGGTCAGCTGGACCAGGACCTGACGTCCAGCTGCACGTGGACCTGATGTTTTGGACCACCTGGACGTGAGGTCCAGCTGGACCTTGAACTGAGGTCCTGCTGGACCTGGAACTGAAGTCCAGCTGGACCTGGACTTGAGGTCCTGGAACACTTGGACCTGAGGTCCAACTGGACCTGGACCGGAGGTCCAGCTGGACGTGGACCTGAGGTCCTGCTCGAATCCAGGTCTAGCTGGACCTGGACCTGAGGTCCTGGACCACCTGGACCTGAGGTCCAGATGGACCTGGACTGAGGTCCTGGACCACCTGGAGGTGAGGTCCAGCTGGAACTGGACCTGAGGTCCTGGGCCACCTGGACCTGAGGTCCAGCAGGACTTGGACCTGAGGACCTCGACCACCTGAACCTGAGAGTCCAGGTGGACCTGGACCTGAGGTCCAGCTGGACCTGGAGTGAGGTCCTGGGCCAGCTGGACCTAGGGTCTAGGTCGGTCCAGGTAGACCTGGACCTTAGGTCCAGCTGGACATGACCTAGACCTGAGGTACTGCTGGAGTCCAGGTCCAACTGTACCTGGCCCTGAGGTCCTGGACCACCTGGACCTGAAGTCCAGCTTGACCTGGACTTGAGGTCCAGCTGGACCTGGCCCTGAGGTCCTGGACCACCTGGACATGAGGTACAGCTTGACCTGGACTTGAGGTCCAGCTGGACCTGGACCTGAGGTCCTGGACAACCTGGACCTGATGTCCAGCTGGACGTGGAACTGAGGTCCAGCTCGACTTGGAGTTGAGGTCCTGGACCACCTGCACCTGAGGTCCAGCTGGACCTGGACCTGAGGTCCTGAACAACCTGGACCTGAGGTCCAGCTGGACCTGGACCTGAGGTCCTGGATCACCTGGATCTGAGGTCCAGCTGGACCTGGACCTGAGGTCCAGGACCACCTGGACCTGAGGTCCTGGACCACATGGACCTGAGGTCCAGCTGGACCTGGACCTGAGGTCCTGCTGGACCTGGACCTGAGGTCCTGCTGGAATCCAGGTCGATCTGGACCTGGACCTGAGGTCCTGGACAAACTGGACCTGAGGTCCAGCTGGACCTGGACCTGAGGTCCTGGACCACCTGGACGTGAGGTCCAGCTGGAACTGGACCTGAGGTCCTGGACCACCTGGATATGATGTCCAGGTGGACCTGGACCTGATGTCCAGTAGGACCTGGACCTCAGGTCCAGGTCCAGGTCCTGCTGGACCTGGACCTGAGGTCTAGCTGGACCTGGACCTGAGGTCCAGCTGGTCCTGGACCTGAGGTCCTGGACCACCTGGACCTGAGGTCCAGCTGGACCTGGACTTGACGTCCAGCTGGACCTGGACCTGAGGTCCTGCATCACCTGGACCTGAGGTCCAGCTGGACTTGGAACTGTGGTCCTGGACCCCCTGCACCTGAGGTCCAGCTGGACCTGGACCTGAGGTCCAGCTGGACCTGGAACCTGAGGTCCCGCTGGACCTGGACCTGAGGTCCCGCTGGACCTGGACCTGAGGTCCATCTGGACCAGGACCTGATGTCCAGCTGGACCTGGACTTGAGGTCCTGGACCACCTGGACCTGAGAGTCCACGTGGTCCTGGACCTGAGTTCCAGCTAGACCTGGACCTGAGGTCCTGGACCACCTGAACCTGAGGTCCTCGACCACCTGGACCTGAGGTCCAGCTGGACCTGGACCTGAGGTAATGGACCACCTGGACCTGAGGTCAAGCTGGACCTGGACCTGAGGTCCTGCTGGAGTCCAGGTCCAGCTGGACATGGACCTGAAGTCCTGGACCACCTGGACCTGAGGTCCAGCTGGCCCTGGACCTGAGGTCCTGGACCACCTGGACCTGAGGTCCAGCTGGAACTGGACCTGAGGTCCTGGACCACCTGGACTTGAGGTCCAGCTGGAACTGGACCTGAGGTCCTGGACCACCTGGATATGATGTCCAGCTGGACCTGGACCTGATGTCCAGTAGGACCTGGACCTCAGGTCCAGCTGGACCTGGACTTGAGGTCCTGGAACACTTGGACCTGAGGTCCAACTGGACCTGGACCGGAGGTCCAGCTGGACGTGGACCTGAGGTCCTGCTCGAATCCAGGTCTAGCTGGACCTGGACCTGAGGTCCTGGACCACCTGGACCTGAGGTCCAGATGGACCTGGACCTGAGGTCCTGGACCACCTGGAGGTGAGGTCCAGCTGGAACTGGACCTGAGGTCCTGGGCCACCTGGACCTGAGGTCCAGCAGGACTTGGACCTGAGGACCTCGACCACCTGAACCTGATAGTCCAGGTGGACCTGGACCTGAGGTCCAGCAGGACCTGGAGTGAGGTCCTGGGCCAGCTGGACCTAGGGTCTAGGTCGGTCCAGGTAGATCTGGACCTTAGGTCCAGCTGGACATGTACCTGAGGTCCTGGACCACCTGGACCTGAGGTCCAGCTGGTCCTGGACCTGAGGTCCTGGACCACCTAGACCTGAGGTCCAGCTGGAACTGGACCTGAGGTACTGGACCACCTGGACGTGAGGTCCAGCTGGAACTGGACCTGAGGTACTGGACCACCTGGACATGATGTCCAGCTGGACCTGGTCCTGATGTCCAGCTGGACCTGAGGTCCTGCTGGACCTGGACCTGAGGTCCAGCTGGACCTGGAACTGAGGTCCAGGACCACTTGGATCTGAGGTCCAGCTGGCCCTGGACCTGAGGTCCTGGACCACCTGGACGTGAGGTCCAGCTGGATCTGGACCTGAGGTACTGGACCACCTGGACATGATGTCCAGCTGGACCTGGACCTGATGTCTAGCTGGACCTGAGTTCCTGCTGGACCTGGACCTGAGGTCCAGCTGGACCTGGACGTGAGGTCCAGTTGGACCTGGTCCTGAGGACCTGGAAATGAGGTCCAGCTGGACCTGGACCTGAGGTCCAGCTGGATCTGGCCCTGAGGTCCAGCTGGATCTGGTCCTGAGGTCCAGCTGGACCTGGACCTGAGGTCCTGCTGGAATCCAGGTCTAGCTGGACCTGGACCTGAGGTCCTGGACCACCTGGACCTGAGGTCCAGCTGGACCTGGACCTGAGGTCCTGGACCACCAGGACGTGAGGTCCAGCTGGAACTGGACCTGAGGTACTGGACAACCTGGACGTGATGTCCAGCTGGACCTGGACCTGATGTCCAGCTGGACCTGAGGTCCTGCTGGACCTGGACCTGAGGTCCAGATGGACCTGGTCATGAGGTCCAGCTGGACCTGGACCTGAGGTCCTGGATAACTTGGACCTGAGGTCCAGCTGGACCTGGACCTGAGGTCCTGCTGGAGTCCAGGTCCAGCTGGACCTGGACCTGAGGTCCTGGACCACCTGGACGTGAGGTCCACCTCGACCTGGACCTGAGGTCCTGGACCACCTGGACGTGAGGTCCATCTGGACCTGGACCTGAGGTCCTGCTCAAATCCAGGTCAAGCTGGACCTGGACCTGAGAGTCCAGGTGGACCTGGACCTGAGGGCCAGCTGGACCTGTAGTGAGGTCCTGGGCCAGCTGGACCTAAGGTCTAGGTCGGTCCAGGTAGACCTGGACCTTAGGTCCAGCTGGACATGAACCTGAGGTCCTGGACCACCTGGACCTGAGGTCTAGCTGGTCCTGGACCTGAGGACCTGGACCACCTGGACCTGAGGTCCCTGGACCTAGACCTGAGGTCCTGCTAGAGTCCAGGTCCAGCTGGACCTGGCCCTGAGGTCCTGGACCACCTGGACCTGAGGTCCTGGACCACATGGACCTGAGGTCCAGCTGGACCTGGACCTGAGGTCCTGCTGGACCTGGACTTGAGGTCCTGCTGGAATCCAGGTCGATCTGGACCTGGACCTGAGGTCCTGGACCAACTGGACCTGAGGTCCAGCTGGACCTGTACCTGAGGTCCTGGACCACCTGTACGTGAGGTCCAACTGGAACTGGACCTGAGGTCCTGGACCACCTGGATATGATGTCCAGCTGGACCTGGACCTGATGTCCAGTAGGACCTGGACCTCAGGTCCAGCTGGACCTGGACCTGAGGTCCTGCTGGACCTGGACCTGAGGTCTAGCTGGACCTGGACCTGAGGTCCAGCTGGTCCTGGACCTGAGGTCCTGGACCACCTGGACCTGAGGTCCAACTGGACCTGGACCGGAGATCCAGCTGGACCTGGACCTGAGGTCCTGCATCACCTGGACCTGAGGTCCAGCTGGACTTGGAACTGTGGTCCTGGACCCCCTGCACCTGAGGTCCAGCTGGACCTGGACCTGAGGTCCAGCTGGACCTGGAACCTGAGGTCCCGCTGGACCTGGACCTGAGGTCCATCTGGACCTGGACCTGATGTCCAGCTGGACCTGGACTTGAGGTCCTGGACCACCTGGACCTGAGAGTCCACGTGGTCCTGGACCTGAGTTCCAGCTAGACCTGGACCTGAGGTCCTGGACCACCTGAACCTGAGGTCCTCGACCACCTGGACCTGAGGTCCAGCTGGACCTGGACCTGAGGTAATAGACCACCTGGACCTGAGGTCCAGCTGGACCTGGACCTGAGGTCCTGCTGGAGTCCAGGTCCAGCTGGACATGGACCTGAAGTCCTGGACCACCTGGACCTGAGGTCCAGCTGGCCCTGGACCTGAGGTCCTAGACCACCTGGACGTGAGGTCCAGCTGGAACTGGACCTGAGGTACTGGACCACCTGGACATGATGTCCAGCTGGACCTGGACCTGATGTCCAGCTGGACCTGAGGTCCTGCTGGACCTGGACCTGAGGTCCAGCTGGACCTGGACGTGAGGTCCAGTTGGACCTGGACCTGAGGACCTGGAAATGAGGTCCAGCTGGACCTGGACCTGAGGTCCAGCTGGATCTGGACCTGAGGTCCAGCTGGACCTGGACCTGAGGTCCTGCTGGAATCCAGGTCTAGCTGGACCTGGACCTGAGGTCCTGGACACCTGGACCTGAGGTCCAGATGGACCTGGACCTGAGGTCCTGGACCACCTGGACGTGAGGTCCAGCTGGAACTGGACCTGAGGTACTGGACCACCTGGACATGATGTCCAGCTGGACCTGGACCTGATGTCCAGCTGGACCTGAGGTCCTGCTTGACCTGGACCTGAGGTCCAACTGGACCTGGTCCTGAGGTCCAGCTGGACCTGGACCTGAGGTCCTGGATAACTTGGACCTGAGGTCCAGCTGGACTTGGAACTGTGGTCCTGGACCACCTGCACCTGAGGGCCAGCTGGACCTGGACCTGAGGTCCAGCTGGACCTGGACCTGAGGTCCTGGATCACTTGGACCTGAGGTCCAGCTGGACCTGGACCTGAGGTACTGTTGGAGTCCAGGTCCAGCTGGACCTGGACCTGAGGTCCTGGACCACCTGGACGTGAGGTCCACCTCGACCTGGACCTGAGGTCCTGGACCACCTGGACGTGAGGTCCAGCTGGAACTGGACCTGAGGTCCTTGACCACCTGGACATGATGTCCAGCTGTACATGGACCTGATGTCCAGCTGGACCTGGACCTGAGGTCCAGCTGGACGTGGAACTGAGGTCCTGCTGGACCTGGAACTGAAGTCCAGCTGGACCTGGACTTGAGGTCCTGGACCACTTGGACCTGAGGTCCAACTGGACCTGGACCGGAGGTCCAGCTGGACCTGGAACTGACGTCCAGTTGGACCTGGACTTGAGGTCCTGGAACACTTGGACCTGAGGTCCAACTGGACCTGGACCGGAGGTCCATCTGGACCTGGACCTGAGGTCCTGCTCAAATCCAGGTCTAGCTGGACCTGGACCTGAGAGTCCAGGTGGACCTGGACCTGAGGTCCAGCTGGACCTGGAGTGAGGTCCTGGGCCAGCTGGACCTAAGGTCTAGGTCGGTCCAGGTAGACCTGGACCTTAGGTCCAGGTGGACATGTACCTGAGGTCCTGGACCACCTGGACCTGAGGTCTAGCTGGTCCTGGACCTGAGGACCTGGACCACCTGGACCTGAGGTCTGCTGGACCTAGACCTGAGGTCCTGCTAGAGTCCAGGTCCAGCTGGACCTGGCCCTGAGGTCCTGGACCACCTGGACCTGAGGTCCTTGACCACATGGACCTGACGTCCGCTGGACCTGGACCTGAGGTCCTGCTGGACCTGGACCTGAGGTCCTGCTGGAATCCAGGTCGATCTGGACCTGGACCTGAGGTCCTGGACCACCTGGACCTGAGGTCCAGCTGGACCTGGACCTGAGGTCCTGGACCACCTGGATATGATGTCCACCTGGACCTGGACCTGATGTCCAGTAGGACCTGGACCTCAGGTCCAGCTGGACCTGGACCTGAGGTCCTGCTGGACCTGGACCTGAGGTCTAGCTGGACCTGGACCTGAGGTCCAGCTGGTCCTGGACCTGAGGTCCTGGACCACCTGGACCTGAGGTCCAACTGGAACTGGACCGGAGGTCCAGCTGGACCTGGACCTGAGGTCCTGCATCACCTGGACCTGAGGTCCAGCTGGACTTGGAACTGTGGTCCTGGACCCCTGCACCTGAGGTCCAGCTGGACCTGGACCTGAGGTCCTGGATAACTTGGACCTGAGGTCCAGCTGGACTTGGAACTGTGGTCCTGGACCACCTGCACCTGAGGGCCAATGGACCTGGACCTGAGGTCCAGCTGGACCTGGACCTGAGGTCCTGGATCACTTGGACCTGAGGTCCAGCTGGACCTGGACCTGAGGTCCTGCTGGAGTCCAGGTCCAGCTGGACCTGGACCTGAGGTCCTGGACCACCTGGACGTGAGGTCCACCTCGACCTGGACCTGAGGTCCTGGACCACCTGGACCTGAGGTACGCTGGACCTAGACCTGAGGTCCTGCTAGAGTCCAGGTCCAGCTGGACCTGGCCCTGAGGTCCTGGACCACCTGGACCTGAGGTCCTGGAACACATGGACCTGAGGTCCAGCTGGACCTGGACCTGAGGTCCTGCTGGACCTGGACCTGAGGTCCTGCTGGAATCCAGGTCGATCTGGACCTGGACCTGAGGTCCTGGACCAACTGGACCTGAGGTCCAGCTGGACCTGTACCTGAGGTCCTGGACCACCTGGACTTGAGGTCCAGCTGGAACTGGACCTGAGGTCCTGGACCACCTGGATATGATGTCCAGCTGGACCTGGACCTGATGTCCAGTAGAACCTGGACCTCAGGTCCAGCTGGACCTGGACTTGAGGTCCTGGAACACTTGGACCTGAGGTCCAACTGGACCTGGACCGGAGGTCCAGCTGGACGTGGACCTGAGGTCCTGCTCGAATCCAGGTCTAGCTGGACCTGGACCTGAGGTCCTGGACCACCTGGACCTGAGGTCCAGATGGACCTGGACCTGAAGTCCTGGACCACCTGGAGGTGAGGTCCAGCTGGAACTGGACCTGAGGTCCTGGGCCACCTGGACCTGAGGTCCAGCAGGACTTGGACCTGAGGACCTCGACCAACTGAACCTGAGAGTCCAGGTGGACCTGGACCTGAGGTCCAGCAGGACCTGGAGTGAGGTCCTGGGCCAGCTGGACCTAGGGTCTAGGTCGGTCCAGGTAGATCTGGACCTTAGGTCCAGCTGGACATGTACCTGAGGTTCTGGACCACCTGGACCTGAGGTCCAGCTGGTCCTGGACCTGAGGACCTGGACCACCTGGACCTGAGGTCCGCTG
This sequence comes from Cricetiscus sungorus, assembly GCA_030556225.1. Classification (NCBI taxonomy): domain Eukaryota; kingdom Metazoa; phylum Chordata; class Mammalia; order Rodentia; family Cricetidae; genus Cricetiscus; species Cricetiscus sungorus. The sequence goes on along the minus strand of JANBXA010000016.1, from coordinate 43,151 downwards.
GACCTAGACCTGAGGTACTGCTGTAGTCCAGGTCCAACTGTACCTGGCCCTGAGGTCCTGGACCACCTGGACATGAGGTACAGCTTGACCTGGACTTGAGGTCCAGCTGGACATGGACCTGAGGTCCTGGACAACCTGGACCTGATGTCCAGCTGGACGTGGAACTGAGGTCCAGCTCGACTTGGAGTTGAGGTCCTGGACCACCTGCACCTGAGGTCCAGCTGGACCTGGACCTGAGGTCCTGAACAACCTGGACCTGAGGTCCAGCTGGACCTGGACCTGAGGTCCTGGATCACCTGGATCTGAGGTCCAGCTGGACCTGGACCTGAGGTCCTGGACCACCTGGACCTGAGGTCCTGGACCACATGGACCTGAGGTCCAGCTGGACCTGGACCTGAGGTCCTGCTGGACCTGGACCTGAATTCCTGCTGGAATCCAGGTCGATCTGGAACTGGACCTGAGGTCCTGGACCAACTGGACCTGAGGTCCAGCTGGACCTGGACCTGAGGTCCTGGACCACCTGGACGTGAGGTCCAGCTGGAACTGGACCTGAGGTCCTGGACCACCTGGATATGATGTCCAGCTGGACCTGGACCTGATGTCCAGTAGGACCTGGACCTCAGATCCAGGTCCAGGTCCTGCTGGACCTGGACCTGAGGTCTAGCTGGACCTGGACCTGAGGTCCAGCTGGTCCTGGACCTGAGGTCCTGGACCACCTGGACCTGAGGTCCAACTGGACCTGGACCGGAGGTCCAGCTGGACCTGGACCTGAGGTCCTGCATCACCTGGACCTGAGGTCCAGCTGGACTTGGAACTGTGGTCCTGGACCCCCTGCACCTGAGGTCCAGCTGGTCCTGGACCTGAGGTCCAGCTGGACCTGGAACCTGAGGTCCCGCTGGACCTGGACCTGAGGTCCCGCTGGACCTGGACCTGAGGTCCATCTAGACCTGGACCTGATGTCCAGCTGGACCTGGACTTGAGGTCCTGGACCACCTGGACCTGAGAGTCCACGTGGTCCTGGACCTGAGTTCCAGCTAGACCTGGACCTGAGGTCCTGGACCACCTGAACCTGAGGTCCTCGACCACCTGGACCTGAGGTCCAGCTGGACCTGGACCTGAGGTAATGGACCACCTGGACCTGAGGTCCAGCTGGACCTGGACCTGAGGTCCTGCTGGAGTCCAGGTCCAGCTGGACATGGACCTGAAGTCCTGGACCACCTGGACCTGAGGTCCAGCTGGCCCTGGACCTGAGGTCCTGGACCACCTGGACCTGAGGTCCAGCTGGAACTGGACCTGAGGTACTGGACCACCTGGACGTGAGGTCCAGCTGGAACTGGACCTGAGGTACTGGACCACCTGGACATGGTGTCCAGCTGGACCTGGACCTGATGTCCAGCTGGACCTGAGGTCCTGCTGGACCTGGACCTGAGGTCCTGCTGGACCTGGACCTGAGGTCTAGCTGGACCTGGACCTGAGGTCCAGCTGGTCCTGGACCTGAGGTCCTGGACCACCTGGACCTGAGGTCCAACTGGACCTGGACCGGAGGTCCAGCTGGACCTGGACCTGAGGTCCTGCATCACCTGGACCTGAGGTCCAGCTGGACTTGGAACTGTGGTCCTGGACCCCCTGCACCTGAGGTCCAGCTGGACCTGGACCTGAGGTCCTGGATAACTTGGACCTGAGGTCCAGCTGGACTTGGAACTGTGGTCCTGGACCACCTGCACCTGAGGGCCAATGGACCTGGACCTGAGGTCCAGCTGGACCTGGACCTGAGGTCCTGGATCACTTGGACCTGAGGTCCAGCTGGACCTGGACCTGAGGTCCTGCTGGAGTCCAGGTCCAGCTGGACCTGGACCTGAGGTCCTGGACCACCTGGACGTGAGGTCCACCCTCGACCTGGACCTGAGGTCCTGGACCACCTGGACCTGAGGTCCGCTGGACCTAGACCTGAGGTCCTGCTGGAATCCAGGTCCAACTGGATCTGGCCCAGATGTCCTGGACCACCTGGACCTGAACTCCAGCTTCACCTGGACTTGAGGTCCAGCTGGACCGGGCCCTGAGGTCCTGGACCACCTGGACCTGAGGTCCAGCTTGACCTGGACTTGAGGTCCAGCTGGTCCTGGACCTGATCCTGCTGGAGTCCAGGTCCAGCTTGTCCTGGCCCTAAGGTCCTGGACCACATGGCCCTGAGGTCCAGCAGGACCTGGACTTGAGGTCCTGGACCACCTGGACCTGAGGTCCAGCTGGTCCTGGACCTGATCCTGCTGGAGTCCAGGTCCAGCTTATCCTGGCCCTAAGGTCCTGGACCACATGTACCTGAGGTCCAGCAGGATCTGGACTTGAGGTCCTGGACCACCTGGACCTGAGGTCCAGCTGGTCCTGGACCTGATCCTGCTGGAGTCCAGGTCAAGCTTGTCCTGGCCCTGAGGTCCTGGACTACCTGGACCTGAGGTCCAGCTTGACCTGGACTTGAGGTCCAGCTGGACCTGGACCTGAGGTAATGGACCACCTGGACTTGAAGTCCAACTGTACAAGGACCAGAGGTCCAGCTGGACCTGGAGCTGAGGTCCTGGACCACCTGCAACTGAGGTCCAGCTGGACCTGGACCTGAGATCCAGCTGGACCGGGACCCGAGGTAATGGACCACCTGGACCTGAGGTCCAGCTGGACCTGGACCTTAGGTTCTGAACAACCTGGACCTGAGGTCCAGCTGGACTTGGACCTGAGGTCCTGGACCACCTGGACCTGAGGTCCAGCAGGACCTAGACCTGAGGACCTCGACCACCTGAAACTGAAAGTCCAGCTGGACGTGGACCTGAGGTCCAGCTCGACCTGGAGCTGAGGTCCTGGACCACCTGCACCTGAGGTCCAGCTGGACCTGGACCTGAGGACCTGGAAATGAGGTCCAGCTGGACCTGGACCTGAGTTCCTGCTGGAGTCCAGGTCCAGCTGGACATGGACCTGAGGTCCTGGACCACCTGGACCTGAGGTCCAGCTGGACCTTGACCTGAGGACCTGGATATGAGGTCCAGCTGGACCTGGACCTCAGGTCCAGCTGGATCTGGACCTGAGGTCCAGCAGGACCTGGACCTGAGGTCCTGCTGGAATCCAGGTCTAGCTGGACCTGGAACTGAGGTCCTGGACCACCTGGACCTGAGGTCCAGCTGGACCTGGACCTGAGGTCCTGGACCACCTGGACCTGAGGTCCAGCAGGACCTGGACCTGAGGTCCTGGACCACTTGGACCTGAGGTCCAGCTGGACCTGGACCTGAGGTCCTGGACCACCTGGACGTGAGGTCCAGCTGGAACTGGACCTGAGGTCCTGGACAACCTGGACGTGGTGTCCAGCTGGACCTGGATCTGATGTCCAGCTGGACCTGAGGTCCTGCTGGACCTGGACCTGAGGTCCAGCTGGACCTGGACACGAGGTCCAGCTGGTCCTGGACCTGAGGTCATGCACCACCTGGACCTGAGGTCCAGCTGGACTTGGAACTGTGGTCCTGGACCACCTGCACCTGAGGGCCAGCTGGACTTGGACCTGAGGTCTAGCTGGACCAGGACCTGAGGTCCTGGATCACTTGGACCTGAGGTCCAGCTGGTCCTGGACCTGAGGTCCTGTTGGACCTGGACTTGAAGTCCTGGACCACCTGGACGTGAGGTCCACCTCGACCTGGAAACTGAGGTCCTGGACCACCTGTACTTGAGGTCCAGCTTGTCCTGGCCCTAAGGTCCTGGACCACATGGCCCTGAGGTCCAGCAGGACCTGGACTTGAGGTCCTGGACCACCTGGACCTGTGGTCCAGCTGGTCCTGGACCTGATCCTGCTGGAGTCCAGGTCCAGCTTTTCCTGGCCCTAAGGTCCTGGACCACATGTACCTGAGGTCCAGCAGGATCTGGACTTGAGGTCCTGGACCACCTGGACCTGAGGTCCAGCTGGTCCTGGACCTGATCCTGCTGGAGTCCAGGTCAAGCTTGTCCTGGCCCTGAGGTCCTGGACTACCTGGACCTGAGGTCCAGCTTGACCTGGACTTGAGGTCCAGCTGGACCTGGACCTGAGGTAATGGACCACCTGGACTTGAAGTCCAACTGTACAAGGACCAGAGGTCCAGCTGGACCTGGAGCTGAGGTCCTGGACCACCTGCAACTGAGGTCCAGCTGGACCTGGACCTGAGATCCAGCTGGACCTGGACCCGAGGTAATGGACCACCTGGACCTGAGGTCCAGCTGGACCTGGACCTGAGGTTCTGAACAACCTGGACCTGAGGTCCAGCTGGACTTGGACCTGAGGTCCTGGACCACCTGGACCTGAGGTCCAGCAGGACCTGGACCTGAGGACCTCGACCACCTGAAACTGAAAGTCCAGCTGGACGTGGACCTGAGGTCCAGCTCGACCTGGAGCTGAGGTCCTGGACCACCTGCACCTGAGGTCCAGCTGGACCTGGACCTGAGGACCTGGAAATGAGGTCCAGCTGGACCTGGACCTGAGATCCTGCTGGAGTCCAGGTCCAGCTGGACATGGACCTGAGGTCCTGGACCACCTGGACCTTAGGTCCAGCTGGACCTGGACCTGAGGTCCTGCTGGAATCCAGGTCTAGCTGGACCTGGAACTGAGGTCCTGGACCACCTGGACCTGAGGTCCAGCTGGACCTGGACCTGAGGTCCTGGACCACCTGGACCTGAGGTCCAGCAGGACCTGGACCTGAGGTCCTGGACCACTTGGACCTGAGGTCCAGCTGGACCTGGACCTGAGGTCCTGGACCACCTGGACGTGAGGTCCAGCTGGAACTGGACCTGAGGTCCTGGACAACCTGGACGTGGTGTCCAGCTGGACCTGGACCTGATGTCCAGCTGGACCTGAGGTCCAGCTGGACCTGGACCTGAGGTCCTGGACCACCTGGACGTGAGGTCCAGCTGGAACTGGACCTGAGGTCCTGGACAACCTGGACGTGGTGTCCAGCTGGACCTGGACCTGAGGTCCAGCTGGACCTGGACCGGAGGTCCAGCTGGTCCTGGACCTGAGGTCCTGCACCACCTGGACCTGAGGTCCAGCTGGACTTGGAACTGTGGTCCTGGACCACCTGCACCTGAGGGCCAGCTGGACCTGGACCTGAGGTCTAGCTGGACCAGGACCTGAGGTCCTGGATCACTTGGACCTGAGGTCCAGCTGGTCCTGGACCTGAGGTCCTGCTGGACCTGGACTTGAAGTCCTGGACCACCTGGACGTGAGGTCTACCTCGACCTGGAAACTGAGGTCCTGGACCACCTGTACTTGAGGTCCAGCTGGAACTGGACCTGAGGTCCTTGACCACCTGGACATGATGTCCAGCTGTACATGGACCTGATGTCCAGCTGGACCTGGACCTGAGGTCCAGCTGGACCTGGACCTGAGGTCCTGCTAGACCTGGAACTGAAGTCCAGCTGGAACTGGACTTGAGGTCCTGGACCACTTGGACCTGAGGTCCAACTGGACCTGGACCGGAGGTCCAGCTGGACCTGGAACTGACGTCCAGCTGGACCTGGACTTGAGGTCCTGGACCACTTTGAACTGAGGTCCAGCTGGACCTGGACCGGAGGTCCAGCTGGACCTGGACCTGAGGTCCTGCTCGAATCCAGATCTAGCTGGACCTGGACCTGAGTTCCTGGACCACCTGGACCTGAGGTCTAGCTGGACCTGGACCTGAGGTCCTGGACCACCTGGAGGTGAGGTCCAGCTGGAACTGGACCTGAGGTCCTGGACCACCTGGACATGATGTCCAGCTGGACCTGATGTCTAGTAGGACCTGGACCTCGACCTGAGGTCTAGCTGGACCTGGACCTGAGGTCCAACTGGACCTGGACCGGAGGTCCAGCTGGACCTGGATCTGAGGTCCTGGACCACCTGGACCTGAGGTCCAGCTGGTCCTGGACCTGAGGACCTGGACCACCTGGACCTGAGGTCCGCTGGACCTAGACCTGAGGTCCTGCTGGAGTCCAGGTCCAGCTGGACCTGGCCCTGAGGTCCTGGACCACCTGGACCTGAGGTCCTGGACCACATGGACCTGATGTCCTGCTGGACCTTGACCTGAGGTCCAGCTGCTCCTGGACCTGAGGTCCTGGACCACCTGGACCTGCGGTCCAGCTGGATTAATTCCAGCTGGACCTGTACCTGAAGTCCTGGACCACATGGACCTGAGGTCCAGCTGGTCCTGGACCTGAGGCCCTGCTGGACCTGGACTTGAAATCCTGGACCACCTGGACCTGAGAGTCCACTTGGTCCTGGACCTGAGTTCCAGCTAGACCTGGACCTGAGGTCCTGGACCACCTGAACTGAGGTCCTCGATCACCTGGACCTGAGGTCCTTACCTGGCCCTAACCTGAGGTCCTGCACATTGACCTGAGGTCCTGGGCCTGGATCTGAGATCTTGGTCCTGGACCTGGATTGAAGTCCTGGACCTTAACTGAGGACCTATCCCTGAGGTCCTGATCCTGGACCTGTGGTCCGGGACCTGGACCTGTGCCTTAGTTTCTGGACCTGAATCTAAAGTACTGGACCTTGACCTGGACCTGAGTTCCTGGAGCCGGACCTGAAGTCCTAGAGCTAGACATGGACCTGAGGACCTGGAAGTGAAGTCCTGGAACTGGACAAAAAGTCCTGGAACTGTACCTGGACCTGAGTTCCTGGAACTGGACCTGATGTCCTGGTCCTGGATGTCGACATGAGTCCTGGACCTGGACCTGAGGTCCTGGACCTGGACTTCAGGTCGTGGACTCACTCTCCTAGACAGCACAACGTCCTGTTTTAGGAACATCTTAAAGGAACACGTTTCTAAATATAAAGTAGTGTCGGGCTCCATTTCAGCAAGACACTTACCAGTTTCAACCTGCACGGTCACATTGACTTTCACATTTCTACGTGCAATCCAAGTTGGAAACATATATTCTATCCCATCGCATATCTAGCTACAGTTGATGTGAAGACGTCCTTTTACCAATGCCACCTTGATAATACACAGTCCCTTGTTTCTTTCTCGTTTCTGTGTGAATCTAGTTCATTCTTACCTACAAAACACAAGTTCTGCAGAACATCATTTCTATTTGAACACTCTGCTGAAAACACTGTGAGTGGATGGCATGCGGTATCATTACAGGCAGTGAGGTTCACATTGCCACAAACACATTAACTTTCCATTGAGAACTACAATCGTAGATCGGTTTCTTGGATTTCTTGAAAGGGATGAGTTTCTCTGACATGTTCTCAATGTTCTTTCGATTCCTTTAACGTACTAAAGTCGAAAGAAACCCTGCCTCATTTCAGAGAAGAAAGAGATGACAATGCAATACTTAAGTGTACAATGATGTTTTCATGCTTATGGTTTGCAAATGAGAAGTCGTCTCACCACAAGAAAATATCGATTTTATATGTGCTTCTCCATAGACAGACATAAGAGACACGGCTCTTTTCATGGTAAAAAGAATGCGTTTCATATAAATGACAGCACGTTAATATTGCATGGATAATTAATCACAAACAAACACAAAAGCTAACTTTAACCCAAAGGAAAAGGGTAAAGCTAAACTTAATCCAAATGCTAAATGTAACACTGGTAGTAACGCAAACGCTAACCTTAATACCGACACTACCCTTAATCTATTCCTGAACCTAATGCTAACCTTAACCCTGATGCAAAGTATGAACGTACTCCTAAAGCTAAACCAATCGTCCTAATCATGACACAAACCCGAATGTTAACAATAACCCTAATGCGCTAACGCGAACACAAGCAACAAGTTGAACCCGTACCTTAACCCAGCATTTAGCACTAACTGTACTTGTGGACTGAAGTACACATCATTCGGAAACAGAGTTTGGCTTTGGTAAATCTATGCTCTCTACCAATTTGAGTTAGTAGCGACAGACGAAAGAGGATCTTACTCGTTGCCTACCCAGGAGAAATCATTTCTTATCAGAACACTTTTTGAAGATGCTATTTCAGTGAAAAAGAGTTGTCACTCTCCTAGAAATCACAACGTCCTGTTCTTGACACATCTTAGGCGGACACGTTTCAAGACCAAAATGCAGTGTCGGGCGCAATCATGAAACTTATACGTTTTCAACCTGCACAGTCACATTGATCTTCACAATTTTATGTGTAATCGAAGTTGAAAAAGAAGACTCTATCCCATCTCATATATAGCTACAGTTAAGGACACGAAGGTGTCCTTTTACAAAGAGGATATGCCACCATTGACATTACATATTCCCTTGTTTCTTTCTCATTTCTGTTTGAATCTAGTTCATTCCTGGACATGGAGCTGAGGTCCTGAACCTAGACCTAAGGTCCTTACATGGCCGTAGCCTGAAGTCCTGGACAAGGACCTGAGGGGCCTGGACCACCTGGACATGAGGTACAGCTGGACCTGGACTTGATATCCTGGACCACCTGGACCTGAGGTCCAGCTGTACCTGGAACTGAGGTCCTAAACCACATGGACCTGAGGTCCAGCTGGACCTGGACCTGAGGTCCTGAACCACATGGACCTGTGGACCAGTTGGACCTGGACCTGAGGTCCAGGACCACTTGGATCTGAGGTCCAGCTGGACCTGGACCTGAGGTCCTGGACCACCTTGAGGTGAGGTCCAGCTGGAACTGGACCTGAGGTCCTGGACCACCTAGACCTGAGGTCCAGCAGGACCTGGACCTGAGGACCTCGACCACCTGAACCTGAGAGTCCAGGTGGACCTGGACCTGAGGTCCAGCTGGACCTGGAGTGAGGTCCTGGGCCAGCTGGACCTAGGGTCTAGGTCGGTCCAGGTAGACCTGGACCTTAGGTCCAGCTGGACATGTACCTAAGGTCCTGGACCACCTGGACCTGAGGTCCAGCTGGTCCTGGACCTGAGGACCTGGACCACCTGGACCTGAGGTCCGCTGGACCTAGACCTGAGGTACTGCTGGAGTCCAGGTCCAACTGTACCCTGGCCCTTAGGTCCTGGACCACCTGGACCTGATGTCCAGCTTCGACCTGGACTTGAGGTCCAGCTGGACCTGGCCCTGAGGTCCTGGACCACCTGGACCTGAGGTACAGCTGGACGTGGACCAGAGGTCCAGCTCGACCTGGAGCTGAGGTCCTGGACCACCTGCACCTGAGGTCCAGCTGGACCTGCACCTGAGGTCCTGAACAACGTGGACCTGAGGTCCAGCTGGACCTGGACCTGAGGTCCTGGATCACCTGGATCTGAGGTCCAGCTGGACCTGGACCTGAGGTCCTGGACCACTTGGATCTGACGTCCAGCTGGACCTTGACCTGAGGTCCTGCTGGAGTCCAGGTCCAGCTAGACCTGGACCTGAGGTCCTGGACCACCTGGAACTGAGGTCAGGCTGGACCTGGACCTGAGGTCAGCTGGACCAGGACCTGACGTCTAGCTGCACGTGGACCTGATGTTTTGGACCACCTGGACGTGAGGTCCAGCTGGACCTTGAACTGAGGTCCTGCTGGACCTGGAACTGAAGTCCAGCTGGACCTGGACTTGAGGTCCTGGAACACTTGGACCTGAGGTCCAACTGGACCTGGACCGGAGGTCCAGCTGGACGTGGACCTGAGGTCCTGCTCGAATCCAGGTCTAGCTGGACCTGGACCTGAGGTCCTGGACCACCTGGACCTGAGGTCCAGATGGACCTGGACCTGAGGTCCTGGACCACCTGGAGGTGAGGTCCAGCTGGAACTGGACCTGAGGTCCTGGGCCACCTGGACCTGAGGTCCAGCAGGACCTGGACCTGAGGACCTCGACCACCTGAACCTGAGAGTCCAGGTGGACCTGGACCTGAGGTCCAGCTGGACCTGGAGTGAGGTCCTGGGCCAGCTGGACCTAGGGTCTAGGTCGGTCCAGGTAGATCTGGACCTTAGGTCCAGCTGGACATGTACCTGAGGTCCTGGACCACCTGGACCTGAGGTCCAGCTGGTCCTGGACCTGAGGACCTGGACCACCTGGACCTGAGGTCCGCTGGACCTAGACCTGAGGTACTGCTGGAGTCCAGGTCCAACTGTACCTGGCCCTGAGGTCCTGGACCACCTGGACCTGAAGTCCAGCTTGACCTGGACTTGAGGTCCAGCTGGACCTGGCCCTGAGGTCCTGGACCACCTGGACATGAGGTACAGCTTGACCTGGACTTGAGGTCCAGCTGGACCTGGACCTGAGGTCCTGGACAACCTGGACCTGATGTCCAGCTGGACGTGGAACTGAGGTCCAGCTCGACTTGGAGTTGAGGTCCTGGACCACCTGCACCTGAGGTCCAGCTGGACCTGGACCTGAGGTCCTGAAAACCTGGACCTGAGGTCCAGCTGGACCTGGACCTGAGGTCCTGGATCACCTGGATCTGAGGTCCAGCTGGACCTGGACCTGAGGTCCTGGACCACCTGGACCTGAGGTCCTGGACCACATGGACCTGAGGTCCAGCTGGACCTGGACCTGAGGTCCTGCTGGACCTGGACCTGAGGTCCTGCTGGAATCCAGGTCGATCTGGACCTGGACCTGAGGTCCTGGACCAACTGGACCTGAGGTCCAGCTGGACCTGGACCTGAGGTCCTGGACCACCTGGACGTGAGGTCCAGCTGGAACTGGACCTGAGGTCCTGGACCACCTGGATATGATGTCCAGCTGGACCTGGACCTGATATCCAGTAGGACCTGGACCTCAGGTCCAGCTGGACCTGGACCTGAGGTCCTGCTGGACCTGGACCTGAGGTCTAGCTGGACCTGGACCTGAGGTCCAGCTGGTCCTGGACCTGAGGTCCTGGACCACCTGGACCTGAGGTCCAACTGGACCTGGACCGGAGGTCCAGCTGGACCTGGACCTGAGGTCCTGCATCACCTGGACCTGAGGTCCAGCTGGACTTGGAACTGTGGTCCTGGACCCCCTGCACCTGAGGTCCAGCTGGACCTGGACCTGAGGTCCAGATGGACCTGGAACCTGAGGTCCCGCTGGACCTGGACCTGAGGTCCCGCTGGACCCGGCCCTGAGGTCCATCTGGCCCTGGACCTGATGTCCAGCTGGACCTGGACTTGAGGTCCTGGACCACCTGGACCTGAGAGTCCACGTGGTCCTGGACCTGAGTTCCAGCTAGACCTGGACCTGAGGTCCTGGACCACCTGAACCTGAGGTCCTCGACCACCTGGACCTGAGGTCCAGCTGGACCTGGACCTGAGGTAATGGACCACCTGGACTGAGGTCCAGCTCGACCTGGACCTGAGGTCCTGCTGGAGTCCAGGTCCAGCTGGACATGGACCTGAAGTCCTGGACCACCTGGACCTGAGGGTCCAGCTGGCCCTGGACCTGAGGTCCTGGACCATCTGGACGTGAGTTCCAGCTGGAACTGGACCTGAGATACTGGACCACCGGGACGTGAGGTCCAGCTGGAACTGGACCTGAGGTACTGGACCACCTGGACATGATGTCCAGCTGGACCTGGACCTGATGTCCAGCTGGACCTGAGGTCCTGCTGGACCTGGACCTGAGGTCCAGCTGGACCTGGACGTGAGGTCCAGTTGGACCTGGTCCTGAGGACCTGGAAATGAGGTCCAGCTGGACCTGGACCTGAGGTCCATCTGGATCTGGACCTGAGGTCCAGCTGGATCTGAGGTCCTGCTGGACCTGGACCTGAGGTCCAGCTGGACCTGGACGTGAGGTCCAGTTGGACCTGGTCCTGAGGACCTGGAAATGAGGTCCAGCTGGACCTGGACCTGAGGTCCAGCTGGATCTGGACCTGAGGTCCAGCTGGATCTGGACCTGAGGTCCAGCTGGACCTGGACCTGAGGTCCTGCTGGAATCCAGGTCTAGCTGGACCTGGACCTGATGTCCAGCTGGACCTGAGGTCCTGCTGGACCTGGACCTGAGGTCCAGCTGGACCTGGTCCTGAGGTCCAGCTGGACCTGGACCTGAGGTCCTGGATAACTTGGACCTGAGGTCCAGCTGGACTTGGAACTGTGGTCCTGGACCACCTGCACCTGAGGGCCAGCTGGACCTGGACCTGAGGTCCAGCTGGACCTGGACCTGAGGTCCTGGATCACTTGGACCTGAGGTCCAGCTGGACCTGGACCTGAGGTCCTGCTGGAGTCCAGGTCCAGCTGGACCTGGACCTGAGGTCCTGGACCACCTGGACGTGAGGTCCACCTCGACCTGGACCTGAGGTCCTGGACCACCTGGGCGTGAGGTCCAGCTGGAACTGGACCTGAGGTCCTTGACCACCTGGACATGATGTCCAGCTGTACATGGACCTGATGTCCAGCTGGACCTGGACCTGAGGTCCAGCTAGACCTGGAACTGAGGTCCTGCTGGACCTGGAACTGAAGTCCAGCTGGAACTGGACTTGAGGTCCTGGACCACTTGGACCTGAGGTACAGCTGGACCTGGACCGGAGGTCCAGCTGGACCTGGAACTGACGTCCAGTTGGACCTGGACTTGAGGTCCTGGAACACTTGGACCTGAGGTCCAACTGGACCTGGACCGGAGGTCCAGCTGGACCTGGACCTGAGGTCCTGCTCAAATCCAGGTCTAGCTGGACCTGGACCTGAGAGTCCAGGTGGACCTGGACCTGAGGGCCAGCTGGACCTGGAGTGAGGTCCTGGGCCAGCTGGACCTAAGGTCTAGGTCGGTCCAGGTAGACCTGGACCTTAGGTCCAGCTGGACATGAACCTGAGGTCCTGGACCACCTGGACCTGAGGTCTAGCTGGTCCTGGACCTGAGGACCTGGACCACCTGGACCTGAGGTCCGCTGGACCTAGACCTGAGGTCCTGCTAGAGTCCAGGTCCAGCTGGACCTGGCCCTGAGGTCCTGGACCACCTGGATCTGAGGTCCTGGACCATATGGACCTGAGGTCCAGCTGGACCTGGACCTGAGGTCCTGGATCACTTGGACCTGAGGTCCAGCTGGACCTGGACCTGAGGTCCTGGACCACCTGGACGTGAGGTCCACCTCGACCTGGACCTGAGGTCCTGGACCACCTGGACGTGAGGTCCAGCTGGAACTGGACCTGAGGTCCTTGACCACCTGGACATGATGTCCAGCTGTACATGGACCTGATGTCCAGCTGGACCTGGACCTGAGGTCCAGCTGGACCTGGAACTGAGGTCCTGCTGGACCTGGAACTGAAGTCCAGCTGGAACTGGACTTGAGGTCCTGGACCACTTGGACCTGAGGTCCAACTGGACCTGGACCGGAGGTCCTGGACCACCTGGACGTGAGGTCCAGCTGGAACTGGACCTGAGGTACTGGACCACCTGGACATGATGTCCAGCTGGACCTGGACCTGATGTCCAGCTGGACCTGAGGTCCTGCTGGACCTGGACCTGAGGTCCAGCTGGAACTGGTCCTGAGGTCCAGCTGGACCTGGACCTGAGGTCCTGGATAACTTGGACCTGAGGTCCAGCTGGACTTGGAACTGTGGTCCTGGACCACCTGCACCTGAGGGCCAGCTGGACCTGGACCTGAGGTCCAGCTGGACCTGGACCTGAGGTCCTGGATCACTTGGACCTGAGGTCCAGCTGGACCTGGACCTGAGGTCCTGGACAACCTGGACGTGAGGTCCACCTCGACCTGGACCTGAGGTCCTGGACCACCTGGACGTGAGGTCCAGCTGGAACTGGACCTGAGGTCCTTGACCACCTGGACATGATGTCCAGCTGGACCTGGACCTGAGGTCCAGCTGGACGTGGAACTGAGGTCCTGCTGGACCTGGAACTGAAGTCCAGCTGGAACTGGACTTGAGGTCCTGGACCACTTGGACCTGAGGTCCAACTGGACCTGGACCGGAGGTCCAGCTGGACCTGGAACTGACGTCCAGTTGGACCTGGACTTGAGGTCCTGGAACACTTGGACCTGAGGTCCAACTGGACCTGGACCTGAGGTCCGCTGGACCTAGACCTGTGGTCCTGCTAGTGTCCAGGTCCAGCTGGACCTGGCCCTGAGGTCCTGGACCACCTGGACCTGAGGTCCTGGACCACATGGACCTGAGGTCCAGCTGGACCTGGACCTGAGGTCCTGCTGGACCTGGACCTGAGGTCCTGCTGGAATCCAGGTCGATCTGGACCTGGACCTGAGGTCCTGGACCAACTGGACCTGAGGTCCAGCTGGACCTGGACCTGAGGTCCTGGACCACCTGGACGTGAGGTCCAGCTGGACCTGGACCTGAGGTCCTGGACCACCTGGATATGATGTCCAGCTGGACCTGGACCTGATGTCCAGTAGGACCTGGACCTCAGGTCCAGCTGGACCTGGACCTGAGGTCCTGCTGGACCTGGACCTGAGGTCTAGCTGGACCTGGACCTGAGGTCCAGCTGGTCCTGGACCTGAGGTCCTGGACCACCTGGACCTGAGGTCCAACTGGACCTGGACCGGAGGTCCAGCTGGACCTGGACCTGAGGTCCTGCATCACCTGGACCTGAGGTCCAGCTGGACTTGGAACTGTGGTCCTGGACCCCCTGCACCTGAGGTCCAGCTGGACCTGGACCTGAGGTCCATCTGGACCTGGACCTGATGTCCAGCTGGACCTGGACTTGAGGTCCTGGACCACCTGGACCTGAGAGTCCACGTGGTCCTGGACCTGATTTCCAGCTAGACCTGGACCTGAGGTCCTGGATCACCTGAACCTGAGGTCCTCGACCACCTGGACCTGAGGTCCAGCTGGACCTGGACCTGAGGTAATGGACCACCTGGACCTGAGGTCCAGCTGGACCTGGACCTGAGGTCCTGCTGGAGTCCAGGTCCAGCTGGACATGGACCTGAAGTCCTGGACCACCTGGACCTGAGGTCCAGCTGGCCCTGGACCTGAGGTCCTGGACCACCTGGACGTGAGGTCCAGCTGGAACTGGACCTGAGGTACTGGACCACCTGGACGTGAGGTCCAGCTGGAACTGGACCTGAGGTACTGGACCACCTGGACATGATGTCCAGCTGGACCTGGACCTGATGTCCAGCTGGACCTGAGGTCCTGCTGGACCTGGTCTTGAGGTCCAGCTGGACCTGGACGTGAGGTCCAGTTGGACCTGGACCTGAGGACCTGGAAATGATGTCCAGCTGGACCTGGACCTGAGGTCCCGCTGGATCTGGACCTGAGGTCCAGCTGGACCTGGACCTGAGGTCCTGCTGGAATCCAGGTCTAGCTGGACCTGGACCTGAGGTCCTGGACCACCTGGACCTGAGGTCCAGCTGGACCTGGACCTGAGGTCCTGGACCACCTGGACGTGAGGTCCAGCTGGAACTGGACCTGAGGTACTGGACCACCTGGACATGATGTCCAGCTGGACCTGGACCTGATGTCCAGCTGGACCTGAGGTCCTGCTGGACCTGGACCTGAGGTCCAGCTGGAACTGGTCCTGAGGTCCAGCTGGACCTGGACCTGAGTTCCTGGATAACTTGGACCTGAGGTCCAGCTGGACTTGGAACTGTGGTCCTGGACCACCTGCACCTGAGGGCCAGCTGGACCTGGACCTGAGGTCCAGCTGGACCTGGACCTGAGGTCCTGGATCACTTGGACCTGAGGTCCAGCTGGACCTGGACCTGAGGTCCTGCTGGAGTCCAGGTCCAGCTGGACCTGGACCTGAGGTCCTGGACCACCTGGACGTGAGGTCCACCTCGACCTGGACCTGAGGTCCTGGACCACCTGGACGTGAGGTCCAGCTGGAACTGGACCTGAGGTCCTTGACCACCTGGACATGATGTCCAGCTGTACATGGACCTGATGTCCAGCTGGACCTGGACCTGAGGTCCAGCTGGACGTGGAACTGAGGTCCTGCTGGACCTGGAACTGAAGTCCAGCTGGAACTGGACTTGAGGTCCTGGACCACTTGGACCTGAGGTCCAACTGGACCTGGACCGGAGGTCCAGCTGGACCTTGAACTGACGTCCAGTTGGACCTGGACTTGAGGTCCTGGAACAGTTGGACCTGAGGTCCAACTGGACCTGGACCGGAGGTCCAGCTGGACCTGGACCTGAGGTCCTGCTCAAATCCAGGTCTAGCTGGACCTGGACCTGAGAGTCCAGGTGGACCTGGACCTGAGGTCCAGCTGGACCTGGAGTGAGGTCCTGGGCCAGCTGGACCTAAGGTCTAGGTCGGTCCAGGTAGACCTGGACCTTAGGTCCAGCTGGACATGTACCTGAGGTCCTGGACCACCTGGACCTGAGGTCCTTGACCACATGGACCTGAGGTCCAGCTGGACCTGGACCTGAGGTCTAGCTGGACCTGGACCTGAGGTCCAGCTGGTCCTGGACCTGAGGTCCTGGACCACCTGGACCAGAGGTCCAACTGGACCTGGACCGGAGGTCCAGCTGGACCTGGACCTGAGGTCCTGCATCACCTGGACCTGAGGTCCAGCTGGACTTGGAACTGTGGTCCTGGACCCCCTGCACCTGAGGTCAAGCTGGACCTGGACCTGAGGTCCTGGATAACTTGGACCTGAGGTCCAGCTGGACCTGGACCTGAGGTCCTGCTGGAGTCCAGGTCCAGCTGGACCTGGACCTGAGGTCCTGGACCACCTGGACGTGAGGTCCACCTCGACCTGGACCTGAGGTCCTGGACCACCTGGACTTGAGGTCCGCTGGACCTAGACCTGAGGTCCTGCTGAGTCCAGGTCCAACTGGATCTGGCCCAGATGTCCTGGACCACCTGGACCTGAACTCCAGCTTCACCTGGACTTGAGGTCCAGCTGGACCGGGCCCTGAGGTCCTGGACCACCTGGACCTGAGGTCCAGCTTGACCTGGACTTGAGGTCCAGCTGGTCCTGGACCTGATCCTGCTGGAGTCCAGGTCCAGCTTGTCCTGGCCCTAAGGTCCTGGACCACATTGCCCTGAGGTCCAGCAGGACCTGGACTTGAGGTCCTGGACCACCTGGACCTGAGGTCCAGCTGGTCCTGGACCTGATCCTGCTGGAGTCCAGGTCCAGCTTATCCTGGCCCTAAGGTCCTGGACCACATGTACCTGAGGTCCAGCAGGATCTGGACTTGAGGTCCTGACCACCTGGACCTGAGGTCCAGCTGGTCCTGGACCTGATCCTGCTGGAGTCCAGGTCAAGCTTGTCCTGGCCCTGAGGTCCTGGACTACCTGGACCTGAGGTCCAGCTTGACCTGGACTTGAGGTCCAGCTGGACCTGGACCTGAGGTAATGGACCCCCTGGACTTGAAGTCCAACTGTACAAGGACCAGAGGTCCAGCTGGACCTGGAGCTGAGGTCCTGGACCACCTGCAACTGAGGTCCAGCTGGACCTGGACCTGAGATCCAGCTGGACATGGACCCGAGGTAATGGACCACCTGGACCTGAGGTCCAGCTGGACCTGGACCTGAGGTTCTGAACAACCTGGACCTGAGGTCCAGCTGGACTTGGACCTGAGGTCCTGGACCACCTGGACCTGAGGTCCAGCAGGACATGGACCTGAGGACCTCGACCACCTGAAACTGAAAGTCCAGCTGGACGTGGACCTGAGGTCCAGCTCGACCTGGAGCTGAGGTCCTGGACCACCTGCACCTGAGGTCCAGCTGGACCTGGACCTGAGGACCTGGAAATGAGGGTCCAGCTGGACCTGGACCTGAGTTCCTGCTGGAGTCCAGGTCCAGCTGGACATGGACCTGAGGTCCTGGACCACCTGGACCTGAGGTCCAGCTGGACCTTGACCTGAGGACCTGGAAATGAGGTCCAGCTGCACCTGGACCTCAGGTCCAGCTGGATCTGGACCTGAGGTCCAGCTGGACCTGGACCTGAGGTCCTGCTGGAATCCAGGTCTAGCTGGACCTGGAACCGAGGTCCTGGACCACCTGGACCTGAGGTCCAGCTGGACCTGGACCTGAGGTCCTGGACCACCTGGACCTCAGGTCCAGCTGACCTGGACCTGAGGTCCTGGACCACTTGGACCTGAGGTCCAGCTGGACCTGGACCTGAGGTCCTGGACCACCTGGACGTGAGGTCCAGCTGGAACTGGACCTGAGGTCCTGGACAACCTGGACGTGGTGTCCAGCTTGACCTGGACCTGATGTCCAGCTGGTCCTGAGGTCCTGCTGGACCTGGACCTGAGGTCCAGCTGGACCTGGACCCGAGGTCCAGCTGGTCCTGGACCTGAGGTCCTGCACCACCTGGACCTGAGGTCCAGCTGGACTTGGAACTGTGGTCCTGGACCACCTGCACCTGAGGGCCAGCTGGACCTGGACCTGAGGTCTAGCTGGACCAGGACCTGAGGTCCTGGATCACTTGGACCTGAGGTCCAGCTGGTCCTGGACCTGAGGTCCTGCTGGACCTGGACTTGAAGTCCTGGACCACCTGGACGTGAGGTCTACCTCGACCTGGAAACTGAGGTCCTGGACCACCTGTACTTGAGGTCCAGCTGGAACTGGACCTGAGGTCCTTGACCACCTGGACATGATGTCCAGCTGTACATGGACCTGATGTCCAGCTGGACCTGGACCTGAGGTCCAGCTGGACCTGGACCTGAGGTCCTGCTGGACCTGGAACTGAAGTCCAGCTGGAACTGGACTTGAGGTCCTGGACCACTTGGACCTGAGGTCCAACTGGACCTGGACCGGAGGTCCAGCTGGACCTGGAACTGACGTCCAGCTGGACCTGGACTTGAGGTCCTGGACCACTTTGAACTGAGGTCCAGCTGGACCTGGACCGGAGGTCCAGCTGGACCTGGACCTGAGGTCCTGCTCGAATCCAGATCTAGCTGGACCTGGACCTGAGTTCCTGGACCACCTGGACCTGAGGTCTAGCTGGACCTGGACCTGAGGTCCTGGACCACCTGGAGGTGAGGTCCAGCTGGAACTGGACCTGAGGTCCTGGACCACCTGGACATGATGTCCAGCTGGACCTGATGTCTAGTAGGACCTGGACCTCAGGTCCAGCTGGACCTGGACCTGAGGTCCTGCTGGACCTCGACCTGAGGTCTAGCTGGACCTGGACCTGAGGTCCAACTGGACCTGGACCGGAGGTCCAGCTGGACCTGGATCTGAGGTCCTGGACCACCTGGACCTGAGGTCCAGCTGGTCCTGGACCTGAGGACCTGGACCACCTGGACCTGAGGTCCGCTGGACCTAGACCTGAGGTCCTGCTGGAGTCCAGGTCCAGCTGGACCTGGCCCCTGAGGTCCTGGACCACCTGGACCTGAGGTCCTGGACCACATGGACCTGATGTCCTGCTGGACCTTGACCTGAGGTCCAGCTGCTCCTGGACCTGAGGTCCTGGACCACCTGGACCTGCGGTCCAGCTGGATTAATTCCAGCTGGACCTGTACCTGAAGTCCTGGACCACATGGACCTGAGGTCCAGCTGGTCCTGGACCTGAGGCCCTGCTGGACCTGGACTTGAAATCCTGGACCACCTGGACCTGAGGGTCCACTTGGTCCTGGACCTGAGTTCCAGCTAGACCTGGACCTGAGGTCCTGGACCACCTGAACTGAGGTCCTCGATCACCTGGACCTGAGGTCCTTACCTGGCCCTAACCTGAGGTCCTGCACATTGACCTGAGGTCCTGGGCCTGGATCTGAGATCCTGGTCCTGGACCTGGATTGAAGTCCTGGACCTTAACTGAGGACCTATCCCTGAGGTCCTGATCCTGGACCTGTGGTCCGGGACCTGGACCTGTGCCTTAGTTTCTGGACCTGAATCTAAAGTACTGGACCTTGACCTGGACCTGAGTTCCTGGAGCCGGACCTGAAGTCCTAGAGCTAGACATGGACCTGAGGACCTGGAAGTGAAGTCCTGGAACTGGACAAAAATCCTGGAACTGTACCTGGACCTGAGTTCCTGGAACTGGACCTGATGTCCTGGTCCTGGATGTCGACATGAGTCCTGGACCTGGACCTGAGGTCCTGGACCTGGACTTCAGGTCGTGGACTCACTCTCCTAGACAGCACAACGTCCTGTTTTAGGAACATCTTAAAGGAACACGTTTCTAAATATAAAGTAGTGTCGGGCTCCATTTCAGCAAGACACTTACCAGTTTCAACCTGCACGGTCACATTGACTTTCACATTTCTACGTGCAATCCAAGTTGGAAACATATATTCTATCCCATCGCATATCTAGCTACAGTTGATGTGAAGACGTCCTTTTACCAATGCCACCTTGATAATACACAGTCCCTTGTTTCTTTCTCGTTTCTGTGTGAATCTAGTTCATTCTTACCTACAAAACACAAGTTCTGCAGAACATCATTTCTATTTGAACACTCTGCTGAAAACACTGTGAGTGGATGGCATGCGGTATCATTACAGGCAGTGAGGTTCACATTGCCACAAACACATTAACTTTCCATTGAGAACTACAATCGTAGATCGGTTTCTTGGATTTCTTGAAAGGGATGAGTTTCTCTGACATGTTCTCAATGTTCTTTCGATTCCTTTAACGTACTAAAGTCGAAAGAAACCCTGCCTCATTTCAGAGAAGAAAGAGATGACAATGCAATACTTAAGTGTACAATGATGTTTTCATGCTTATGGTTTGCAAATGAGAAGTCGTCTCACCACAAGAAAATATCGGTTTTATATGTGCTTCTCCATAGACAGACATAAGAGACACGGCTCTTTTCATGGTAAAAAGAATGCGTTTCATATAAATGACAGCACGTTAATATTGCATGGTTAATTAATCACAAACAAACACAAAAGCTAACTTTAACCCAAAGGAAAAGGGTAAAGCTAAACTTAATCCAAATGCTAAATGTAACACTGGTAGTAACGCAAACGCTAACCTTAATACCGACACTACCCTTAATCTATTCCTGAACCTAATGCTAACCTTAACCCTGATGCAAAGTATGAACGTAATCCTAAAGCTAAACCAATCGTCCTAATCATGACACAAACCCGAATGTTAACAATAACCCTAATGCGCTAACGCGAACACAAGCAACAAGTTGAACCCGTACCTTAACCCAGCATTTAGCACTAACTGTACTTGTGGACTGAAGTACACATCATTCGGAAACAGAGTTTGGCTTTGGTAAATCTATGCTCTCTACCAATTTGAGTTAGTAGCGACAGACGAAAGAGGATCTTACTCGTTGCCTACCCAGGAGAAATCATTTCTTATCAGAACACTTTTTGAAGATGCTATTTCAGTGAAAAAGAGTTGTCACTCTCCTAGAAATCACAACGTCCTGTTCTTGACACATCTTAGGCGGACACGTTTCAAGACCAAAATGCAGTGTCGGGGCGCAATCATGAAACTTATACGTTTCCAACCTGCACAGTCACATTGATCTTCACAATTTTATGTGTAATCGAAGTTGAAAAAAGAAGACTCTATCCCATCTCATATATAGCTACAGTTAAGGACACGAAGGTGTCCTT
The DNA here is from genome assembly GCA_030556225.1 of Cricetiscus sungorus. Classification (NCBI taxonomy): domain Eukaryota; kingdom Metazoa; phylum Chordata; class Mammalia; order Rodentia; family Cricetidae; genus Cricetiscus; species Cricetiscus sungorus. The sequence goes on along the minus strand of JANBXA010000016.1, from coordinate 21,846 downwards.
TTACAAAGAGGATATGCCACCATTGACATTACATATTCCCTTGTTTCTTTCTCATTTCTGTTTGAATCTAGTTCATTCCTGGACATGGAGCTGAGGTCCTGAACCTAGACCTAAGGTCCTTACATGGCCGTAGCCTGAAGTCCTGGACAAGGACCTGAGGGCCTGGACCACCTGGACATGAGGTACAGCTGGACCTGGACTTGATATCCTGGACCACCTGGACCTGAGGTCCAGCTGTACCTGGAACTGAGGTCCTAAACCACATGGACCTGAGGTCCAGCTGGACCTGGACCTGAGGTCCTGAACCACATGGACCTGTGGACCAGTTGGACCTGGACCTGAGGTCCAGGACCACTTGGATCTGAGGTCCAGCTGGACCTGGACCTGAGGTCCTGGACCACCTTGAGGGTGAGGTCCAGCTGGAACTGGACCTGAGGTCCTGGACCACCTAGACCTGAGGTCCAGCAGGACCTGGACCTGAGGACCTCGACCACCTGAACCTGAGAGTCCAGGTGGACCTGGACCTGAGGTCCAGCTGGACCTGGAGTGAGGTCCTGGGCCAGCTGGACCTAGGGCTCTAGGTCGGTCCAGGTAGACCTGGACCTTAGGTCCAGCTGGACATGTACCTAAGGTCCTGGACCACCTGGACCTGAGGTCCAGCTGGTCCTGGACCTGAGGACCTGGACCACCTGGACCTGAGGTCCGCTGGACCTAGACCTGAGGTACTGCTGGAGTCCAGGTCCAACTGTACCTGGCCCTTAGGTCCTGGACCACCTGGACCTGATGTCCAGCTTGACCTGGACTTGAGGTCCAGCTGGACCTGGCCCTGAGGTCCTGGACCACCTGGACCTGAGGTACAGCTGGACGTGGACCAGAGGTCCAGCTCGACCTGGAGCTGAGGTCCTGGACCACCTGCACCTGAGGTCCAGCTGGACCTGCACCTGAGGTCCTGAACAACGTGGACCTGAGGTCCAGCTGGACCTGGACCTGAGGTCCTGGATCACCTGGATCTGAGGTCCAGCTGGACCTGGACCCGAGGTCCTGGACCACTTGGATCTGACGTCCAGCTGGACCTTGACCTGAGGTCCTGCTGGAGTCCAGGTCCAGCTAGACCTGGACCTGAGGTCCTGGACCACCTGGAACTGAGGTCAGGCTGGACCTGGACCTGAGGTCAGCTGGACCAGGACCTGACGTCCAGCTGCACGTGGACCTGATGTTTTGGACCACCTGGACGTGAGGTCCAGCTGGACCTTGAACTGAGGTCCTGCTGGACCTGGAACTGAAGTCCAGCTGGACCTGGACTTGAGGTCCTGGAACACTTGGACCTGAGGTCCAACTGGACCTGGACCGGAGGTCCAGCTGGACGTGGACCTGAGGTCCTGCTCAAATCCAGGTCTAGCTGGACCTGGACCTGAGGACCTCGACCACCTGAACCTGAGGTCCGTGGACCTGACCTGAGGTCCAGCTGGACCTGGAGTGAGGTCCTGGGCCAGCTGGACCTAGGGTCTAGGTCGGTCCAGGTAGATCTGGACCTTAGGTCCAGCTGGACATGTACCTGAGGTCCTGGACCACCTGGACCTGAGGTCCAGCTGGTCCTGGACCTGAGGACCTGGACCACCTGGACCTGAGGTCCGCTGGACCTAGACCCGAGGTACTGCTGGAGTCCAGGTCCAACTGTACCTGGCCCTGAGGTCCTGGACCACCTGGACCCGAAGTCCAGCTTGACCTGGACTTGAGGTCCAGCTGGACCTGGCCCTGAGGTCCTGGACCACCTGGACATGAGGTACAGCTTGACCTGGACTTGAGGTCCAGCTGGACCTGGACCTGAGGTCCTGGACAACCTGGACCTGATGTCCAGCTGGACGTGGAACTGAGGTCCAGCTCGACTTGGAGTTGAGGTCCTGGACCACCTGCACCTGAGGTCCAGCTGGACCTGGACCTGAGGTCCTGAACAACCTGGACCTGAGGTCCAGCTGGACCTGGACCTGAGGTCCTGGATCACCTGGATCTGAGGTCCAGCTGGACCTGGACCTGAGGTCCTGGACCACCTGGACCTGAGGTCCTGGACCACATGGACCTGAGGTCCAGCTGGACCTGGACCTGAGGTCCTGCTGGACCTGGACCTGAGGTCCTGCTGGAATCCAGGTCGATCTGGACCTGGACCTGAGATCCTGGACCAACTGGACCTGAGGTCCAGCTGGACCTGGACCTGAGGTCCTGGACCACCTGGACGTGAGGTCCAGCTGGAACTGGACCTGAGGTCCTGGACCACCTGGATATGATGTCCAGCTGGACCTGGACCTGATGTCCAGTAGGACCTGGACCTCAGGTCCAGCTGGACCTGGACCTGAGGTCCTGCTGGACCTGGACCTGAGGTCCAACTGGACCTGGACCGGAGGTCCAGCTGGACCTGGACCTGAGGTCCTGCATCACCTGGACCTGAGGTCCAGCTGGACTTGGAACTGTGGTCCTGGACCCCCTGCACCTGAGGTCCAGCTGGACCTGGACCTGAGGTCCAGCTGGACCTGGACCTGAGGTCCAGCTGGACCTGGAACCTGAGGTCCCGCTGGACCTGGACCTGAGGTCCCGCTGGACCCGGACCTGAGGTCCATCTGGCCCTGGAACTGATGTCCAGCTGGACCTGGACTTGAGGTCCTGGACCACCTGGACCTGAGAGTCCACGTGGTCCTGGACCTGAGTTCCAGCTAGACCTGGACCTGAGGTCCTGGACCACCTGAACCTGAGGTCCTCGACCACCTGGACCTGAGGTCCAGCTGGACCTGGACCTGAGGTAATGGACCACCTGGACTGAGGTCCAGCTGGACCTGGACCTGAGGTCCTGCTGAGTCCAGGTCCAGCTGGACATGGACCCGAAGTCCTGGACCACCTGGACCTGAGGTCCAGCTGGCCCTGGACCTGGAGGTCCTGGACCATCGGGACGTGAGGTCCAGCTGGAACTGGACCTGAGATACTGGACCACCGGGACGTGAGGTCCAGCTGGAACTGGACCTGAGGTACTGGACCACCTGGACATGATGTCCAGCTGGACCTGGACCTGATGTCCAGCTGGACCTGAGGTCCTGCTGGACCTGGACCTGAGGTCCAGCTGGACCTGGACATGAGGGTCCAGTTGGACCTGGTCCTGAGGACCTGGAAATGAGGTCCAGCTGGACCTGGACCTGAGGTCCAGCTGGATCTGGACCTGAGGTCCAGCTGGATCTGAGGTCCTGCTGGACCTGGACCTGAGGTCCAGCTGGTCCTGGACGTGAGGTCCAGTTGGACCTGGTCCTGAGGACCTGGAAATGAGGTCCAGCTGGACCTGGACCTGAGGTCCAGCTGGATCTGGACCTGAGGTCCAGCTGGATCTGGACCTGAGTTCCAGCTGGACCTGGACCTGAGGTCCTGCTGTAATCCAGGTCTAGCTGGACCTGGACCTGATGTCCAGCTGGACCTGAGGTCCTGCTGGACCTGGACCTGAGGTCCAGCTGGACCTGGTCCTGAGGTCCAGCTGGACCTGGACCTGAGGTCCTGGATAACTTGGACCTGAGGTCCAGCTGGACTTGGAACTGTGGTCCTGGACCACCTGCACCTGAGGGCCAGCTGGACCTGGACCTGAGGTCCAGCTGGACCTGGACCTGAGGTCCTGGAACACTTGGACCTGAGGTCCAGCTGGACCTGGACCTGAGGTCCTGCTGGAGTCCAGGTCCAGCTGGACCGGACCTGAGGTCCTGGACCACCTGGACGTGAGAGTCCACCTCGACCTGGACCTGAGGTCCTGGACCACCTGGGCGTGAGGTCCAGCTGGAACTGGACCTGAGGTCCTTGACCACCTGGACATGATGTCCAGCTGTACATGGACCTGATGTCCAGCTGGACCAGGACCTGAGGTCCAGCTGGACCTGGAACTGAAGTCCAGCTGGAACTGGACTTGAGGTCCTGGACCACTTGGACCTGAGGTACAGCTGGACCTGGACCGGAGGTCCAGCTGGACCTGGAACTGACGTCCAGTTGGACCTGGACTTGAGGTCCTGGAACACTTGGACCTGAGGTCCAACTGGACCTGGACCCGGAGGTCCAGCTGGACCTGGACCTGAGGTCCTGCTCAATCCAGGTCTAGCTGGACCTGGACCCGAGAGTCCAGGTGGACCTGGACCTGAGGGCCAGCTGGACCTGGAGTGAGGTCCTGGGCCAGCTGGACCTAAGGTCTAGGTCGGTCCAGGTAGACCTGGACCTTAGGTCCAGCTGGACATGAACCTGAGGTCCTGGACCACCTGGACCTGAGGTCTAGCTGGTCCTGGACCTGAGGACCTGGACCACCTGGACCTGAGGTCCGCTGGACCTAGACCTGAGGTCCTGCTAGAGTCCAGGTCCAGCTGGACCTGGCCCTGAGGTCCTGGACCACCTGGATCTGAGGTCCTGGACCATATGGACCTGAGGTCCAGCTGGACCTGGACCTGAGGTCCTGGATCACTTGGACCTGAGGTCCAGCTGGACCTGGACCTGAGGTCCTGCTGGAAGTCCAGGTCCAGCTGGACCTGGACCTGAGGTCCTGGACCACCTGGACGTGAGGTCCACCTCGACCTGGACCTGAGGTCCTGACCACCTGGACGTGAGGTCCAGCTGGAACTGGACCTGAGGTCCTTGACCACCCTGGACATGATGTCCAGCTGTACATGGACCTGATGTCCAGCTGGACCTGGACCTTAGGTCCAGCTGGACCTGGAACTGAGGTCCTGCTGGACCTGGAACTGAAGTCCAGCTGGAACTGGACTTGAGGTCCTGGACCACTTGGACCTGAGGTCCAACTGGACCTGGACCGAGGTCCTGGACCACCTGGACGTGAGGTCCAGCTGGAACTGGACCTGAGGTACTGTACCACCTGGACATGATGTCCAGCTGGACCTGGACCTGATGTCCAGCTGGACCTGAGGTCCAGCTGGACCTGGACCTGAGGTCCAGCTGGAACTGGTCCTGAGGTCCAGCTGGACCTGGACCTGAGGTCCTGGATAACTTGGACCTGAGGTCCAGCTGGACTTGGAACTGTGGTCCTGGACCACCTGCACCTGAGGGCCAGCTGGACCTGGACCTGAGGTCCAGCTGGACCTGGACCTGAGGTCCTGGATCACTTGGAACTGAGGTCCAGCTGGACCTGGACCTGAGGTCCTGCTGGAGTTCAGGTCCAGCTGGACCTGGACCTGAGGTCCTGGACCACCTGGACGTGAGGTCCACCTCGACCTGGACCTGAGGTCCTGGACCACATGGACGTGAGGTCCAGCTGGAACTGGACCTGAGGTCCTTGACCACCTGGACATGATGTCCAGCTGGACCTGGACCTGAGGTCCAGCTGGACGTGGAACTGAGGTCCTGCTGGACCTGGAACTGAAGTCCAGCTGGAACTGGACTTGAGGTCCTGGACCACTTGGACCTGAGGTCCAACTGGACCTGGACCGGAGGTCCAGCTGGACCTGGAACTGACGTCCAGTTGGACCTGGACTTGAGGTCCTGGAACACTTGGACCTGAGGTCCAACTGGACCTGGACCGGAGGTCCAGCTGGACCTGGACCTGAGGTCCTGCTCAAATCCAGGTCTAGCTGGACCTGGACCTGAGAGTCCAGGTGGACCTGGACCTGAGGTCCAGCTGGACCTGGAGTGAGGTCCCTGGGCCAGCTGGACATAAAGTCTAGGTCGGTCCAGGTAGACCTGGACCTTAGTCCAGCTGGACATGGACGAGGTCCTGGACCACCTGGACCTGAGGTCTAGCTGGTCCTGGACCTGAGGACCTGGACCACCTGGACCTGAGGTCCGCTGGACCTAGACCTGAGGTCCTGCTAGTGTCCAGGTCCAGCTGGACCTGGCCCTGAGGTCCTGGACCACCTGGACCTGAGGTCCTGGACCACATGGACCTGAGGTCCAGCTGGACCTGGACCTGAGGTCCTGCTGGACCTGGAACTGAGGTCCTGCTGGAATCCAGGTCGATCTGGACCTGGACCTGAGGTCCTGGACCAACTGGACCTGAGGTCCAGCTGGACCTGGACCTGAGGTCCTGGACCACCTGGACGTGAGGTCCAGCTGGACCTGGACCTGAGGTCCTGGACCACCTGGACCTGATGTCCAGCTGGACCTGGACCCTGATGTCCAGTAGACCTGGACCTCAGGTCCAGCTGGACCTGGACCTGAGGTCCTGCTGGACCTGGACCTGAGGTCTAGCTGGACCTGGACCTGAGGTCCAGCTGGTCCTGGACCTGAGGTCCTGGACCACCTGGACCTGAGGTCCAACTGGACCTGGACCGGAGGTCCAGCTGGACCTGGACCTGAGGTCCGCATCACCTGGACCTGAGGTCCAGCTGGACTTGGAACTGTGGTCCTGGACCCCCTGCACCTGAGGTCCAGCTGGACCTGGACCTGAGGTCCAGCTGGGCCTGGAACCTGAGGTCCCGTGGACCTGGACCTGAGGTCCATCTGGACCTGGACCTGATGTCCAGCTGGGCCTGGACTTGAGGTCCTGGACCACCTGGACCTGAGAGTCCACGTGGTCCTGGACCTGATTTCCAGCTAGACCTGGACCTGAGGTCCTGGATCACCTGAACCTGAGGTCCCGACCACCTGGACCTGAGGTCCAGCTGGACCTGGACCTGAGGTAATGGACCACCTGGACCTGAGGTCCAGCTGGACCTGGACCTGAGGTCCTGCTGAGTCAGGTCCAGCTGGACATGGACCTGAAGTCCTGGACCACCTGGACCTGAGGTCCAGCTGGCCCTGGACCTGAGGTCCTGGACCACCTGGACGTGAGGTCCAGCTGGAACTGGACCTGAGGTACTGGACCACCTGGACGTGAGGTCCAGCTGGAACTGGACCTGAGGTACTGGACCACCTGGACATGATGTCCAGCTGGACCTGGACCTGATGTCCAGCTGGACCTGAGTTCCTGCTGGACCTGGACCTGAGTTCCTGGATAACTTGGACCTGAGGTCCAGCTGGACTTGGAACTGTGGTCCTGGAACACCTGCACCCTGAGGGCCAGCTGGACCTGGACCTGAGGTCCAGCTGGACCTGGACCTGAGGTCCTGGATCACTTGGACCTGAGGTCCAGCTGGACCTGGACCTGAGGTCCTGCTGGAGTCCAGGTCCAGCTGGACCTGGACCTGAGGTCCTGGACCACCTGGACGTGAGGTCCACCTCGACCTGGACCTGAGGTCCTGGACCACCTGGACGTGAGGTCCAGCTGGAACTGGACCTGAGGTCCTTGACCACCTGGACATGATGTCCAGCTGTACATGGACCTGATGTCCAGCTGGACCTGGACCTGAGGTCCAGCTGGACGTGGAACTGAGGTCCTGCTGGACCTGGAACTGAAGTCCAGCTGGAACTGGACTTGAGGTCCTGGACCACTTGGACCTGAGGTCCAACTGGACCTGGACCGGAGGTCCAGCTGGACCTGAAACTGACGTCCAGTTGGACCTGGATTTGAGGTCCCTGGAACAGTTGGACCTGAGGTCCAACTGGACCTGGACCGGAGGTCCAGCTGGACCTGGACCTGAGGTCCTGCTCAAATCCAGGTCCTAGCTGGACGTGGACCTGAAGTCCAGGTGGACCTGGACCTGAGGTCCAGCTGGACCTGGAGTGAGGTCCTGGGCCAGCTGGACCTAAGGTCTAGGTCGGTCCAGGTAGACCTGGACCTTAGGTCCAGCTGGACATGTACTGAGGTCCTGGACCACCTGGACCTGAGGTCCTTGACCACATGGACCTGAGGTCCAGCTGGACCTGGACCTGAGGTCTAGCTGGACCTGGACCTGAGGTCCAGCTGGTCCTGGACCTGAGGTCCTGGACCACCTGGACCAGAGGTCCAACTGGACCTGGACCGAGGTCCAGCTGGACCTGGACCTGAGGTCCTGCATCACCTGGACCTGAGGTCCAGCTGGACTTGGAACTGTGGTCCTGGACCCCCTGCACCTGAGGTCCAGCTGGACCTGGACCTGAGGTCCTGGATAACTTGGACCTGAGGTCCAGCTGGACTTGGAACTGTGGTCCTGGACCACCTGCACCTGAGGGCCAATGGACCTGGACCTGAGGTCCAGCTGGACCTGGACCTGAGGTCCTGGATCACTTGGACCTGAGGTCCAGCTGGACCTGGACCTGAGGTCCTGCTGGAGTCCAGGTCCAGCTGGACCTGGACCTGAGGTCCTGGACCACCTGGACGTGAGGTCCACCTCGACCTGGACCTGAGGTCCTGGACCACCTGGACCTGAGGTCAGCTGGACCTAGACCTGAGGTCCTGCTGGAGTCCAGGTCCAACTGGATCTGGCCCAGATGTCCTGGACCACCTGGACCTGAACTCCAGCTTCACCTGGACTTTGAGGTCCAGCTGGACCGGGGCCCTGAGGTCCTGGACCACCTGGACCTGAGGTCCAGCTGACCTGGACTTGAGGATCCAGCTGGTCCTGGACCTGATCCTGCTGGAGTCCAGGTCCAGCTTGTCCTGGCCCTGAGGTCCTGGACCACATGGCCCTGAGGTCCAGCAGGACCTGGACTTGAGGTCCTGGACCACCTGGACCCTGAGGTCCAGCTGGTCCTGGACCTGAGGTCCTGCTGGAGTCCAGGTCCAGCTTATCCTGGCCCTAAGGTCCTGGACCACACTGTACCTGAGGGTCCAGCAGGATCTGGACTTGAGGTCCTGGACCACCTGGACCTGAGGTCCAGCTGGTCCTGGACCTGATCCTGCTGGAGTCCAGGTCAAGACTTGTCCTGGCCCTGAGGTCCTGGACTACCTGGACCTGAGGTCCAGCTTGACCTGGATGAGGTCCAGCTGGACCTGGACCTGAGGTAATGGACCACCTGGACTTGAAGTCCAACTGTACAAGGACCAGAGGTCCAGCTGGACCTGGAGCTGAGGTCCTGGACCACCTGCAACTGAGGTCCAGCTGGACCTGGACCTGAGGTCCTGGACCACCTGGACGTGAGGTCCAGCTGAACTGGACCTGAGGTCCTGGACAACCTGGACGTGGTGTCCAGCTGGACCTGGACCTGATGTCCAGCTGGACCTGAGGTCCTGCTGGACCTGGACCTGAGGTCCAGCTGGACCTGGACCGGAGGTCAGCTGGTCCTGGACCTGAGGTCCTGCACCACCTGGACCTGAGGTCCAGCTGGACCTGGAACTGAGGTCCTGCTGGACCTGGAACTGAGGTCCAGCTGGAACTGGACTTGAGGTCCTGGACCACTTGGACTGAGGTCCAACTGGACCTGGACCGGAGGTCCTGGACCACCTGGACGTGAGGTCCAGCTGGAACTGGACCTGAGGTACTGGACCACCTGGACATGATGTCCAGCTGACCTGGACCTGATGTCCAGCTGGACCTGAGGTCTGCTGAACCTGGACCTGAGGTCCAGCTGGAACTGGTCCTGAGGTCCAGCTGGACCTGGACCTGAGGTCCTGGATAACTTGGACCTGAGGTCCAGCTGGACTTGGACCTGTGGTCCTGAACCACCTGCACCTGAGGGCCAGCTGGACCTGGAACTGAGGTCCAGCTGGACCTGGACCTGAGGTCCTGGATCACTTGGACCTGAGGTCCAGCTGGACCTGGACCTGAGGTTTTGGACCACCTGGACGTGAGGTCCAGCGCGACCTGGACCTGAGGTCCTGGACCACCTGGACGTGAGGTCCAGCTGGAACTGGACCTGAGGTCCTGGACCACCTGGACCTGATGTCCAGCTGGACCTGGACCTGAGGTCCAGCTGGACCTGGAACTGAGGTCCTGCTGACCTGGAACTGGAATCCAGCTGGAACTGGACCTGAGGTCCTGGACCACTTGGACCTGAGGTCCAACTGGACCTGGACCGGAGGTCCAGCTGGACCTGGACGAGCGTCCAGTTGGACCTGGACTTGAGGTCCTGGAACACTTGGACCTGAGGTCCAACTGGACCTGGACCTGAGGTCCGCTGGACCTAGACCTGTGGTCTGCTAGTGTCCAGGTCCAGCTGGACCTGGCCTGAGGTCCTGGACCACCTGGACCTGAGGTCCTGGACCACATGGACCTGAGGTCCAGCTGGACCTGGACCTGAGGTCCTGCTGGACCTGGCCTAGGTCCTGCTGGAATCCAGGTCGATCTGGACCTGGACCTGAGGTCCTGGACCAACTGGACCTGAGGTCCAGCTGGACCTGACCTGAGGTCCTGGACCACCTGGACGTGAGGTCCAGCTGGACCTGGACCTGAGGTCCTGGACCACCTGGATATGATGTCCAGCTGGACCTGGACCTGATGTCAGTAGGACCTGGACCTCAGGTCCAGCTGGACCTGGACCTGAGGTCCTGCTGGACCTGGACCTGAGGTCCTAGCTGGACCTGGACCTGAGGTCCAGCTGGTCCTGACCTGAGGTCCCTGGACCAACTGGACCCTGAGGTCCAACTGGACCTGGACCGGAGGTCCAGCTGGACCTGAACCTGAGGTCCTGCATCACCTGGACCTGAGTCCAGCTGGACTTGGAACTGTGGTCCTGGACCCCTGCACCTGAGGTCCAGCTGGACCTGGACCTGAGGTCCATCTGGACCTGGACCTGATGTCCAGCTGGACCTGGACTTGAGGTCCTGGACCACCTGGACCTGAGAGTCCACGTGGTCCTGGACCTGATTTCCAGCTAGACCTGGACCTGAGGTCCTGGATCACCTGAACCTGAGGTCCTCGACCACCTGGACCTGAGGTCCAGCTGGACCTGGACCTGAGGTAATGGACCACCTGGACCTGAGGTCCAGCTGGACCTGGACCTGAGGTCCTGCTGGAGTCCAGGTCCAGCTGGACATGGACCTGAAGTCCTGGACCACCTGGAGCCTGAGGTCCAGCTGGCCCTGGACCTGAGGTCCTGGACCACCTGGACGTGAGGTCCAGCTGGAACTGGACCTGAGGTACTGGACCACCTGGACGTGAGGTCCAGCTGGAACTGGACCTGAGGTACCGGACCACCTGGACATGAGTCCAGCTGGACCTGGACCTGATGTCCAGCTGGACCTGAGGTCCTGCTGGACCTGGTCTTGAGGTCCAGCTGGACGGACGTGGTCCAGTTGGACCTGGACCTGAGGACCTGAAATGATGTCCAGCTGGACCTGGACCTGAGGTCCCCTGGATCTGGACCTGAGGTCCAGCTGGACCTGGACCTGAGGTCCTGCTGGAATCCAGGTCTAGCTGGACCTGGACCTGAGGTCCTGGACCACCTGGACCTGAGGTCCAGCTGGACCTGGACCTGAGGTCCTGCCACTGGACGTGAGGTCCAGCTGGAACTGGACCTGAGGTACTGGACCACCTGGACATGATGTCCAGCTGGACCTGGACCTGATGTCCAGCTGGACCTGAGGTCCTGCTGGACCTGGACCTGAGGTCCAGCTGGAACTGTTCCTGAGGTCCAGCTGGACCTGGACCTGAGTTTCTGGATAACTTGGACCTGAGGTCCAGCTGGACTTGAACCCTGTGGTCCTGGACCACTGCACCTGAGGGCCAGCTGGACCTGGACCTGAGGTCCAGCTGGACCTGGACCTGAGGTCCTGGATCACGCTTGGACCTGAGGTCCAGCTGACCTGGACCTGAGGTCCTGGCTGGAGTCCAGGTCCAGCTGGACCTGGACCTGAGGTCCTGGACCACCTGGACGTGAGGTCCACCTCGACCTGGACCTGAGGTCCTGGACCACCTGGACGTGAGGTCCAGCTGGAACTGGACCTGAGGTCCTTGACCACCTGGACATGATGTCCAGCTGTACATGGACCTGATGTCCAGCTGGACCTGGACCTGAGGTCCAGCTGAGACGTGAGAACTGAGGTCCTGCTGGACCTGGACTGAAGTCCAGCTGGAACTGGACCTGAGGTCCTGGACCACTTGGACCTGAGGTCCAACTGGACCTGGACCTGGAGGTCCAGCTGGACCTTGAACTGAGGTCCAGTTGGACCTGGACTTGAGGTCCTGGAACAGTTGGACCTGAGGTCCAACTGGACCTGGACCGGAGGCCAGCTGGACCGGACCTGAGGTCCTGCTCAAATCCAGGTCTAGCTGGACCTGGACCGAGAGTCCAGGTGGACCTGGACCTGAGGTCCAGCTGGACCTGGAGTGAGGTCCTGGGCCAGCTGGACCTGAGGTCTAGGTCCGGTCAGTAGACCTGGACCTTAGGTCCAGCTGGACATGTACCTGAGGTCCTGGACCACCTGGACCTGAGGTCCATGACCACATGGACCTGAGGTCCAGCTGACCTGGACCTGAGGTCCAGCTGGACCTGGACCTGAGGTCCAGCTGGTCCTGGACCTGAGGTCCTGGACCACCTGGACCAGAGGTCCAACTGGACCTGGACCGGAGGTAGCTGGACCTGGAGCCCTGAGGTCCTGCATCACCTGGACCTGAGGTCCAGCTGGACTTGGAACTGTGGTCCTGGATGCACTGAGTCAAGTGGACCTGGACCTGAGGTCCTGGATTAACCTGGACCTGAGGTCCAGCTGGACTTGGAACTGTGGTCCTGGACCACCTGCACCTGAGGGCCAATGGACCTGGACTGAGGTCCAGCTGGACCTGGACCTGAGGTCCTGGATCACTTGGACCTGAGGTCCAGCTGGACCTGGACCTGAGGTCCTGCTGAGTCCAGGTCCAGCTGACCTGGACCTGAGGTCCTGGACCACCTGGACGTGAGGTCCACCTCGACCTGGACCTGAGGTCCTGGACCACCTGGACTTGAGGTCCGCTGGACCTAGACCTAGGTCCTGCTGGAGTCCAGGTCCAACTGGATCTGCCCAGATGTCCTGGACCACCTGGACCTGAACTCCAGCTTCACCTGGACTTGAGGTCCAGCTGGACCGGGCCCTGAGGTCCTGGACCACCTGGACCGACCACCTGACTTGAGTCCAGCTGGTCCTGGACCTGATCCTGCTGGAGTCCAGGTCCCGCTTGTCCTGGCCCTAAGGTCCTGTCCACATTGCCCTGAGGTCCAGCAGGACCTGGACTTGAGGTCCTGGACCACCTGGACCTGAGGTCCAGCTGGTCCTGACCTGATCCTGCTGGAGTGGTCCAGCTTATCCGGCCCTAAGGTCCTGGACCACATGTACCTGAGGTCCAGCAGGATCTGGACTTGAGGTCCTGACCACCTGGACCTGAGGTCCAGCTGGTCCTGGACCTGATCCTGCTGAGTCCAGGTCAAGCTTGTCCTGGCCCTGGAGGTCCTGGACTACCTGGACCTGAGGTCCAGCTTGACCTGGACTGAGGTCCAGCTGGACCTGGACCTGAGTTGGACCCCCTGGACTTGAAGTCCAACTGTACAAGGACCAGAGGTCCAGCTGGACCTGGAGCTGAGGTCCTGGACCACCTGCAACTGAGGTCCAGCTGACCTGACTGAGATCCAGCTGGACATGGACCCGAGGTAATGGACCACCTGGACCTGAGGTCCAGCTGGACCTGGACCTGAGGTTCTGGAACAACCTGGACCTGAGGTCCAGCTGGACTTGGACCTGAGGTCCTGGACCACCTGGACCTGAGGTCCAGCAGGACATGGACCTGAGGACCTCGACCACCTGAAACTGAAAGTCCAGCTGGACGTGGACCTGAGGTCCAGCTCGACCTGGAGCTGAGGTCCTGGACCACCGCACCGAGGTCCAGCTGGACCTGGACCTGAGGACCTGGAAATGAGGTCCAGCTGACCTGGACCTGAGTTCCTGCTGGAGTCCAGGTCCAGCTGGACATGGACCTGAGGTCCTGGACCACCTGGACCTGAGGTCCAGCTGGACCTTGACCTGAGGACCTGGAAATAGTCCAGCTGCACCTGGACCTCAGGTCCAGCTGGATCTGGACCTGAGGTCCAGCTGGACCTGGACCTGAGGTCCTGCGATCCAGGTCTAGCTGGACCTGGAACTGAGGTCCTGGACCACCTGGACCTGAGGTCCAGCTGGACCTGACCTGAGGTCCTGACCACCTGGACCTCAGGTCCAGCTGGACCTGGACCTGAGGTCCTGGACCACTTGGACCCGAGGTCCAGCTGGACCTGGACCTGAGGTCCTGGACCACCTGGACGTGAGGTCCAGCTGGAACTGGACCTGAGGTCCTGGACAACCTGGACCGTGGTGTCCAGCTGACCTGGACCTGATGTCCAGCTGGTCCTGAGGTCCTGCTGGACCTGGACCTGAGGTCCAGCTGGACCTGGACCAGGTCCAGCTGGTCCTGGACCCGAATCCACCACACTGAGGTCCAGCTGGACTTGAACCGTGGTCCTGGACCACCTGCACCTGAGGGCCAGCTGGACCTGGACCTGAGGTCTAGCTGGACCAGGACCTGAGGTCCTGGATCACTTGGGACCTGGTCCAGCTGGTCCTGGACCTGAGTCCTGCTGGACCTGGACTTGAAGTCCTGGACCACCTGGACGTGAGGTCTACCTCGACCCGGAAACTGAGGTCCTGGACCACCTGTACTTGAGGTCCAGCTGAACTGGACCTGAGGTCCTTGGACCACCTGGACATGATGTCCAGCTGTACATGGACCTGATGTCCAGCTGGACCTGGACCTGAGGTCCAGCTGACCTGGACCTGAGGTCCTGCTGGACCTGGAACTGAAGTCCAGCTGGAACTGGACTTGAGGTCCTGGACCACTTGGACCTGAGGTCCAGGACCTGGACCGGAGGTCCAGCTGGACCTGGAACTGACGTCCAGCTGGACCTGGACTTGAGGGTCCTGGACCACTTTGAACTGAGGTCCAGCTGGACCTGGACCGGAGGTCCAGCTGGACCTGGACCTGAGGTCCTGCTCGAACCATCTAGCTGGACCTGGACCTGAGTTCCTGGACCACCTGGACCTGAGGTCTAGCTGGACCTGGACCTGAGGTTCTGGACCACCTGAGGGTGAGGTCCAGCTGGAACTGGACCTGAGGTCCTGGACCACCTGGACATGATGTCCAGCTGGACCTGATGTCTAGTAGGACCTGGACCTCAGGTCCAGCTGGACCTGGACCTGAGGTCCTGCTGGACCTCGACCTGAGGTCCAGCTGGACCTGGACCTGAGGTCCAACTGGACCTGGACCGGAGGTCCAGCTGGACCTGGATCGAGGTCCTGGACCACCTGGACCTGAGGTCCAGCTGGTCCTGGACCTGAGGACCTGGACCACCTGGACCTGAGGTCCGCTGGACCTAGACCTGAGGTCCTGCTGGAGTCAGGTCCACTGGACCTGGCCCTGAGGTCCTGGACCACCTGGACCTGAGGTCCTGGACCACATGGACCTGATGTCCTGCTGGACCATTGACCTGAGGTCCAGCTGCTCCTGGACCGGAGGTCCTGGACCACCTGGACCTGCGGTCCAGCTGGATTAATTCCAGCTGGACCTGTACCTGAAGTCCTGGACCATGGACCTGAGGTCCAGTGGTCCCTGGACCTGAGGCCCTGCTGGACCTGGACTTGAATCCTGGACCACCTGGACCTGAGGGTCCACTTGGTCCTGGACCTAGTTCCAGCTAGACCTGGACCTGAGGTCCTGGACCACCTGAACTGAGGTCCTCGATCACCTGGACCTGAGGTCCTTACCTGGCCCTAACCTGAGGTCCTGCACATTGACCTGAGGTCCTGGGCCTGGATCTGAGATCCTGGTCCTGGACCTGGATTGAAGTCCTGGACCTTAACTGAGGACCTATCCCTGAGGTCCTGATCCTGGACCTGTGGTCCGGGACCCGGACCTGTGCCTTAGTTTCTGGACCTGAATCTAAAGTACTGGACCTTGACCTGGACCTGAGTTCCTGGAGCCGGACCTGAAGTCCTAGAGCTAGACATGGACCTGAGGACCTGGAAGTGAAGTCCTGGAACTGGACAAAAGTCCTGGAACTGTACCTGGACCTGAGTTCCTGGAACTGGACCTGATGTCCTGGTCCTGGATGTCGACATGAGTCCTGGACCTGGACCTGAGGTCCTGGACCTGGACTCAGGTCGTGGACTCACTCTCCCAGACAGCACAACGTCCTGTTTTAGGAACATCTTAAAGGAACACGTTTCTAAATATAAAGTAGTGTCGGGCTCCATTTCAGCAAGACACTTACCAGTTTCAACCTGCACGGTCACATTGACTTTCACATTTCTACGTGCAATCCAAGTTGGAAACACTATATTCTATCCCATCGCATATCTAGCTACAGTTGATGTGAAGACGTCCTTTTACCAATGCCACCTTGATAATACACAGTCCCTTGTTTCTTTCTCGTTTCTGTGTGAATCTAGTTCAATTCTTACCTACAAAACACAAGTTCTGCAGAACATCATTTCTATTTGAACACTCTGCTGAAAACACTGTGAGTGGATGGCATGCGGTATCATTACAGGCAGTAGAGGTTCACATTGCCACAAACACATTAACTTTCCATTGAGAACTACAATCGTAGATCGGTTTCTTGGATTTCTTGAAAGGATGAGTTTCTCTGACATGTTCTCAATGTTCTTTCGATTCCTTTAACGTACTAAAGTCGAAAGAAACCCTGCCTCATTTCAGAGAAGAAAGAGATGACAATGCAATACTTAAGTGTACAATGATGTTTTCATGCTTATGGTTTGCAAATGAGAAGTCGTCTCACCACAAGAAAATATCGGTTTTATATGTGCTTCTCCATAGACAGACATAAGAGACACGGCTCTTTTCATGGTAAAAAGAATGCGTTTCATATAAATGACAGCACGTTAATATTGCATGGTTAATTAATCACAAACAAACACAAAAGCTAACTTTAACCCAAAGGAAAAGGGTAAAGCTAAACTTAATCCAAATGCTAAATGTAACACTGGTAGTAACGCAAACGCTAACCTTAATACCGACACTACCCTTAATCTATTCCTGAACCTAATGCTAACCTTAACCCTGATGCAAAGTATGAACGTAATCCTAAAGCTAAACCAATCGTCCTAATCATGACACAAACCCGAATGTTAACAATAACCCTAATGCGCTAACGCGAACACAAGCAACAAGTTGAACCCGTACCTTAACCCAGCATTTAGCACTAACTGTACTTGTGGACTGAAGTACACATCATTCGGAAACAGAGTTTGGCTTTGGTAAATCTATGCTTTCTACCAATTTGAGTTAGCAGCGGCAGACGAAAAAGAGAGGATCTTACTCGTGCCTCACCCAGGAGAAATCATTTATTATCAGAACACTTTTTGAAGATGCTATTACAGTGAAAAAGAGTTGTCACTCTCCTAGAAATCACAACGCCCTGTTCTTGGCACATCTTAGGCGGACACGTTTCAAGACCAAAATGCAGTGTCGGGCGCAATCAAGAAAACTTATACAGCTAACTCAACCTCACAGTCACATTGATCTTCACAATTTTAAGGTGTAATCGAAGTTGAAAAAGAAGACTATCCGATCTCATATATAGTTGGCAGTTAAGGACACGAAGGTGTCCTTTTTACAAAGAGGATATGCCACCACGGACATTACATATCCCTTGTTTCTTTCTCATTGTTTGAATCTAAGTATTTGGACTGGAGCTGAGGTCCTGAACTAGATGAGGTCCTACCGCAGTGGACTGACTGAGGGACATGGACGAGGTCCAGCTGACCTGGACGATATCCTGGACCACCTGAGAGGTCCAGCTGGACCTGGAACTGAGGTCGGATGAGGTCCAGCTGGACCTGGACCTGAGGTCCTGGACCACTGACCTTAGTCCAGCTGGACCTGGACCAGAGGTCCAGGACCACCTGGACCTGAGGTCCAGCTGGACCTGGACCTGAGGTCCTGGACCACCTGGACCTGAGGTCAGCTGACTGGACCTGAGGTCCTGGACCACCTGACCGAGGTCCAGCAGGACCTGGACCTGAGCCTCGACCACCTGGACCTGAGGTCCAGCTGGACCTGGACCTGAGGTCCAGCTGGACCTGGAGTGAGGTCCTGGGCCACTGGACCGAGGTCTAGCTCCAGCTAGTGACCAGGTCCAGCTGGACCTGGACCCAAGGTCCTGGACCACCTGGACCTGAGGTCCAGCTGGCCCTGGACCTGAGGACCGGACCTCCGGACCGGTCCGGAAGCGGATTGAGGTCCACTGGACCTGGCCCTGAGGTCCTGGACCACCTGGACCTGAGGTCCAGCTGACTGGACCTGATCCAGCGACCTGGCCCTGAGGTCCGGACCAGGACCGAGGCCAGCGACCGGACCAGAGGTCCAGCTCGACCTGGACCTGAGGTCCTGGACCACCTGCACCTGAGGTCCAGCTGGACCTGCACCTGAGGTCTGGACAACGGCGAGTCCACTGACTGGACCTGAGGTCCCGGACCACCTGGACCTGAGGTCAGCTGACCTGGACCCGAGGTCCGGACCCCTGGACCGACGTCCAGCTGGACCTTGACCTGAGGTCCGCTGGAGTCAGTCCAGCAACCTGAGGTCCGACCCGACTGGTCAGGCTGACCTGGACCTGAGGTCTGGACAGGCCTGAGGTCCAGCTGCACCTGGACCTGAGGTCCTGGACCACCTGGACCTGAGGTCCAGCGACACCGAGGTCTGTGACGGCTAGGTAGCTGGGGACTGGGTTGGACCACTTGGATGAGGTCCAGTGGACTGGACCGGAGGTCCAGCTGGACGTGGACCTGAGGTCTGCCGAATAGGTCCAGCTGGACCTGGACCCGAGGACCTACCACTGGACCTGAGAGTCCAGCTGGACCTGGACCTGAGGTCCAGCGACCTGGACTGAGGTCGTGACCACCGACCTGGTCAGGGTCCATAGCCGGACCTGAGGTCCAGCTGACCTGGACCTGAGGTCCTGGACCACCTGGACCTGAGGTCCAGCTGGACCTGGACCTAGGACCGACCCTGGACCTGAGGTCGCTGACGGACCTACCACTGGACCCTGGCCCGAGGCCTGACCCTGGACCTGAGGTCCAGCTTGACCTGGACCTGAGGTCCAGCTGGGACGGACCTGAGTCTGGACCACCTGGACCTGAGGTCCAGCTGGACCTGGCCTGAGGTCCAGCTGGACCGGACCGAGGTCCTGGAAACCTGCCTGAGGGTCCGCTGGACCTGGAACTGAGGTCCAGCTGGACCTGGACCTGAGGTCCTGGACCACTGCACCTGAGGTCCAGCTGAACCTGGACCCGAGGTCCTGGACCACCTGGACCTGAGGTCCAGCTGGACCTGGACCTGAGGTCCTGGACCACCTGGACCTGGGTCAGCTGGACCTGGACCTGAGGTCCTGGACCACCTGGACCGAGGTCCCGGACCCTGATGAGGTCCACTGGACGGAGTCAGTGACCTGGACCGAGGTCCACGAACCCGACTGGACCTGAGCCACCACGACCTGAGGTCCAGCTGACTGCCTGAGGTCCTGACCCCTGGACCCGAGGTCCAGCTGGACCTGACCTGATCGCCCCTGCACCTGAGGTCCACTGACCGACCGAGGTCCTGGACCTGGACCTGAGGTCCAGCTGGACCACCTGAGGTCCTGCGGACCTGGACCGAGGTCCAACTGGACCTGGACCTGAGGTCCAGCTGGACCTGGACCCGAGGTCCCGGACCACCTGGACCTGAGGTCCAGCTGGACCGGGAACCGAGGTCGGACCCCGACCTGATAGCGACCACCTGAGGTCCACTGGACCGACCGAGGTCCAGCTGACCTGGAACCGAGGTCCCGCTGGACCTGGACCTGAGGTCCCTGGACCCGGACCTGAGGTCCAGTGGACCCACCTGAGGTCCAGCTGGACCTGGACTGAGGTTGACCCGGCCAGGCCCTGACGACCTGAGGTCCAGCTAGACCTGACCTGAGGTCCTACCACCTGGACCTGAGGTCCCCGACCACTGGACCTGAGGTCCAGCTGGACCTGGACCTGAGTCGGACCACTGGACCTGAGGTCCAGCTGGACCCGGACCCGAGGTCCCCCGGCAGTCCAGCGACCTGGAGAGGCCGACCAGGACCTGAGGTCCAGCTGGACCTGGACCCGAGGTCCGGACCACTGGACCTGAGGTCCAGCTGAACCTGGACGAGGCCGACCACTGGACGCTGAGGTCCAGCTGGACCTGGACCTGAGGTCCTGACCACCTGACATGAGGTCCAGCTGGACCTGGACCTGAGGTCCAGGACGAGTGCGGACCCGACCTGAGGTCCAGCTACCTGGACCTGAGTACTGACCGGCGAGGACCTGGAACCGAGGTCCACGACCTGGACCGAGTCCACTGGACCTGGGACCGCCACCGACTACCCGAGGTCCAGCTGGACCTGGACCTGAGGTCCACCTGGACCTGGACCTGAGGTCCACGGACGGTCCGAGATGGACCTGAGTCCACCGGACCTGACCTGAGGTCCGGACCCGACCGGACCTGAGGTCCAGCTGGACCTGGACCTGAGGTCCAGCTGGACCTGGACCTGAGGTCCAGCTGGACCTGAGGTCCTGCTGGACCTGGACCCGAGGTCCAGCTGGACCTGGACCGAGGTCCAGCTGGACCTGACCCGAGGTCCTGGACCACCTCGGACCGAGGTCCAGCTGGACCTGGACCTGAGGTCCGACCACCTGGACCCGAGGTCCAGCTGGACCTGGACTGAGGTCCACTGGACCGGACCTGAGGTCGCACCCCTGAGGTCCAGCGACCTGGACCTGAGGTCTGGACCCGACACGACCGAGAGGTCCTGGCGGACCGAGGTCCAGCCGGACCTGGACCGAGGTCCTGATTGGACCTGAGGTCCAGCTGGACCTGACCTGAGGTCTGACCACCTGGACTCGATGGTCACTGCGGACCTGAGGTCAGCTGACCCTGGACCCGAGTCCAGCTGGACCGGACCCGAGGTCCACTGGACCGGACCGAGTCCGGCCACCTGCCGGGTCAGTGGACGGAGAGGTCCAGCCCTACACCGAGGTCCAGGGACCTGGACCCGAGGTCCTGGACCACCTGGACCTGAGGTCCAGCTGGACCCTGGACCTGAGGTCCAGCTGGACCTGGACCTGAGGTAGACGGAGAGGACGACCGAGATCCAGGTGACCGGACCGAGGCCAGCTGGACCTGGACCTGAGGTCCTGGACCACCGGACCGAGGTCTGATTCAGTGGACCTGGACCTGAGGTCCAGCTGGACCCGGACCGAGTCCGGACCACCTGGACTGAGGTCCTGACTGGACCTGAGGTCCTGGACCACTGGACCTGAGGTCCAGCTGGGCCGGACCTGAGGTCCTGGACCTACCGGACCAGAGGTCCAGCTGACCTGGCCCTGAGGTCCTGGACCAAGGCTGGCCACACCGAGGTCCAGCTGGACCTGGACCCGAGGTCCGGACTCCTGGACCTGAGGTCCAGCTGGACCTGGACCTGAGTCCGACATCCTGACGGACCGAGGTCCAGCTGACCTGGCCCGAGGTCCAGCTGACTGGACCTGAGGTCCGGACCGGACCTGAGGTCCAGCTGGACCCTGACCTGAGGTCTGGACACTGGACTGAGGTCCAGCTGGACCAATGGACCTGAGGTCCTGAGCTGGCCTGGACCGGTCCAGCTGGACCGACCTGAGGTCCTGGCGGACCGTCCAGCCTGGTCGGACCTGACGAGGTGGACCGGCTGGAGGTGGAGCTGGAGGTCCAGCTGACCTGGACCTGAGGTCCTGGACCACCTGGACCTGAGAGCGGACGTCCAGCAGACCACCGGAGGTCCAGTGACCGGACGTCCAGCTGGACTGGAGGTCCGAAGGGTCCAGCTGGACTGGACCGAGGCCCTGCCCGGACTGAGTGTGCCAGCTGGACTCTGGACCTGAGGTCCAGCTGGACCTGGGACCTGAGGTCCGGACCCTGGACTGGAGGTCCAGCTGCCTGGACTGAGTATGCGTAGGTCCAGCTGGACCTGGACCTGAGGTCCTGGACATGGAGAGGACGGTGGACCTGAGGTCCTGGATGGACGTGAGGC
>JANBXA010000015.1:0-46468 GCA_030556225.1 Cricetiscus sungorus | reverse complement strand
CCTAAGGTCCTGGACCACATGGCCCTGAGGTCCAGCAGGACCTGGACTTCGAGGTCCTGGACCACCTGGACCTGAGGTCCAGCTGGTCCTGGACCTGATCCTGCTGGAGTCCAGGTCCAGCTTATCCTGGCCCTAAGGTCCTGGACCACATGTACCTGAGGTCCAGCAGGATCTGGACTTGAGGTCCTGGACCACCTGGACCTGAGGTCCAGCTGGTCCTGGACCTGATCCTGCTGGAGTCCAGGTCAAGCTTGTCCTGGCCCTGAGGTCCTGGACTACCTGGACCTGAGGTCCAGCTTGACCTGGACTTGAGGTCCAGCTGGACCTGGACCTGAGGTAATGGACCACCTGGACTTGAAGTCCAACTGTACAAGGACCAGAGGTCCAGCTGGACCTGGAGCTGAGGTCCTGGACCACCTGCAACTGAGGTCCAGCTGGACCTGGACCTGAGATCCAGCTGGACATGGACCCGAGGTAATGGACCACCTGGACCTGAGGTCCAGCTGGACCTGGACCTGAGGTTCTGAACAACCTGGACCTGAGGTCCAGCTGGACTTGGACCTGAGGTCCTGGACCACCTGGACCTGAGGTCCAGCAGGACCTGGACCTGAGGACCTCGACCACCTGAAACTGAAAGTCCAGCTGGACGTGGACCTGAGGTCCAGCTCGACCTGGAGCTGAGGTCCTGGACCACCTGCACCTGAGGTCCAGCTGGACCTGGACCTGAGGACCTGGAAATGAGGTCCAGCTGGACCTGGACCTGAGTTCCTGCTGGAGTCCAGGTCCAGCTGGACATGGACCTGAGGTCCTGGACCACCTGGACCTGAGGTCCAGCTGGACCTTGACCTGAGGACCTGGAAATGAGGTCCAGCTGCACCTGGACCTCAGGTCCAGCTGGATCTGGACCTGAGGTCCAGCTGGACCTGGACCTGAGGTCCTGCTGGAATCCAGGTCTAGCTGGACCTGGAACTGAGGTCCTGGACCACCTGGACCTGAGGTCCAGCTGGACCTGGACCTGAGGTCCTGGACCACCTGGAACTCAGGTCCAGCTGGACCTGGACCTGAGGTCCTGGACCACTTGGACCTGAGGTCCAGCTGGACCTGGACCTGAGGTCCTGGACCACCTGGACGTGAGGTCCAGCTGGAACTGGACCTGAGGTCCTGGACAACCTGGACATGGTGTCCAGCTGGACCTGGACCTGATGTCCAGGTGGACCTGAGGTCCTGCTGGACCTGGACCCTGAGGTCCAGCTGGACCTGGACCAGAGGTCCAGCTGGTCCCGGACCTGAGGGTCCTGCACCACCTGGACCTGAGGTCCAGCTGGACTTGGAACTGAGGTCCTGGACCACCTGCACCTGAGGGCCAGCTGGACCTGGACCTGAGGTCTAGCTGGACCAGGACCTGAGGTCCTGGATCACTTGGACCTGAGGTCCAGCTGGTCCTGGACCTGAGGTCCTGCTGGACCTGGACTTGAAGTCCTGGGCCACCTGGACGTAAGGTCTACCTCGACCTGGAAACTGGAGGTCCTGGACCACCTGTACTTGAGGTCCAGCTGGAACTGGACCTGAGGTCCTTGACCACCTGGACATGATGTCCAGCTGTACATGGACCTGATGTCCAGCTGGACCTGGACCTGAGGTCCAGCTGGACCTGGACCTGAGGTCCTGCTGGACCTGGAACTGAAGTCCAGCTGGAACTGGACTTGAGGTCCTGGACCACTTGGATCTGAGGTCCAACTGGACCTGGACCGAAGGTCCAGCTGGACCTGGAACTGACGTCCAGCTGGACCTGGACTTGAGGTCCTGGACCACTTTGAACTGAGGTCCAGCTGGACCTGGACCGGAGGTCCAGCTGGACCTGGACCTGAGGTCCTGCTCGAATCCAGATCTAGCTGGACCTGGACCTGAGTTCCTGGACCACCTGGACCTGAGGTCTAGCTGGACCTGGACCTGAGGTCCTGGACCACCTGGAGGTGAGGTCCAGCTGGAACTGGACCTGAGGTCCTGGACCACCTGGACATGATGTCCAGCTGGACCTGATGTCTAGTAGGACCTGGACCTCAGGTCCAGCTGGACCTGGACCTGAGGTCCTGCTGGACCTCGACCTGAGGTCTAGCTGGACCTGGACCTGAGGTCCAACTGGACCTGGACCGGAGGTCCAGCTGGACCTGGATCTGAGGTCCTGGACCACCTGGACCTGAGGTCCAGCTGGTCCTGGACCTGAGGACCTGGACCACCTGGACCTGAGGTCCGCTGGACCTAGACCTGAGGTCCTGCTGAGTCCAGGTCCAGCTGGACCTGGCCCTGAGGTCCTGGACCACCTGGACCTGAGGTCCTGGACCACATGGACCTGATGTCCTGCTGGACCTTGACCTGAGGTCCAGCTGCTCCTGGACCTGAGGTCCTGGACCACCTGGACCTGCGGTCCAGCTGGATTAATTCCAGCTGGACCTGTACCTGAAGTCCTGGACCACATGGACCTGAGGTCCAGCTGGTCCTGGACCTGAGGCCCTGCTGGACCTGGACTTGAAGTCCTGGACCACCTGGACCTGAGAGTCCACTTGGTCCTGGACCTGAGTTCCAGCTAGACCTGGACCTGAGGTCCTGGACCACGTGAACTGAGGTCCTCGATCACCTGGACCTGAGGTCCTTACCTGGCCCTAACCTGAGGTCCTGCACATTGACCTGAGGTCCTGGGCCTGGATCTGAGATCCTGGTCCTGGACCTGGATTGAAGTCCTGGACCTTAACTGAGGACCTATCCCTGAGGTCCTGATCCTGGACCTGTGGTCCGGGACCTGGACCTGTGCCTTAGTTTCTGGACCTGAATCTAAAGTACTGGACCTTGACCTGGACCTGAGTTCGGAGCCGGACCTGAAGTCCTAGAGCTAGACATGGACCTGAGGACCTGGAACTGAAGTCCCTGGAACTGGACAAAAAGTCCTGGAACTGTACCTGGACCTGAGTTCCTGGAACTGGACCTGATGTCCTGGTCCTGGATGTCGACATGAGTCCTGGACCTGGACCTGAGGTCCTGGACCTGGACTTCAGGTCGTGGACTCACTCTCCTAGACAGCACAACGTCCTGTTTTAGGAACATCTTAAAGGAACACGTTTCTAAATATAAAGTAGTGTCGGGCTCCATTTCAGCAAGACACTTACCAGTTTCAACCTGCACGGTCACATTGACTTTCACATTTCTACGTGCAATCCAAGTTGGAAACATATATTCTATCCCATCGCATATCTAGCTACAGTTGATGTGAAGACGTCCTTTTACCAATGCCACCTTGATAATACACAGTCCCTTGTTTCTTTCTCGTTTCTGTGTGAATCTAGTTCAATTCTTACCTACAAAACACAAGTTCTGCAGAACATCATTTCTATTTGAACACTCTGCTGAAAACACTGTGAGTGGATGGCATGCGGTATCATTACAGGCAGTGAGGTTCACATTGCCACAAACACATTAACTTTCCATTGAGAACTACAATCGTAGATCGGTTTCTTGGATTTCTTGAAAGGGATGAGTTTCTCTGACATGTTCTCAATGTTCTTTCGATTCCTTTAACGTACTAAAGTCGAAAGAAACCCTGCCTCATTTCAGAGAAGAAAGAGATGACAATGCAATACTTAAGTGTACAATGATGTTTTCATGCTTATGGTTTGCAAATGAGAAGTCGTCTCACCACAAGAAAATATCGATTTTATATGTGCTTCTCCATAGACAGACATAAGAGACACGGCTCTTTTCATGGTAAAAAGAATGCGTTTCATATAAATGACAGCACGTTAATATTGCATGGATAATTAATCACAAACAAACACAAAAGCTAACTTTAACCCAAAGGAAAAGGTAAAGCTAAACTTAATCCAAATGCTAAATGTAACACTGGTAGTAACGCAAACGCTAACCTTAATACCGACACTACCCTTAATCTATTCCTGAACCTAATGCTAACCTTAACCCTGATGCAAAGTATGAACGTAATCCTAAAGCTAAACCAATCGTCCTAATCATGACACGAACCCGAATGTTAACAATAACCCTAATGCGCTAACGCAACACAAGCAACAAGTTGAACCCGTACCTTAACCCAGCATTTAGCACTAACTGTACTTGTGGACTGAAGTACACATCATTCGGAAACAGAGTTTGGCTTTGGTAAATCTATGCTCTCACCAATTTGAGTTAGTAGCGACAGACGAAAGAGGATCTTACCGTTGCCTACCCAGGAGAAATCATTTCTTATCAGAACACTTTTTGAAGATGCTATTTCAGTGAAAAAGAGTTGTCACTCTCCTAGAAATCACAACGTCCTGTTCTTGACACATCTTAGGCGGACACGTTTCAAGACCAAAATGCAGTGTCGGGCGCAATCATGAAACTTATACGTTTTCAACCTGCACAGTCACATTGATCTTCACAATTTTATGTGTAATCGAAGTTGAAAAGAAGACTCTATCCCATCTCATATATAGCTACAGTTAAGGACATGAAGGTGTCCTTTTACAAAGAGGATATGCCACCATTGACATTACATATTCCCTTGTTTCTTTCTCATTTCTGTTTGAATCTAGTTCATTCCTGGACATGGAGCTGAGGTCCTGAACCTAGACCTAAGGTCCTTACATGGCCGTAGCCTGAAGTCCTGGACAAGGACCTGAGGGCCTGGACCACCTGGACATGAGGTACAGCTGGACCTGGACTTGATATCCTGGACCACCTGGACCTGAGGTCCAGCTGTACCTGGACCTGAGGTCCTAAACCACATGGACCTGAGGTCCAGCTGGACCTGGACCTGAGGTCCTGAACCACATGGACCTGTGGACCAGTTGGACCTGGACCTGAGGTCCAGGACCACTTGGATCTGAGGTCCAGCTGGACCTGGACCTGAGGTCCTGGACCACCTTGAGGTGAGGTCCAGCTGGAACTGGAACTGAGGTCCTGGACCACCTAGACCTGAGGTCCAGCAGGACCTGGACCTGAGGACATCGACCACCTGAACCTGAGAGTCCAGGTGGACCTGGACCTGAGGTCCAGCTGGACCTGGAGTGAGGTCCTGGGCCAGCTGGACCTAGGGTCTAGGTCGGTCCAGGTAGACCTGGACCTTAGGTCCAGCTGGACATGTACCTAAGGTCCTGGACCACCTGGACCTGAGGTCCAGCTGGTCCTGGACCTGAGGACCTGGACCACCTGGACCTGAGATCCGCTGGACCTAGACCTGAGGTACTGCTGGAGTCCAGGTCCAACTGTACCTGGCCCTTAGGTCCTGGACCACCTGGACCTGAGGTCCAGCTTGACCTGGACTTGAGGTCCAGCTGGACCTGGCCCTGAGGTCCTGGACCACCTGGACCTGAGGTACAGCTGGACGTGGACCAGAGGTCCAGCTCGACCTGGAGCTGAGGTCCTGGACCACCTGCACCTGAGGTCCAGCTGGACCTGCACCTGAGGTCCTGAACAACGTGGACCTGAGGTCCAGCTGGACCTGGACCTGAGGTCCTGGATCACCTGGATCTGAGGTCCAGCTGGACCTGGACCTGAGGTCCTGGACCACTTGGATCTGACGTCCAGCTGGACCTTGACCTGAGGTCCTGCTGGAGTCCAGGTCCAGCTAGACCTGGACCTGAGGTCCTGGACCACCTGGAACTGAGGTCAGGCTGGACCTGGACCTGAGGTCAGCTGGACCAGGACCTGACGTCCAGCTGCACGTGGACCTGATGTTTTGGACCACCTGGACGTGAGGTCCAGCTGGACCTTGAACTGAGGTCCTGCTGGACCTGGAACTGAAGTCCAGCTGGACCTGGACTTGAGGTCCTGGAACACTTGGACCTGAGGTCCAACTGGACCTGGACCGGAGGTCCAGCTGGACGTGGACCTGAGGTCCTGCTCGAATCCAGGTCTAGCTGGACCTGGACCTGAGGTCCTGGACCACCTGGACCTGAGGTCCAGATGGACCTGGACCTGAGGTCCTGACCACCTGGAGGTGAGGCCCAGCTGGAACTGGACCTGAGGTCCTGGGCCACCTGGACCTGAGGTCCAGCAGACCTGGACCTGAGGACCTCGACCACCTGAACCTGAGAGTCCAGGTGGACCTGGACCTGAGGTCCAGCTGGACCTGGAGTGAGGTCCTGGGCCAGCTGGACCTAGGGTCTAGGTCGGTCCAGGTAGATCTGGACCTTAGGTCCAGCTGGACATGTACCTGAGGTCCTGGACCACCTGGACCTGAGGTCCAGCTGGTCCTGGACCTGAGGACCTGGACCACCTGGACCTGAGGTCCGCTGGACCTAGACCTGAGGTACTGCTGGAGTCCAGGTCCAACTGTACCTGGCCCTGAGGTCCTGGACCACCTGGACCTGAAGTCCAGCTGACCTGGACTCTGAGGTCCAGCTGGACCTGGCCCTGAGGTCCTGGACCACTGGACATGAGGTACAGCTTGACCTGGACTTGAGGTCCAGCTGGACCTGGACCTGAGGTCCTGGACAACCTGGACCTGATGTCCAGCTGGACGTGGAACTGAGGTCCAGCTCCGACTTGGAGTTGAGGTCCTGGACCACCTGCACCTGAGGTCCAGCTGGACCTGGACCTGAGGTCCTGAACAACCTGGACCTGAGGTCCAGCTGGACCTGGACCTGAGGTCCTGGATCACCTGGATCTGAGGTCCAGCTGGACCTGGACCTGAGGTCCTGGACCACCTGGACCTGAGGTCCTGGACCACATGGGCCTGAGGTCCAGCTGGACCTGGACCAGAGGTCCTGCTGGACCTGGACCTGAGGTCCTGCTGGAATCCAGGTCGATCTGGACCTGGACCTGAGGTCCTGGACCAACTGGACCTGAGGTCCTGCTGGACCTGGACCTGAGGTCCTGCTGGAATCCAGGTCGATCTGGACCTGGACCTGAGGTCCTGGACCAACTGGACCTGAGGTCCAGCTGGACCTGGACCTGAGGTCCTGGACCACCTGGACGTGAGGTCCAGCTGGACCTGGACCTGAGGTCCTCCTGGACCTAGACCTGAGGTTTAGCTGGACCTGGACCTGAGGTCCAGCTGGTCCTGGACCTGAGGTCCTGGACCACCTGGACCTGAGGTCCAACTGGACCTGGACCTGAGGTCCAGCTGGACCTGGAACCTGAGGTCCCGCTGGACCTGGACCTGAGGTCCCGCTGGACCTGGACCTGAGGTCCATCTGGACCTGGACCTGAGGTCCTGGACCACCTGGACGTAAGGTCCAGCTGGAACTGGACCTGAGGTCCTGGACCACCTGGACGTGAGGTCCAGCTTGACCTGGACTTGAGGTCCAGCTGGACCTGGCCCTGAGGTCCTGCATCACCTGGACCTGAGGTCCAGCTGGACTTGGAACTGTGGTCCTGGACCCCCTGCACCTGAGGTCCAGCTGGACCTGGACCTGAGGTCCAGCTGGACCTGGAACCTGAGGTCCCGCTGGACCTGGACCTGAGGTCCCGCTGGACCTGGACCTGAGGTCCATCTGGACCTGGACCTGAGGTCCTGGACCACCTGGACGTAAGGTCCAGCTGGAACTGGACCTGAGGTACTGGACCACCTGGACGTGAGGTCCAGCTGGAACTGGACCTGAGGTACTGGACCACCTGGACATGATGTCCAGCTGGACCTGGACCTGATGTCCAGCTGGACCTGAGGTCCTGCTGGACCTGGACCTGAGGTCCAGCTGGACCTGGAACTGAGGTCCAGGACCACTTGGATCTGAGGTCCAGCTGGCCCTGGACCTGAGGTCCTGGACCACCTGGACGTGAGGTCCAGCTGGAACTGGACCTGAGGTACTGGACCACCTGGACGTGAGGTCCAGCTGGAACTGGACCTGAGGTACTGGACCACCTGGACATGATGTCCAGCTGGACCTGGACCTGATGTCTAGCTGGACCTGAGGTCCTGCTGGACCTGGACCTGAGGTCCAGTAGGACCTGGACGTGAGGTCCAGGTGGACCTGGTCCTGAGGACCTGGAAATGAGGTCCAGTTGGACCAGGACCTGAGGTCCAGCTGGTCCTGGACCTGAGGAACTCGATCACCTGGACCTGAGTGTCCAGGTGGACCTGGAAGTGAGGTCCAGCTGGACCTGGACCTGAGGTCCTGGACCAGCTGGTCCAAGTCTTTGGTCCAGGTGGACTTGCATCTTAGGTCCAGCTGGACATAGCCCTGAGGACCTGGACCACCTGGACCTGAGGTCCGCTGGACCTGGACCTGAGGTACTGCTGGAGTCCAGGTGCAGCTGGCCCTGGCCCTGAGGTCCTGCACCACCTGGACCTGATGTAGAGATTGACCTGGCCTTGAGGTCCAGCTGGACCTGGACCTGAGGTCCTGGACCACCTGGACCTGAGGTCCAGCTGGACTTGGAACTGTGGTCCTGGACCCCCTGCACCTGAGGTCCAGCTGGACCTGGACCTGAGGTCCAGATGGACCTGGAACCTGAGGTCCCGCTGGACCTGGACCTGAGGTCCCGCTGGACCCGGCCCTGAGGTCCATCTGGCCCTGGACCTGATGTCCAGCTGGACCTGGACTTGAGGTCCTGGACCACCTGGACCTGAGAGTCCACGTGGTCCTGGACCTGAGTTCCAGCTAGACCTGGACCTGAGGTCCTGGACCACCTGAACCTGAGGTCCTCGACCACCTGGACCTGAGGTCCAGCTGGACCTGGACCTGAGGTAATGGACCACCTGGACTGAGGTCCAGCTCGACCTGGACCTGAGGTCCTGCTGGAGTCCAGGTCCAGCTGGACATGGACCTGAAGTCCTGGACCACCTGGACCTGAGGTCCAGCTGGCCCTGGACCTGAGGTCCTGGACCATCTGGACGTGAGTTCCAGCTGGAACTGGACCTGAGATACTGGACCACCGGGACCTGAGGTCCAGCTGGAACTGGACCTGAGGTCCTGGACCACCTGGACATGATGTCCAGCTGGACCTGGACCTGATGTCCAGCTGGACCTGAGGTCCTGCTGGACCTGGACCTGAGGTCCAGCTGGACCTGGACGTGAGGTCCAGCTGGACCTGGTCCTGAGGACCTGGAAATGAGGTCCAGCTGGACCTGGACCTGAGGTCCATCTGGATCTGGACCTGAGGTCCAGCTGGATCTGAGGTCCTGCTGGACCTGGACCTGAGGTCCAGCTGGACCTGGACCTGAGGTCCAGCTGGACCTGGTCCTGAGGACCTGGAACGGAGGTCCAGCTGGACCTGGACCTGAGGTCCAGCTGGACCTGGACCTGATGTCCAGCTGGACCTGGACCTGAGGTCCAGCTGGACCTGGACCTGAGGTCCTGCTGGAATCCAGGTCTAGCTGGACCTGGATCTGATGTCCAGCTGGACCTGAGGTCCTGCTGGACCTGGACCTAGGTCCAGCTGGACCTGGTCCTGAGGTCCAGCTGGACCTGGACCTGAGGTCCTGGATAACTTGGACCTGAGGTCCAGCTGGACTTGGAACTGTGGTCCTGGACCACCTGCACCTGAGGGCCAGCTGGACCTGGAACTGAGGTCCAGCTGGACCTGGACCTGAGGTCCTGGATCACTTGGACCTGAGGTCCAGCTGGACCTGGACCTGAGGTCCTGCTGGAGTCCAGGTCCAGCTGGACCTGGACCTGAGGTTTTGGACCACCTGGACGTGAGGTCCAGCGCGACCTGGACCTGAGGTCCTGGACCACCTGGACGTGAGGTCCAGCTGGAACTGGACTTGAGGTCCTGGACCACCTGGACATGATGTCCAGCTGTACATGGACCTGATGTCCAGCTGGACCTGGACCTGAGGTCCAGCTGGACCTGGACCTGAGGTCCTGCTGGACATGGAACTGAGTTCCAGCTGGACCTGGACTTGAGGTCCTGGACCACTTGGACCTGAGGGCAAGCTGGACCTGGACCTGAGGTCCAGCTGGACCTGGAACTGACGTCCAGTTGGACCTGGACTTGAGGTCCTGGACCACTTGGACCTGAGGTCCAACTGGCCTGGACCGGAGGTCCAGCTGGACCTGGACCTGAGGTCCTGCTCAAATCCAGGTCTAGCTGGACCTGGACCTGAGAGTCCAGGTGGACCTACCTGAGGTCCAGCTGGACCTGGAGTGAGGTCCTGGGCCAGCTGGACCTAAGGTCTAGGTCGGTCCAGGTAGACCTGGACCTTAGGTCCAGCTGGACATGAACCTGAGGTCCTGGACCACCTGGACCTGAGGTCTAGCTGGTCCTGGACCTGAGGACCTGGACCACCTGGACCTGAGGTCCAGCTGGACCTAGACCTGAGGTCCTGCTAGAGTCCAGGTCCAGCTGGACCTGGCCCTGAGGTCCTGGACCACCTGGATCTGAGGTCCTGGACCATGGACCTGAGGTCCAGCTGGACCTGGACCTGAGGTCCTGGATCACTTGGACCTGAGGTCCAGCTGGACCTGGACCTGAGGTCCTGGACCACCTGGACGTGAGGTCCACCTCGACCTGGACCTGAGGTCCTGGACCACCTGGACGTGAGGTCCAGCTGGAACTGGACCTGAGGTCCTTGACCACCTGGACATGATGTCCAGCTGTACATGGACCTGATGTCCAGCTCGACCTGGACCTGAGGTCCAGCTGGACCTGGAACTGAGGTCCTGCTGGACCTGGAACTGAAGTCCAGCTGGAACTGGACTTGAGGTCCTGGACCACTTGGACCTGAGGTCCAACTGGACCTGGACCGGAGGTCCTGGACCACCTGGACGTGAGGTCCAGCTGGAACTGGACCTGAGGTCCTTGACCACCTGGACATGATGTCCAGCTGGACCTGGACCTGAGGTCCAGCTGGACGTGGAACTGAGGTCCTGCTGGACCTGGAACTGAAGTCCAGCTGGAACTGGACTTGAGGTCCTGGACCACTTGGACCTGAGGTCCAACTGGACCTGGACCGGAGGTCCAGCTGGACCTGGACCTGAGGTCCTGCATCACCTGGACCTGAGGTCCAGCTGGACTTGGAACTGTGGTCCTGGACCCCCTGCACCTGAGGTCCAGCTGGACCTGGACCTGAGGTCCATCTGGACCTGGACCTGATGTCCAGCTGGACCTGGACTTGAGGTCCTGGACCACCTGGACCTGAGAGTCCACGTGGTCCTGGACCTGATTTCCAGCTAGACCTGGACCTGAGGTCCTGGATCACCTGAACCTGAGGTCCTCGACCACCTGGACCTGAGGTCCAGCTGGACCTGGACCTGAGGTAATGGACCACCTGGACCTGAGGTCCAGCTGGACCTGGACCTGAGGTCCTGCTGGAGTCCAGGTCCAGCTGGACATGGACCTGAAGTCCTGGACCACCTGGACCTGAGGTCCAGCTGGCCCTGGACCTGAGGTCCTGGACCACCTGGACGTGAGGTCCAGCTGGAACTGGACCTGAGGTACTGGACCACCTGGACGTGAGGTCCAGCTGGAACTGGACCTGAGGTACTGGACCACCTGGACATGATGTCCAGCTGGACCTGGACCTGATGTCCAGCTGGACCTGAGGTCCTGCTGGACCTGGACTTGAGGTCCAGCTGGACCTGGACGTGAGGTCCAGTTGGACCTGGACCCTGAGGACCTGGAAATGATGTCCAGCTGGACCTGGACCTGAGGTCCAGCTGGATCTGGACCTGAGGTCCAGCTGGACCTGGACCTGAGGTCCTGCTGGAATCCAGGTCTAGCTGGACCTGGACCTGAGGTCCTGGACCACCTGGACCTGAGGTCCAGCTGGACCTGGACCTGAGGTCCTGGACCACCTGGACGTGAGGTCCAGCTGGAACTGGACCTGAGGTACTGGACCACCTGGACATGATGTCCAGCTGGACCTGGACCTGATGTCCAGCTGGACCTGAGGGTCCTGCTGGACCTGGACCTGAGGTCCAGCTGGAACTGGTCCTGAGGTCCAGCTGGACCTGGACCTGAGTTCCTGGATAACTTGGACCTGAGGTCCAGCTGGACTTGGAACTGTGGTCCTGGACCACCTGCACCTGAGGGCCAGCTGGACCTGGACCTGAGGTCCAGCTGGACCTGGACCTGAGGTCCTGGATCACTTGGACCTGAGGTCCAGCTGGACCTGGACCTGAGGTCCTGCTGGAGTCCAGGTCCAGCTGGACCTGGACCTGAGGTCCTGGACCACCTGGACGTGAGGTCCACCTCGACCTGGACCTGAGGTCCTGGACCACCTGGACGTGAGGTCCAGCTGGAACTGGACCTGAGGTCCTTGACCACCTGGACATGATGTCCAGCTGTACATGGACCTGATGTCCAGCTGGACCTGGACCTGAGGTCCAGCTGGACGTGGAACTGAGGTCCTGCTGGACCTGGAACTGAAGTCCAGCTGGAACTGGACTTGAGGTCCTGGACCACTTGGACCTGAGGTCCAACTGGACCTGGACCGGAGGTCCAGCTGGACCTTGAACTGACGTCCAGTTGGACCTGGACTTGAGGTCCTGGAACAGTTGGACCTGAGGTCCAACTGGACCTGGACCGGAGGTCCAGCTGGACCTGGACCTGAGGTCCTGCTCAAATCCAGGTCTAGCTGGACCTGGACCTGAGAGTCCAGGTGGACCTGGACCTGAGGTCCAGCTGGACCTGGAGTGAGGTCCTGGGCCAGCTGGACCTAAGGTCTAGGTCGGTCCAGGTAGACCTGGACCTTAGGTCCAGCTGGACATGTACCTGAGGTCCTGGACCACCTGGACCTGAGGTCCTTGACCACATGGACCTGAGGTCCAGCTGGACCTGGACCTGAGGTCTAGCTGGACCTGGACCTGAGGTCCAGCTGGTCCTGGACCTGAGGTC
Source organism: Cricetiscus sungorus (assembly GCA_030556225.1). Taxonomy (NCBI): domain Eukaryota; kingdom Metazoa; phylum Chordata; class Mammalia; order Rodentia; family Cricetidae; genus Cricetiscus; species Cricetiscus sungorus. Next base: position 33,697 of record JANBXA010000015.1, on the reverse strand, counting down.
CTGGACCACCTGGACCAGAGGTCCAACTGGACCTGGACCGGAGGTCCAGCTGGACCTGGACCTGAGGTCCTGCATCACCTGGACCTGAGGTCCAGCTGGACTTGGAACTGTGGTCCTGGACCCCCCTGCACCTGAGGTCAAGCTGGACCTGGACCTGAGGTCCTGGATAACTTGGACCTGAGGTCCAGCTGGACTTGGAACTGTGGTCCTGGACCACCTGCACCTGAGGGCCAATGGACCTGGACCTGAGGTCCAGCTGGACCTGGACCTGAGGTCCTGGATCACTTGGACCCTGAGGTCCAGCTGGACCTGGACCTGAGGTCCTGCTGGAGTCCAGGTCCAGCTGGACCTGGACCTGAGGTCCTGGACCACCTGGACGTGAGGTCCACCTCGACCTGGACCTGAGGTCCTGGACCACCTGGACTTGAGGTCCGCTGGACCTAGACCTGAGGTCCTGCTGGAGTCCAGGTCCAACTGGATCTGGCCCAGATGTCCTGGACCACCTGGACCTGAACTCCAGCTTCACCTGGACTTGAGGTCCAGCTGGACCGGGCCCTGAGGTCCTGGACCACCTGGACCTGAGGTCCAGCTTGACCTGGACTTGAGGTCCAGCTGGTCCTGGACCTGATCCTGCTGGAGTCCAGGTCCAGCTTGTCCTGGCCCTAAGGTCCTGGACCACATTGCCCTGAGGTCCAGCAGGACCTGGACTTGAGGTCCTGGACCACCTGGACCTGAGGTCCAGCTGGTCCTGGACCTGATCCTGCTGGAGTCCAGGTCCAGCTTATCCTGGCCCTAAGGTCCTGGACCACATGTACCTGAGGTCCAGCAGGATCTGGACTTGAGGTCCTGACCACCTGGACCTGAGGTCCAGCTGGTCCTGGACCTGATCCTGCTGGAGTCCAGGTCAAGCTTGTCCTGGCCCTGAGGTCCTGGACTACCTGGACCTGAGGTCCAGCTTGACCTGGACTTGAGGTCCAGCTGGACCTGGACCTGAGGTAATGGACCCCCCTGGACTTGAAGTCCAACTGTACAAGGACCAGAGGTCCAGCTGGACCTGGAGCTGAGGTCCTGGACCACCTGCAACTGAGGTCCAGCTGGACCTGGACCTGAGATCCAGCTGGACATGGACCCGAGGTAATGGACCACCTGGACCTGAGGTCCAGCTGGACCTGGACCTGAGGTTCTGAACAACCTGGACCTGAGGTCCAGCTGGACTTGGACCTGAGGTCCTGGACCACCTGGACCTGAGGTCCAGCAGGACATGGACCTGAGGACCTCGACCACCTGAAACTGAAAGTCCAGCTGGACGTGGACCTGAGGTCCAGCTCGACCTGGAGCTGAGGTCCTGGACCACCTGCACCTGAGGTCCAGCTGGACCTGGACCGGAGGACCTGGAAATGAGGTCCAGCTGGACCTGGACCTGAGTTCCTGCTGGAGTCCAGGTCCAGCTGGACATGGACCTGAGGTCCTGGACCACCTGGACCTGAGGTCCAGCTGGACCTTGACCTGAGGACCTGGAAATGAGGTCCAGCTGCACCTGGACCTCAGGTCCAGCTGGATCTGGACCTGAGGTCCAGCTGGACCTGGACCTGAGGTCCTGCTGGAATCCAGGTCTAGCTGGACCTGGAACTGAGGTCCTGGACCACCTGGACCTGAGGTCCAGCTGGACCTGGACCTGAGGTCCTGGACCACCTGGACCTCAGGTCCAGCTGGACCTGGACCTGAGGTCCTGGACCACTTGGACCTGAGGTCCAGCTGGACCTGGACCTGAGGTCCTGGACCACCTGGACGTGAGGTCCAGCTGGAACTGGACCTGAGGTCCTGGACAACCTGGACGTGGTGTCCAGCTGGACCTGGACCTGATGTCCAGCTGGTCCTGAGGTCCTGCTGGACCTGGACCTGAGGTCCAGCTGTACCTGGACCCGAGGTCCAGCTGGTCCTTGACCTGAGGTCCTGCACCACCTGGACCTGAGGTCCAGCTGGACTTGGAACTGTGGTCCTGGACCACCTGCACCTGAGGGCCAGCTGGACCTGGACCTGAGTTCTAGCTGGACCAGGACCTGAGGTCCTGGATCACTTGGACCTGAGGTCCAGCTGGTCCTGGACCTGAGGTCCTGCTGGACCTGGACTTGAAGTCCTGGACCACCTGGACGTGAGGTCTACCTCGACCTGGAAACTGAGGTCCTGGACCACCTGTACTTGAGGTCCAGCTGGAACTGGACCCTGAGGTCCTTGACCACCTGGACATGATGTCCAGCTGTACATGGACCTGATGTCCAGCTGGACCTGGACCTGAGGTCCAGCTGGACCTGGACCTGAGGTCCTGCTGGACCTGGAACTGAAGTCCAGCTGGAACTGGACTTGAGGTCCTGGACCACTTGGACCTGAGGTCCAACTGGACCTGGACCGGAGGTCCAGCTGGACCTGGAACTGACGTCCAGCTGGACCTGGACTTGAGGTCCTGGACCACTTTGAACTGAGGTCCAGCTGGACCTGGACCGGAGGGTCCAGCTGGACCTGGACCTGAGGTCCTGCTCGAATCCAGATCTAGCTGGACCTGGACCTGAGTTCCTGGACCACCTGGACCTGAGGTCTAGCTGGACCTGGACCTGAGGTCCTGGACCACCTGGAGGTGAGGTCCAGCTGGAACTGGACCTGAGGTCCTGGACCACCTGGACATGATGTCCAGCTGGACCTGATGTCTAGTAGGACCTGGACCTCAGGTCCAGCTGGACCTGGACCTGAGGTCCTGCTGGACCTCGACCTGAGGTCTAGCTGGACCTGGACCTGAGGTCCAACTGGACCTGGACCGGAGGGTCCAGCTGGACCTGGATCTGAGGTCCTGGACCACCTGGACCTGAGGTCCAGCTGGTCCTGGACCTGAGGACCTGGACCACCTGGACCTGAGGTCCGCTGGACCTAGACCTGAGGTCCTGCTGGAGTCCAGGTCCAGCTGGACCTGGCCCTGAGGTCCTGGACCACCTGGACCTGAGGTCCTGGACCACATGGACCTGATGTCCTGCTGGACCTTGACCTGAGGTCCAGCTGCTCCTGGACCTGAGGTCCTGGACCACCTGGACCTGCGGTCCAGCTGTATTAATTCCAGCTGGACCTGTACCTGAAGTCCTGGACCACATGGACCTGAGGTCCAGCTGGTCCTGGACCTGAGGCCCTGCTGGACCTGGACTTGAAGTCCTGGACCACCTGGACCTGAGAGTCCACTTGGTCCTGGACCTGAGTTCCAGCTAGACCTGGACCTGAGGTCCTGGACCACCTGAACTGAGGTCCTCGATCACCTGGACCTGAGGTCCTTACCTGGCCCCTAACCTGAGGTCCTGCACATTGACCTGAGGTCCTGGGCCTGGATCTGAGATCCTGGTCCTGGACCTGGATTGAAGTCCTGGACCTTAACTGAGGACCTATCCCTGAGGTCCTGATCTTGGACCTGTGGTCCGGGACCTGGACCTGTGCCTTAGTTTCTGGACCTGAATCTAAAGTACTGGACCTTGACCTGGACCTGAGTTCCTGGAGCCGGACCTGAAGTCCTAGAGCTAGACATGGACCTGAGGACCTGGAAGTGAAGTCCTGGAACTGGACAAAAATCCTGGAACTGTACCTGGACCTGAGTTCCTGGAACTGGACCTGATGTCCTGGTCCTGGATGTCGACATGAGTCCTGGACTTGGACCTGAGGTCCTGGACCTGGACTTCAGGTCGTGGACTCACTCTCCTAGACAGCACAACGTCCTGTTTTAGGAACATCTTAAAGGAACACGTTTCTAAATATAAAGTAGTGTCGGGCTCCATTTCAGCAAGACACTTACCAGTTTCAACCTGCACGGTCACATTGACTTTCACATTTCTACGTGCAATCCAAGTTGGAAACATATATTCTATCCCATCGCATATCTAGCTACAGTTGATGTGAAGACGTCCTTTTACCAATGCCACCTTGATAATACACAGTCCCTTGTTTCTTTCTCGTTTCTGTGTGAATCTAGTTCATTCTTACCTACAAAACACAAGTTCTGCAGAACATCATTTCTATTTGAACACTCTGCTGAAAACACTGTGAGTGGATGGCATGCGGTATCATTACAGGCAGTGAGGTTCACATTGCCACAAACACATTAACTTTCCATTGAGAACTACAATCGTAGATCGGTTTCTTGGATTTCTTGAAAGGGATGAGTTTCTCTGACATGTTCTCAATGTTCTTTCGATTCCTTTAACGTACTAAAGTCGAAAGAAACCCTGCCTCATTTCAGAGAAGAAAGAGATGACAATGCAATACTTAAGTGTACAATGATGTTTTCATGCTTATGGTTTGCAAATGAGAAGTCGTCTCACCACAAGAAAATATCGGTTTTATATGTGCTTCTCCATAGACAGACATAAGAGACACGGCTCTTTTCATGGTAAAAAGAATGCGTTTCATATAAATGACAGCACGTTAATATTGCATGGATAATTAATCACAAACAAACACAAAAGCTAACTTTAACCCAAAGGAAAAGGGTAAAGCTAAACTTAATCCAAATGCTAAATGTAACACTGGTAGTAACGCAAACGCTAACCTTAATACCGACACTACCCTTAATCTATTCCTGAACCTAATGCTAACCTTAACCCTGATGCAAAGTATGAACGTAATCCTAAAGCTAAACCAATCGTCCTAATCATGACACAAACCCGAATGTTAACAATAACCCTAATGCGCTAACGCAACACAAGCAACAAGTTGAACCCGTACCTTAACCCAGCATTTAGCACTAACTGTACTTGTGGACTGAAGTACACATCATTCGGAAACAGAGTTTGGCTTTGGTAAATCTATGCTCTCTACCAATTTGAGTTAGTAGCGACAGACGAAAGAGGATCTTACTCGTTGCCTACCCAGGAGAAATCATTTCTTATCAGAACACTTTTTGAAGATGCTATTTCAGTGAAAAAGAGTTGTCACTCTCCTAGAAATCACAACGTCCTGTTCTTGACACATCTTAGGCGGACACGTTTCAAGACCAAAATGCAGTGTCGGGCGCAATCATGAAACTTATACGTTTTCAACCTGCACAGTCACATTGATCTTCACAATTTTATGTGTAATCGAAGTTGAAAAAGAAGACTCTATCCCATCTCATATATAGCTACAGTTAAGGACACGAAGGTGTCCTTTTACAAAGAGGATATGCCACCATTGACATTACATATTCCCTTGTTTCTTTCTCATTTCTGTTTGAATCTAGTTCATTCCTGGACATGGAGCTGAGGTCCTGAACCTAGACCTAAGGTCCTTACATGGCCGTAGCCTGAAGTCCTGGACAAGGACCTGAGGGCCTGGACCACCTGGACATGAGGTACAGCTGGACCTGGACTTGATATCCTGGACCACCTGGACCTGAGGTCCAGCTGTACCTGGAACTGAGGTCCTAAACCACATGGACCTGAGGTCCAGCTGGACCTGGACCTGAGGTCCTGAACCACATGGACCTGTGGACCAGTTGGACCTGGACCTGAGGTCCAGGACCACTTGGATCTGAGGTCCAGCTGGACCTGGACCTGAGGTCCTGGACCACCTTGAGGTGAGGTCCAGCTGGAACTGGACCTGAGGTCCTGGACCACCTAGACCTGAGGTCCAGCAGGACCTGGACCTGAGGACCTCGACCACCTGAACCTGAGAGTCCAGGTGGACCTGGACCTGAGGTCCAGCTGGACCTGGAGTGAGGTCCTGGGCCAGCTGGACCTAGGGTCTAGGTCGGTCCAGGTAGACCTGGACCTTAGGTCCAGCTGGACATGTACCTAAGGTCCTGGACCACCTGGACCTGAGGTCCAGCTGGTCCTGGACCTGAGGACCTGGACCACCTGGACCTGAGGTCCGCTGGACCTAGACCTGAGGTACTGCTGGAGTCCAGGTCCAACTGTACCTGGCCCTTAGGTCCTGGACCACCTGGACCTGATGTCCAGCTTGACCTGGACTTGAGGTCCAGCTGGACCTGGCCCTGAGGTCCTGGACCACCTGGACCTGAGGTACAGCTGGACGTGGACCAGAGGTCCAGCTCGACCTGGAGCTGAGGTCCTGGACCACCTGCACCTGAGGTCCAGCTGGACCTGCACCTGAGGTCCTGAACAACGTGGACCTGAGGTCCAGCTGGACCTGGACCTGAGGTCCTGGATCACCTGGATCTGAGGTCCAGCTGGACCTGGACCTGAGGTCCTGGACCACTTGGATCTGACGTCCAGCTGGACCTTGACCTGAGGTCCTGCTGGAGTCCAGGTCCAGCTAGACCTGGACCTGAGGTCCTGGACCACCTGGAACTGAGGTCAGGCTGGACCTGGACCTGAGGTCAGCTGGACCAGGACCTGACGTCCAGCTGCACGTGGACCTGATGTTTTGGACCACCTGGACGTGAGGTCCAGCTGGACCTTGAACTGAGGTCCTGCTGGACCTGGAACTGAAGTCCAGCTGGACCTGGACTTGAGGTCCTGGAACACTTGGACCTGAGGTCCAACTGGACCTGGACCGGAGGTCCAGCTGGACGTGGACCTGAGGTCCTGCTCGAATCCAGGTCTAGCTGGACCTGGACCTGAGGACCTCGACCACCTGAACCTGAGAGTCCAGGTGGACCTGGACCTGAGGTCCAGCTGGACCTGGAGTGAGGTCCTGGGCCAGCTGGACCTAGGGTCTAGGTCGGTCCAGGTAGATCTGGACCTTAGGTCCAGCTGGACATGTACCTGAGGTCCTGGACCACCTGGACCTGAGGTCCAGCTGGTCCTGGACCTGAGGACCTGGACCACCTGGACCTGAGGTCCGCTGGACCTAGACCTGAGGTACTGCTGGAGTCCAGGTCCAACTGTACCTGGCCCTGAGGTCCTGGACCACCTGGACCTGAAGTCCAGCTTGACCTGGACTTGAGGTCCAGCTGGACCTGGCCCTGAGGTCCTGGACCACCTGGACATGAGGTACAGCTTGACCTGGACTTGAGGTCCAGCTGGACCTGGACCTGAGGTCCTGGACAACCTGGACCTGATGTCCAGCTGGACGTGGAACTGAGGTCCAGCTCGACTTGGAGTTGAGGTCCTGGACCACCTGCACCTGAGGTCCAGCTGGACCTGGACCTGAGGTCCTGAACAACCTGGACCTGAGGTCCAGCTGGACCTGGACCTGAGGTCCTGGATCACCTGGATCTGAGGTCCAGCTGGACCTGGACCTGAGGTCCTGGACCACCTGGACCTGAGGTCCTGGACCACATGGGCCTGAGGTCCAGCTGGACCTGGACCTGAGGTCCTGCTGGACCTGGACCTGAGGTCCTGCTGGAATCCAGGTCGATCTGGACCTGGACCTGAGGTCCTGGACCAACTGGACCTGAGGTCCTGCTGGACCTGGACCTGAGGTCCTGGACCCCTGGACGTCGAGGTCCATCTGGAACTGGACCTGAGGTCCTGGACCACCTGGATATGATGTCCAGCTGGACCTGGACCTGATGTCCTGGACCGACCTGGACCTGAGGTCCAGCTGGACCTGGACCTGAGGTCCTGCTGGACCTGGACCTGAGGTCTAGCTGGACCTGGACCTGAGGTCCAGCTGGTCCTGGACCCTGAGGTCCTGGACCACCTGGACCTGAGGTCCAACTGGACCTGGACCTGAGGTCCAGCTGGACCTGGAACCTGAGGTCCCGCTGGACCTGGACCTGAGGTCCCGCTGGACCCGGACCTGAGGTCCATCTGGCCCTGGACCTGATGTCCAGCTGGACCCTGGACGTGAGGTCCCTGGACCACCTGGACCTGAGAGTCCACGTGGTCCTGGACGTGAGTTCCAGCTAGACCTGGACCTGAGGTCCTAGCCACCTGAACCTGAGGTCCTCGACCACCTGGACCTGAGGTCCAGCTGGACCTGGACCTGAGGTACTGGACCACCTGGACTGAGGTCCAGCTGGACCTGGACCTGAGGTCCTGACCTGGAGTCCAGGTCCAGCTGGACCTGGACCTGAGGTCCCGCTGGACCACCTGGACCTGAGGTCCAGCTGGCCCTGGACCTGAGGTCCTGGACCACCGGGACGTGAGGTCCAGCTGGAACTGGACCTGAGATACTGGACCACCGGGACGTGAGGTCCAGCTGGAACTGGACCTGAGGTACTGGACCACCTGGACATGATGTCCAGCTGGACCTGGACCTGATGTCCAGCTGGACCTGAGGTCCTGCTGGACCTGGACCTGAGGTCCAGCTGGACCTGGACATGAGGTCCAGTTGGACCTGGTCCTGAGGACCTGGAAATGAGGTCCAGCTGGACCTGGACCTGAGGTCCAGCTGGATCTGGACCTGAGGTCCAGCTGGATCTGAGGTCCTGCTGGACCTGGACCTGAGGTCCAGCTGGTCCTGGACGTGAGGTCCAGTTGGACCTGGTCCTGAGGACCTGGAAATGAGGTCCAGCTGGACCTGGACCTGAGGTCCAGCTGGATCTGGACCTGAGGTCCAGCTGGATCTGGACCTGAGTTCCAGCTGGACCTGGACCTGAGGTCCTGCTGTAATCCAGGTCTAGCTGGACCTGGACCTGATGTCCAGCTGGACCTGAGGTCCTGCTGGACCTGGACCTGAGGTCCAGCTGGACCTGGTCCTGAGGTCCAGCTGGACCTGGACCTGAGGTCCTGGATAACTTGGACCTGAGGTCCAGCTGGACTTGGAACTGTGGTCCTGGACCACCTGCACCTGAGGGCCAGCTGGACCTGGACCTGAGGTCCAGCTGGACCTGGACCTGAGGTCCTGGAACACTTGGACCTGAGGTCCAGCTGGACCTGGACCTGAGGTCCTGCTGGAGTCCAGGTCCAGCTGGACCTGGACCTGAGGTCCTGGACCACCTGGACGTGAGGTCCACCTCGACCTGGACCTGAGGTCCTGGACCACCTGGGCGTGAGGTCCAGCTGGAACTGGACCTGAGGTCCTTGACCACCTGGACATGATGTCCAGCTGTACATGGACCTGATGTCCAGCTGGACCAGGACCTGAGGTCCAGCTGGACCTGGAACTGAAGTCCAGCTGGAACTGGACTTGAGGTCCTGGACCACTTGGACCTGAGGTACAGCTGGACCTGGACCGGAGGTCCAGCTGGACCTGGAACTGACGTCCAGTTGGACCTGGACTTGAGGTCCTGGAACACTTGGACCTGAGGTCCAACTGGACCTGGACCGGAGGTCCAGCTGGACCTGGACCTGAGGTCCTGCTCAAATCCAGGTCTAGCTGGACCTGGACCTGAGAGTCCAGGTGGACCTGGACCTGAGGGCCAGCTGGACCTGGAGTGAGGTCCTGGGCCAGCTGGACCTAAGGGTCTAGGTCGGTCCAGGTAGACCTGGACCTTAGGTCCAGCTGGACATGAACCTGAGGTCCTGGACCACCTGGACCTGAGGTCTAGCTGGTCCTGGACCTGAGGACCTGGACCACCTGGACCTGAGGTCCGCTGGACCTAGACCTGAGGTCCTGCTGAGTCCAGGTCCAGCTGGACCTGGCCCTGAGGTCCTGGACCACCTGGATCTGAGGTCCTGGACCATATGGACCTGAGGTCCAGCTGGACCTGGACCTGAGGTCCTGGATCACTTGGACCTGAGGTCCAGCTGGACCTGGACCTGAGGTCCTGCTGGAGTCCAGGTCCAGCTGGACCTGGACCTGAGGTCCTGGACCACCTGGACGTGAGGTCCACCTCGACCTGGACCTGAGGTCCTGGACCACCTGGACGTGAGGTCCAGCTGGAACTGGACCTGAGGTCCTTGACCACCTGGACATGATGTCCAGCTGTACATGGACCTGATGTCCAGCTGGACCTGGACCTTAGGTCCAGCTGGACCTGGAACTGAGGTCCTGCTGGACCTGGAACTGAAGTCCAGCTGGAACTGGACTTGAGGTCCTGGACCACTTGGACCTGAGGTCCAACTGGACCTGGACCGGAGGTCCTGGACCACCTGGACGTGAGGTCCAGCTGGAACTGGACCTGAGGTACTGTACCACCTGGACATGATGTCCAGCTGGACCTGGACCTGATGTCCAGCTGGACCTGAGGTCCAGCTGGACCTGGACCTGAGGTCCAGCTGGAACTGGTCCTGAGGTCCAGCTGGACCTGGACCTGAGGTCCTGGATAACTTGGACCTGAGGTCCAGCTGGACTTGGAACTGTGGTCCTGGACCACCTGCACCTGAGGGCCAGCTGGACCTGGACCTGAGGTCCAGCTGGACCTGGACCTGAGGTCCTGGATCACTTGGAACTGAGGTCCAGCTGGACCTGGACCTGAGGTCCTGCTGGAGTTCAGGTCCAGCTGGACCTGGACCTGAGGTCCTGGACCACCTGGACGTGAGGTCCACCTCGACCTGGACCTGAGGTCCTGGACCACATGGACGTGAGGTCCAGCTGGAACTGGACCTGAGGTCCTTGACCACCTGGACATGATGTCCAGCTGGACCTGGACCTGAGGTCCAGCTGGACGTGGAACTGAGGTCCTGCTGGACCTGGAACTGAAGTCCAGCTGGAACTGGACTTGAGGTCCTGGACCACTTGGACCTGAGGTCCAACTGGACCTGGACCGGAGGTCCAGCTGGACCTGGAACTGACGTCCAGTTGGACCTGGACTTGAGGTCCTGGAACACTTGGACCTGAGGTCCAACTGGACCTGGACCGGAGGTCCAGCTGGACCTGGACCTGAGGTCCTGCTCAAATCCAGGTCTAGCTGGACCTGGACCTGAGAGTCCAGGTGGACCTGGACCTGAGGTCCAGCTGGACCTGGAGTGAGGTCCTGGGCCAGCTGGACATAAAGTCTAGGTCGGTCCAGGTAGACCTGGACCTTAGGTCCAGCTGGACATGTACCTGAGGTCCTGGACCACCTGGACCTGAGGTCTAGCTGGTCCTGGACCTGAGGACCTGGACCACCTGGACCTGAGGTCCGCTGGACCTAGACCTGAGGTCCTGCTAGTGTCCAGGTCCAGCTGGACCTGGCCCTGAGGTCCCTGGACCACCTGGACCTGAGGTCCTGGACCACATGGACCTGAGGTCCAGCTGGACCTGGACCTGAGGTCCTGCTGGACCTGGAACTGAGGTCCTGCTGGAATCCAGGTCGATCTGGACCTGGACCTGAGGTCCTGGACCAACTGGACCTGAGGTCCAGCTGGACCTGGACCTGAGGTCCTGGACCACCTGGACGTGAGGTCCAGCTGGACCTGGACCTGAGGTCCTGGACCACCTGGATATGATGTCCAGCTGGACCTGGACCTGATGTCCAGTAGGACCTGGACCTCAGGTCCAGCTGGACCTGGACCTGAGGTCCTGCTGGACCTGGACCTGAGGTCTAGCTGGACCTGGACCTGAGGTCCAGCTGGTCCTGGACCTGAGGTCCTGGACCACCTGGACCTGAGGTCCAACTGGACCTGGACCGGAGGTCCAGCTGGACCTGGACCTGAGGTCCTGCATCACCTGGACCTGAGGTCCAGCTGGACTTGGAACTGTGGTCCTGGACCCCCTGCACCTGAGGTCCAGCTGGACCTGGACCTGAGGTCCAGCTGGACCTGGAACCTGAGGTCCCGCTGGACCTGGACCTGAGGTCCATCTGGACCTGGACCTGATGTCCAGCTGGGCCTGGACTTGAGGTCCTGGACCACCTGGACCTGAGAGTCCACGTGGTCCTGGACCTGATTTCCAGCTAGACCTGGACCTGAGGTCCTGGATCACCTGAACCTGAGGTCCTCGACCACCTGGACCTGAGGTCCAGCTGGACCTGGACCTGAGGTAATGGACCACCTGGACCTGAGGTCCAGCTGGACCTGGACCTGAGGTCCTGCTGGAGTCCAGGTCCAGCTGGACATGGACCTGAAGTCCTGGACCACCTGGACCTGAGGTCCAGCTGGCCCTGGACCTGAGGTCCTGGACCACCTGGACGTGAGGTCCAGCTGGAACTGGACCTGAGGTACTGGACCACCTGGACGTGAGGTCCAGCTGGAACTGGACCTGAGGTACTGGACCACCTGGACATGATGTCCAGCTGGACCTGGACCTGATGTCCAGCTGGACCTGAGGTCCTGCTGGACCTGGACCTGAGTTCCTGGATAACTTGGACCTGAGGTCCAGCTGGACTTGGAACTGTGGTCCTGGAACACCTGCACCTGAGGGCCAGCTGGACCTGGACCTGAGGTCCAGCTGGACCTGGACCTGAGGTCCTGGATCACTTGGACCTGAGGTCCAGCTGGACCTGGACCTGAGGTCCTGCTGGAGTCCAGGTCCAGCTGGACCTGGACCTGAGGTCCTGGACCACCTGGACGTGAGGTCCACCTCGACCTGGACCTGAGGTCCTGGACCACCTGGACGTGAGGTCCAGCTGGAACTGGACCTGAGGTCCTTGACCACCTGGACATGATGTCCAGCTGTACATGGACCTGATGTCCAGCTGGACCTGGACCTGAGGTCCAGCTGGACGTGGAACTGAGGTCCTGCTGGACCTGGAACTGAAGTCCAGCTGGAACTGGACTTGAGGTCCTGGACCACTTGGACCTGAGGTCCAACTGGACCTGGACCGGAGGTCCAGCTGGACCTTGAACTGACGTCCAGTTGGACCTGGATTTGAGGTCCTGGAACAGTTGGACCTGAGGTCCAACTGGACCTGGACCGGAGGTCCAGCTGGACCTGGACCTGAGGTCCTGCTCAAATCCAGGTCTAGCTGGACGTGGACCTGAGAGTCCAGGTGGACCTGGACCTGAGGTCCAGCTGGACCTGGAGTGAGGTCCTGGGCCAGCTGGACCTAAGGTCTAGGTCGGTCCAGGTAGACCTGGACCTTAGGTCCAGCTGGACATGTACCTGAGGTCCTGGACCACCTGGACCTGAGGTCCTTGACCACTGGACCTGAGGTCCAGCTGGACCTGGACCTGAGGTCTAGCTGGACCTGGACCTGAGGTCCAGCTGGTCCTGGACCTGAGGTCCTGGACCACCTGGACCAGAGGTCCAACTGGACCTGGACCGGAGGTCCAGCTGGACCTGGACCTGAGGTCCTGCATCACCTGGACCTGAGGTCCAGCTGGACTTGGAACTGTGGTCCTGGACCCCCTGCACCTGAGGTCCAGCTGGACCTGGACCTGAGGTCCTGGATAACTTGGACCTGAGGTCCAGCTGGACTTGGAACTGTGGTCCTGGACCACCTGCACCTGAGGGCCAATGGACCATGGACCTGAGGTCCAGCTGGACCTGGACCTGAGGTCCTGGATCACTTGGACCTGAGGTCCAGCTGGACCTGGACCTGAGGTCCTGCTGGAGTCCAGGTCCAGCTGGACCTGGACCTGAGGTCCTGGACCACCTGGACGTGAGGTCCACCTCGACCTGGACCTGAGGTCCTGGACCACCTGGACCTGAGGTCCGCTGGACCTAGACCTGAGGTCCTGCTGGAGTCCAGGTCCAGCTGGATCTGGCCCAGATGTCCTGGACCACCTGGACCTGAACTCCAGCTTCACCTGGACTTGAGGTCCAGCTGGACCGAGCCCTGAGGTCCTGGACCACCTGGACCTGAGGTCCAGCTTGACCTGGACTTGAGGTCCAGCTGGTCCTGGACCTGATCCTGCTGGAGTCCAGGTCCAGCTTGTCCTGGCCCTAAGGTCCTGGACCACATGGCCCTGAGGTCCAGCAGGACCTGGACTTGAGGTCCTGGACCACCTGGACCTGAGGTCCAGCTGGTCCTGGACCTGATCCTGCTGGAGTCCAGGTCCAGCTTATCCTGGCCCTAAGGTCCTGGACCACATGTACCTGAGGTCCAGCAGGATCTGGACTTGAGGTCCTGGACCACCTGGACCTGAGGTCCAGCTGGTCCTGGACCTGATCCTGCTGGAGTCCAGGTCAAGCTTGTCCTGGCCCTGAGGTCCTGGACTACCTGGACCTGAGGTCCAGCTTGACCTGGATGAGGTCCAGCTGGACCTGGACCTGAGGTAATGGACCACCTGGACTTGAAGTCCAACTGTACAAGGACCAGAGGTCCAGCTGGACCTGGAGCTGAGGTCCTGGACCACCTGCAACTGAGGTCCAGCTGGACCTGGACCTGAGGTCCTGGACCACCTGGACGTGAGGTCCAGCTGGAACTGGACCTGAGGTCCTGGACAACCTGGACGTGGTGTCCAGCTGGACCTGGACCTGATGTCCAGCTGGACCTGAGGTCCTGCTGGACCTGGACCTGAGGTCCAGCTGGACCTGGACCGGAGGTCCAGCTGGTCCTGGACCTGAGGTCCTGCACCACCTGGACCTGAGGTCCAGCTGGACTTGGAACTGTGGTCCTGGACCACTGCACCTGAAGCCAGCTGGACCTGGACCTGAGGTCACTGGACCACGGACCTGAGGTCCAGCTGGACCTGGACCTGAGGTCCTGGATCACCTGGACCTGAGGTCCAGCTGGACCTGGACCTGAGGTACTGGACCACGGACCTGAGTCCAGCTGGACTGACTGAGGTCCAGCAGAGGTCCAGCTGGACCTGGACCTGAGGTCCAGCTGGACCTGGTCCTGAGGTCCAGCTGGACCTGGACCTGAGGTCCTGGACCACTTGGACCTGAGGTCCAGCTGGACTGGACCTGAGGTCCTGGCCACCTGGACCTGAGGTCCAGCTGACCTGGACCGAGGTCTAGCTGGACCGGACCTGAGGTCCTGGACCACCTGACCTGAGGTCCAGCTGGACCTGGACCTGAGGTCCTGGACAACCTGGACGTGAGGTCCAGCTGGACCTGGACCTGGGTCCTGGACCACCTGGACCTGAGGTCCAGCTGGACCTGGACCTGAGGTCCATAGACACCTGGACCTGAGTCCAGCTGGACCTGACCTGAGGTCCTGCTGTACCTGGACCTGAGGTCTTGCTGGACCTGGACCTGAAGTCCAGCTGGTCCTGGACCTGAGGTCCTGGACCACCTGGACCTGAGGTCCAACTGACCTGGATCGGAGGTCCAGCTGGACCTGGACCTGAGGTCCAGTTGCACCTGGACCTGAGGTCCAGCTGAAACTTGGACCTGTGGTCCAACTGGACCTGGACCTGAGGTCCAGCTGGACCTAGACCTGAGGTCCATGGCCAGGTCCAGCTGGACCTGGACCTGAGGTCCTGGACCACCTGGACCGAGGTCCACTGGACCACATGGACCTGAGGTCCAGCTGGACCTGGACCTGAGGTCCTGTGGACCTGGACCTGAGGTCCTGCTGGAGTCCAGGTCGAGCTGGACCTGGACCTGAGGTCCTGGACCACCTGGACCTGAGGGTCCAGCTGGACCTGGACCTGAGGTCCTGGACCACCTGGACGTGAGGTCCAGCTGGACCTGGACCTGAGGTCCTGGACTACCTGGACATGATGTCCAGTGGACCTGGACCTGAGGTCCAGTACGACCTGGACCGAGGTCCAGCTGGACCTGGACCTGAGGTCCAGCTGGACCTGGACCTGAGGTCCAGCTGGACCTGGACCTGAGGTCCAGCTGGACCTGGACCTGAGGTCCTGGACCACCTGGACCTGAGGTCCAACTGGACCTGGACCGGAGGTCCAGCTGGACCTGGACCTGAGGTCCTGGACCACCTGGACCTGAGGTCCAGCTGGACTGGAACCTGTGGTCCTGACCCTTGCACCTGAGGTCCAGCTGGACCTGGACCTGAGGTCCATCTGGACCTGGACCTGATGTCCACTGGACCTGGACTGAGGTCCTGGACCACCTGGACCTGAGGTCCGTGGTCCTGGACCTGATCCAGCTAGACCGGACCTGAGGTCCTGGACCACCTGGACCTGAGGTCCTCGACCGACCTGAGGTCCAGCTGGACCTGGACCTGAGGTACTGGACCACCTGGACCTGGTCCAGCTGGACCTGGACCTGAGGTCCTGCTGGAGTCCAGGTCCAGCTGGACATGGACCTGAAGTCCTGGACCACTGGACCTGAGGTCCAGCTGGCCCTGGACCTGAGGTCCTGGACCACCTGGACGTGAGGTCCAGCTGGAACTGGACCTGAGGTACTGGACCACCTGGACGTGAGGTCCAGCTGGAACTGGACCTGAGGTACTGGACCACCTGGATATGATGTCCAGCTGGACCTGGACCTGATGTCCAGCTGGACCTGAGGTCCTGCTGGACCTGGACCTGAGGTCCAGCTGGACCTGGACGTGAGGTCCAGTTGGATCTGGACCTGAGGACCTGGAAATGATGTCCAGCTGGACCTGGACCTGAGGTCCGCTGGATCTGGACCTGAGGTCCAGCTGGACCTGGACCTGAGGTCCTGCTGGAATCCAGGTCTAGCTGGACCTGGACCTGAGGTCCTGGAGACCCGACCTGAGGTCCTACTACTGGACCACCTGGACATGATGTCCAGCTGGACCTGGACCTGATGTCCAGCTGGACCTGAGGTCCTGCTGGACCTGGACCTGAGGTCCAGCTGGAACTGGTCCTGAGGTCCAGCTGGACCTGGACCTGAGTTCCTGGATAACTTGGACCTGAGGTCCAGCTGGACCTGGACCTGAGGTCCTGGACCACCTGGACCTGAGGTCCAACTGGACCTGGACCTGAGGTCCAGCTGGACCTGGACCTGAGGTCCTGGATCACTTGGACCTGAGGTCCAGCTGGACCTGGACCTGAGGTCCTGCTGGAGTCCAGGTCCAGCTGGACCTGGACCTGAGGTCCTGGACCACCTGGACGTGAGGTCCAGCGCGACCTGGACCTGAGGTCCTGGAACACCTGGACGTGAGGTCCAGCTGGAACTGGACCTGAGGTCCTTGACCACCTGGACATGATGTCCAGCTGTACATGGACCTGATGTCCAGCTGGACCTGGACCTGAGGTCCAGCTGGACGTGGAACTGAGGTCCTGCTGGACCTGGAAATGAAGTCCAGCTGGAACTGGACTTGAGGTCCTGGACCACTTGGACCTGAGGTCCAGCTGGACCTGGACCGGAGGTCCAGCTGGACCTTGAACTGACGTCCAGTTGGACCTGGACTTGAGGTCCTGGAACAGTTGGACCTGAGGTCCAGCTGGACCTGGACCGGAGGTCCAGCTGGACCTGGACCTGAGGTCCTGCTCAAATCCAGGTCTAGCTGGACCTGGACCTGAGAGTCCAGGTGGACCATGGACCTGAGGTCCAGCTGGACCTGGAGTGAGGTCCTGGGCCAGCTGGACCTAAGGTCTAGGTCGGTCCAGGTAGACCTGGACCTTAGGTCCAGCTGGACATGTACCTGAGGTCCTGGACCACCTGGACCTGAGGTCCTTGACCACATGGACCTGAGGTCCAGCTGGACCTGGACCTGAGGTCTAGCTGGACCTGGACCTGAGGTCCAGCTGGTCCTGGACCTGAGGTCCTGGACCACCTGGACCAGAGGTCCAACTGGACCTGGACCGGAGGTCCAGCTGGACCTGGACCTGAGGTCCTGCATCACCTGGACCTGAGGTCCAGCTGGACTTGGAACTGTGGTCCTGGACCCCCTGCACCTGAGGTCCAGCTGGACCTGGACCTGAGGTCCTGGATAACTTGGACCTGAGGTCCAGCTGGACTTGGAACTGTGGTCCTGGACCACCTGCACCTGAGGGCCAATGGACCTGGACCTGAGGTCCAGCTGGACCTGGACCTGAGGTCCTGGATCACTTGGACCTGAGGTCCAGCTGGACCTGGACCTGAGGTCCTGCTGGAGTCCAGGTCCAGCTGGACCTGGACCTGAGGTCCTGGACCACCTGGACGTGAGGTCCACCTCGACCTGGACCTGAGGTCCTGGACCACCTGGACCTGAGGTCCGCTGGACCTAGACCTGAGGTCCTGCTGGAGTCCAGGTCCAACTGGATCTGGCCCAGATGTCCTGGACCACCTGGACCTGAACTCCAGCTTCACCTGGACTTGAGGTCCAGCTGGACCGGGCCCTGAGGTCCTGGACCACCTGGACCTGAGGTCCAGCTTGACCTGGACTTGAGGTCCAGCTGGTCCTGGACCTGATCCTGCTGGAGTCCAGGTCCAGCTTGTCCTGGCCCTAAGGTCCTGGACCACATGGCCCTGAGGTCCAGCAGGACCTGGACTTGAGGTCCTGGACCACCTGGACCTGAGGTCCAGCTGGTCCTGGACCTGATCCTGCTGGAGTCCAGGTCCAGCTTATCCTGGCCCTAAGGTCCTGGACCACATGTACCTGAGGTCCAGCAGGATCTGGACTTGAGGTCCTGGACCACCTGGACCTGAGGTCCAGCTGGTCCTGGACCTGATCCTGCTGGAGTCCAGAGTCAAGCTTGTCCTGGCCCTGAGGTCCTGGACTACCTGGACCTGAGGTCCAGCTTGACCTGGACTTGAGGTCCAGCTGGACCTGGACCTGAGGTAATGGACCACCTGGACTTGAAGTCCAACTGTACAAGGACCAGAGGTCCAGCTGGACCTGGAGCTGAGGTCCTGGACCACCTGCAACTGAGGTCCAGCTGGACCTGGACCTGAGATCCAGCTGGACATGGACCCGAGGTAATGGACCACCTGGACCTGAGGTCCAGCTGGACCTGGACCTGAGGTTCTGAACAACCTGGACCTGAGGTCCAGCTGGACTTGGACCTGAGGTCCTGGACCACCTGGACCTGAGGTCCAGCAGGACCTGGACCTGAGGACCTCGACCACCTGAAACTGAAAGTCCAGCTGGACGTGGACCTGAGGTCCAGCTCGACCTGGAGCTGAGGTCCTGGACCACCTGCACCTGAGGTCCAGCTGGACCTGGACCTGAGGACCTGGAAATGAGGTCCAGCTGGACCTGGACCTGAGTTCCTGCTGGAGTCCAGGTCCAGCTGGACATGGACCTGAGGTCCTGGACCACCTGGACCTGAGGTCCAGCTGGACCTTGACCTGAGGACCTGGAAATGAGGTCCAGCTGCACCTGGACCTCAGGTCCAGCTGGATCTGGACCTGAGGTCCAGCTGGACCTGGACCTGAGGTCCTGCTGGAATCCAGGTCTAGCTGGACCTGGAACTGAGGTCCTGGACCACCTGGACCTGAGGTCCAGCTGGACCTGGACCTGAGGTCCTGGACCACCTGGAACTCAGGTCCAGCTGGACCTGGACCTGAGGTCCTGGACCACTTGGACCTGAGGTCCAGCTGGACCTGGACCTGAGGTCCTGGACCACCTGGACGTGAGGTCCAGCTGGAACTGGACCTGAGGTCCTGGACAACCTGGACGTGGTGTCCAGCTGGACCTGGACCTGATGTCCAGGTGGACCTGAGGTCCTGCTGGACCTGGACCTGAGGTCCAGCTGGACCTGGACCAGAGGTCCAGCTGGTCCTGGACCTGAGGTCCTGCACCACCTGGACCTGAGGTCCAGCTGGACTTGGAACTGTGGTCCTGGACCACCTGCACCTGAGGGCCAGCTGGACCTGGACCTGAGGTCCTGAGCTGGACCAGGACCTGAGGTCCTGGATCACTTGGACCTGAGGTCCAGCTGGTCCTGGACCTGAGGTCCTGCTGGACCTGGACTTGAAGTCCTGGACCACCTGGACGTGAGGTCTACCTCGACCTGGAAACTGAGGTCCTGGACCACCTGTACTTGAGGTCCAGCTGGAACTGGACCTGAGGTCCTTGACCACCTGGACATGATGTCCAGCTGTACATGGACCTGATGTCCAGCTGGACCTGGACCTGAGGTCCAGCTGGACCTGGACCTGAGGTCCTGCTGGACCATGGAACTGAAGTCCAGCTGGAACTGGACTTGAGGTCCTGGACCACTTGGATCTGAGGTCCATCTGGACCTGGACCGGAGGTCCAGCTGGACCTGGAACTGACGTCCAGCTGGACCTGGACTTGAGGTCCTGGACCACTTTGAACTGAGGTCCAGCTGGACCTGGACCGGAGGTCCAGCTGGACCTGGACCTGAGGTCCTGCTCGAATCCAGATCTAGCTGGACCTGGACCTGAGTTCCTGGACCACCTGGACCTGAGGTCTAGCTGGACCTGGACCTGAGGTCCTGGACCACCTGGAGGTGAGGTCCAGCTGGAACTGGACCTGAGGTCCTGGACCACCTGGACATGATGTCCAGCTGGACCTGATGTCTAGTAGGACCTGGACCTCAGGTCCAGCTGGACCTGGACCTGAGGTCCTGCTGGACCTCGACCTGAGGTCTAGCTGGACCTGGACCTGAGGTCCAACTGGACCTGGACCGGAGGTCCAGCTGGACCTGGATCTGAGGTCCTGGACCACCTGGACCTGAGGTCCAGCTGGTCCTGGACCTGAGGACCTGGACCACCTGGACCTGAGGTCCGCTGGACCTAGACCTGAGGTCCTGCTGGAGTCCAGGTCCAGCTGGACCTGGCCCTGAGGTCCTGGACCACCTGGACCTGAGGTCCTGGACCACATGGACCTGATGTCCTGCTGGACCTTGACCTGAGGTCCAGCTGCTCCTGGACCTGAGGTCCTGGACCACCTGGACCTGCGGTCCAGCTGGATTAATTCCAGCTGGACCTGTACCTGAAGTCCTGGACCACATGGACCTGAGGTCCAGCTGGTCCTGGACCTGAGGCCCTGCTGGACCTGGACTTGAAGTCCTGGACCACCTGGACCTGAGAGTCCACTTGGTCCTGGACCTGAGTTCCAGCTAGACCTGGACCTGAGGTCCTGGACCACGTGAACTGAGGTCCTCGATCACCTGGACCTGAGGTCCTTACCTGGCCCTAACCTGAGGTCCTGCACATTGACCTGAGGTCCTGGGCCTGGATCTGAGATCCTGGTCCTGGACCTGGATTGAAGTCCTGGACCTTAACTGAGGACCTATCCCTGAGGTCCTGATCCTGGACCTGTGGTCCGGGACCTGGACCTGTGCCTTAGTTTCTGGACCTGAATCTAAAGTACTGGACCTTGACCTGGACCTGAGTTCCTGGAGCCGGACCTGAAGTCCTAGAGCTAGACATGGACCTGAGGACCTGGAACTGAAGTCCTGGAACTGGACAAAAAGTCCTGGAACTGTACCTGGACCTGAGTTCCTGGAACTGGACCTGATGTCCTGGTCCTGGATGTCGACATGAGTCCTGGACCTGGACCTGAGGTCCTGGACCTGGACTTCAGGTCGTGGACTCACTCTCCTAGACAGCACAACGTCCTGTTTTAGGAACATCTTAAAGGAACACGTTTCTAAATATAAAGTAGTGTCGGGCTCCATTTCAGCAAGACACTTACCAGTTTCAACCTGCACGGTCACATTGACTTTCACATTTCTACGTGCAATCCAAGTTGGAAACATATATTCTATCCCATCGCATATCTAGCTACAGTTGATGTGAAGACGTCCTTTTACCAATGCCACCTTGATAATACACAGTCCCTTGTTTCTTTCTCGTTTCTGTGTGAATCTAGTTCATTCTTACCTACAAAACACAAGTTCTGCAGAACATCATTTCTATTTGAACACTCTGCTGAAAACACTGTGAGTGGATGGCATGCGGTATCATTACAGGCAGTGAGGTTCACATTGCCACAAACACATTAACTTTCCATTGAGAACTACAATCGTAGATCGGTTTCTTGGATTTCTTGAAAGGGATGAGTTTCTCTGACATGTTCTCAATGTTCTTTCGATTCCTTTAACGTACTAAAGTCGAAAGAAACCCTGCCTCATTTCAGAGAAGAAAGAGATGACAATGCAATACTTAAGTGTACAATGATGTTTTCATGCTTATGGTTTGCAAATGAGAAGTCGTCTCACCACAAGAAAATATCGATTTTATATGTGCTTCTCCATAGACAGACATAAGAGACACGGCTCTTTTCATGGTAAAAAGAATGCGTTTCATATAAATGACAGCACGTTAATATTGCATGGATAATTAATCACAAACAAACACAAAAGCTAACTTTAACCCAAAGGAAAAGGGTAAAGCTAAACTTAATCCAAATGCTAAATGTAACACTGGTAGTAACGCAAACGCTAACCTTAATACCGACACTACCCTTAATCTATTCCTGAACCTAATGCTAACCTTAACCCTGATGCAAAGTATGAACGTAATCCTAAAGCTAAACCAATCGTCCTAATCATGACACAAACCCGAATGTTAACAATAACCCTAATGCGCTTAACGCGAACACAAGCAACAAGTTGAACCCGTACCTTAACCCAGCATTTAGCACTAACTGTACTTGTGGACTGAAGTACACATCATTCGGAAACAGAGTTTGGCTTTGGTAAATCTATGCTCTCTACCAATTTGAGTTAGTAGCGACAGACGAAAGAGGATCTTACTCGTTGCCTACCCAGGAGAAATCATTTCTTATCAGAACACTTTTTGAAGATGCTATTTCAGTGAAAAAGAGTTGTCACTCTCCTAGAAATCACAACGTCCTGTTCTTGACACATCTTAGGCGGACACGTTTCAAGACCAAAATGCAGTGTCGAGGCGCAATCATGAAACTTATACGTTTTCAACCTGCACAGTCACATTGATCTTCACAATTTTATGTGTAATCGAAGTTGAAAAAGAAGACTCTATCCCATCTCATATATAGCTACAGTTAAGGACATGAAGGTGTCCTTTTACAAAGAGGATATGCCACCATTGACATTACATATTCCCTTGTTTCTTTCTCATTTCTGTTTGAATCTAGTTCATTCCTGGACATGGAGCTGAGGTCCTGAACCTAGACCTAAGGTCCTTACATGGCCGTAGCCTGAAGTCCTGGACAAGGACCTGAGGGCCTGGACCACCTGGACATGAGGTACAGCTGGACCTGGACTTGATATCCTGGACCACCTGGACCTGAGGTCCAGCTGTACCTGGACCTGAGGTCCTAAACCACATGGACCTGAGGTCCAGCTGGACCTGGACCTGAGGTCCTGAACCACATGGACCTGTGGACCAGTTGGACCTGGACCTGAGGTCCAGGACCACTTGGATCTGAGGTCCAGCTGGACCTGGACCTGGAGGTCCTGGACCACCTTGAGGTGAGGTCCAGCTGGAACTGGACCTGAGGTCCTGGACCACCTAGACCTGAGGTCCAGCAGGACCTGGACCTGAGGACCTCGACCACCTGAACCTGAGAGTCCAGGTGGACCTGGACCTGAGGTCCAGCTGGACCTGGAGTGAGGTCCTGGGCCAGCTGGACCTAGGGTCTAGGTCGGTCCAGGTGGACCTGGACCTTGGGTCCAGCTGGACATGTACCTAAGGTCCTGGACCACCTGGACCTGAGGTCCAGCTGGTCCTGGACCTGAGGACCTGGACCACCTGGACCTGAGGTCCGCTGGACCTAGACCTGAGGGTACTGCTGGAGTCCAGGTCCAACTGTACCTGGCCCTTAGGTCCTGGACCACCTGGACCTGATGTCCAGCTTGACCTGGACTTGAGGTCCAGCTGGACCTGGCCCTGAGGTCCTGGACCACCTGGACCTGAGGTACAGCTGGACGTGGACCAGAGGTCCAGCTCGACCTGGAGCTGAGGTCCTGGACCACCTGCACCTGAGGTCCAGCTGGACCTGCACCTGAGGTCCTGAACAACGTGGACCTGAGGTCCAGCTGGACCTGGACCTGAGGTCCTGGATCACCTGGATCTGAGGTCCAGCTGGACCTGGACCTGAGGTCCTGGACCACTTGGATCTGACGTCCAGCTGGACCTTGACCTGAGGTCCTGCTGGAGTCCAGGTCCAGCTAGACCTGAACCTGAGGTCCTGGACCACCTGGAACTGAGGTCAGGCTGGACCTGGACCTGAGGTCAGCTGGACCAGGACCTGACGTCCAGCTGCACGTGGACCTGATGTTTTGGACCACCTGGACGTGAGGTCCAGCTGGACCTTGAACTGAGGTCCTGCTGGACCTGGAACTGAAGTCCAGCTGGACCTGGACTTGAGGTCCTGGAACACTTGGACCTGAGGTCCAACTGGACCTGGACCCGGAGGTCCAGCTGGACGTGGACCTGAGGGTCCTGCTCGAATCCAGGTCTAGCTGGACCTGGACCTGAGGACCTCGACCACCTGAACCTGAGAGTCCAGGTGGACCTGGACCTGAGGTCCAGCTGGACCTGGAGTGAGGTCCTGGGCCAGCTGGACCTAGGGTCTAGGTCGGTCCAGGTAGATCTGGACCTTAGGTCCAGCTGGACATGTACCTGAGGTCCTGGACCACCTGGACCTGAGGTCCAGCTGGTCCTGGACCTGAGGACCTGGACCACCTGGACCTGAGGTCCGCTGGACCTAGACCTGAGGTACTGCTGGAGTCCAGGTCCAACTGTACCTGGCCCTGAGGGTCCTGGACCACCTGGGACCTGAAGTCCAGCTTGACCTGGACTTGAGGTCCAGCTGGACCGGCCCTGAGGTCCTGGACCACCTGGACATGAGGTACAGCTTGACCTGGACTTGAGGTCCAGCTGGACCTGGACCTGAGGTCCTGGACAACCTGGACCTGATGTCCAGCTGGACGTGGAACTGAGGTCCAGCTCGACTTGGAGTTGAGGTCCTGGACCACCTGCACCTGAGGTCCAGCTGGACCTGGACCTGAGGTCCTGAACAACCTGGACCTGAGGTCCAGCTGGACCTGGACCTGAGGTCCTGGATCACCTGGATCTGAGGTCCAGCTGGACCTGGACCTGAGGTCCTGGACCACCTGGACCTGAGGTCCTGGACCACATGGACCTGAGGTCCAGCTGGACCTGGACCAGAGGTCCTGCTGGACCTGGACCTGAGGTCCTGCTGGAATCCAGGTCGATCTGGACCTGGACCTGAGGTCCCTGGACCAACTGGACCTGAGGTCCTGCTGGACCTGGACCTGAGGTCCTGACCACTGGAATCCAGGTCCATTCTGGACACATGGCCTGGACCTGAGGTCCTGGACCACCTGGACCTGATGTCCAGCTGGACCTGGACCTGAGGTCCTGTAGGACCTGGACCTGAGGTCCAGCTGGACCTGGACCTGAGGTCCTCCTGGACCTGGACCTGAGGTCCAACTGGACCTGGACCGGAGGTCCAGCTGGACCTGGACCTGAGGTCCTGCACCACCTGGACCTGAGGTCCAGCTGGACTTGGAACTGTGGTCCTGGACCCCTGCACCTGAGGGTCCAGCTGGACCTGATAGGTCCAGCGGACCTGGACCTAGGTCCAGTGGACCTGGAACCTGAGGTCCCGCTGGACCTGGACCTGAGGTCCCGCTGGACCCGGACCTGAGGTCCATCTGGCCCTGGAACTGATGTCCAGCTGGACCTGGACTTGAGGTCCTGGACCACCTGGACCTGAGAGTCCACGTGGTCCTGGACCTGAGTTCCAGCTAGACCTGGACCTGAGGTCCTGGACCACCTGAACCTGAGGTCCTCGACCACCTGGACCTGAGGTCCAGCTGGACCTGGACCTGAGGTAATGGACCACCTGGACTGAGGTCCAGCTGGACCTGGACCTGAGGTCCTGCTGGAGTCCAGGTCCAGCTGGACATGGACCTGAAGTCCTGGACCACCTGGACCTGAGGTCCAGCTGGCCCTGGACCTGAGGTCCTGGACCATCGGGACGTGAGGTCCAGCTGGAACTGGACCTGAGATACTGGACCACCGGGACGTGAGGTCCAGCTGGAACTGGACCTGAGGTACTGGACCACCTGGACATGATGTCCAGCTGGACCTGGACCTGATGTCCAGCTGGACCTGAGGTCCTGCTGGACCTGGACCTGAGGTCCAGCTGGACCTGGACGTGAGGTCCAGTTGGACCTGGTCCTGAGGACCTGGAAATGAGGTCCAGCTGGACCTGGACCTGAGGTCCATCTGGATCTGGACCTGAGGTCCAGCTGGATCTGAGGTCCTGCTGGACCTGGACCTGAGGTCCAGCTGGACCTGGACGTGAGGTCCAGTTGGACCTGGTCCTGAGGACCTGGAAAGGAGGTCCAGCTGGACCTGGACCTGAGGTCCAGCTGGATCTGGACCTGATGTCCAGCTGGATCTGGACCTGAGGTCCAGCTGGACCTGGACCTGAGGTCCTGCTGGAATCCAGGTCTAGCTGGACCTGGATCTGATGTCCAGCTGGACCTGAGGTCCTGCTGGACCTGGACCTGAGGTCCAGCTGGACCTGGTCCTGAGGTCCAGCTGGACCTGGACCTGAGGTCCTGGATAACTTGGACCTGAGGTCCAGCTGGACTTGGAACTGTGGTCCTGGACCACCTGCACCTGAGGGCCAGCTGGACCTGGACCTGAGGTCCAGCTGGACCTGGACCTGAGGTCCTGGATCACTTGGACCTGAGGTCCAGCTGGACCTGGACCTGAGGTCCTGCTGGAGTCCAGGTCCAGCTGGACCTGGACCTGAGGTCCTGGACCACCTGGACGTGAGGTCCACCTCGACCTGGACCTGAGGTCCTGGACCACCTGGGCGTGAGGTCCAGCTGGAACTGGACCTGAGGTCCTTGACCACCTGGACATGATGTCCAGCTGTACATGGACCTGATGTCCAGCTGGACCAGGACCTGAGGTCCAGCTGGACCAACAGTCCTCTGGAACTGAAGTCCAGCTGGAACTGGACTTGAGGTCCTGGACCACTTGGACCTGAGGTACAGCTGGACCTGGACCGGAGGTCCAGCTGGACCTGGAACTGACGTCCAGTTGGACCTGGACTTGAGGTCCTGGAACACTTGGACCTGAGGTCCAACTGGACCTGGACCGGAGGTCCAGCTGGACCTGGACCTGAGGTCCTGCTCAAATCCAGGTCTAGCTGGACCTGGACCTGAGAGTCCAGGTGGACCTGGACCTGAGGTCCACTGGACCTGGAGTGAGGTCCTGGGCCAGCTGGACCTAAGGTCTAGGTCGGTCCAGGTAGACCTGGACCTTAGGTCCAGCTGGACATGAACCTGAGGTCCTGGACCACCTGGACCTGAGGTCTAGCTGGTCCTGGACCTGAGGACCTGGACCACCTGGACCTGAGGTCCGCTGGACCTAGACCTGAGGTCCTGCTAGAGTCCAGGTCCAGCTGGACCTGGCCCTGAGGTCCTGGACCACCTGGATCTGAGGTCCTGGACCATATGGACCTGAGGTCCAGCTGGACCTGGACCTGAGGTCCTGGATCACTTGGACCTGAGGTCCAGCTGGACCTGGACCTGAGGTCCTGGACTGACCACCAGAGTTGGACCACCTGGACGTGAGGTCCACCTCGACCTGGACCTGAGGTCCTGGACCACCTGGACGTGAGGTCCAGCTGGAACTGGACCTGAGGTCCTTGACCACCTGGACATGATGTCCAGCTGTACATGGACCTGATGTCCAGCTGGACCTGGACCTGAGGTCCAGCTGGACCTGGGAACTGAGGTCCTGCTGGACCTGGAACTGAAGTCCAGCTGGAACTGGACTTGAGGTCCTGGACCACTTGGACCTGAGGTCCAACTGGACCTGGACCGGAGGTCCTGGACCACCTGGACGTGAGGTCCAGCTGGAACTGGACCTGAGGTACTGGACCACCTGGACATGATGTCCAGCTGGACCTGGACCTGATGTCCAGCTGGACCTGAGGTCCTGCTGGACCTGGACCTGAGGTCCAGCTGGAACTGGTCCTGAGGTCCAGCTGGACCTGGACCTGAGTCCTGGATAACTTGGACCTGAGGTCCAGCTGGACTTGGAACTGTGGTCCTGAACCACCTGCACCTGAGGGCCAGCTGGACCTGGAACTGAGGTCCAGCTGGACCTGGACCTGAGGTCCTGGATCACTTGGACCTGAGGTCCAGCTGGACCTGGACCTGAGGTCCTGCTGGAGTCCAGGTCCAGCTGGACCTGGACCTGAGGTTTTGGACCACCTGGACGTGAGGTCCAGCGCGACCTGGACCTGAGGTCCTGGACCACCTGGACGTGAGGTCCAGCTGGAACTGGACCTGAGGTCCTGGACCACCTGGACCTGATGTCCAGCTGGACCTGGACCTGAGGTCCAGCTGGACGTGGAACTGAGGTCCTGCTGGACCTGGAACTGAAGTCCAGCTGGAACTGGACTTGAGGTCCTGGACCACTTGGACCTGAGGTCCAACTGGACCTGGACCGGAGGTCCAGCTGGACCTGGAACTGACGTCCAGTTGGACCTGGACTTGAGGTCCTGGAACACTTGGACCTGAGGTCCAACTGGACCTGGACCTGAGGTCCAGCTGGACCTGACCTGTGGTCCTGCTTCCAGGTCCAGCTGGACCTGGACCTGATCCTGGACCACCTGAGTCCAGCTGAACCTGGAGATCCAGCTGGACATGTCTAGGTCCGCTAGACCTGGACCTAGGTCCAGCTGGACATGTACCTAGGTCCTGGACCACCTGGACTGAGGTCAGCTGGCCTGGACCTGAGGACCTGGACCACCTGGACTGAGGTCCGCTGGACCTAGACCTGAGGTCCTGCCTAGTGTCCAGGTCCAGCTGACCTGGCCCTGAGGTCCTGGACCACCTGGACCTGAGGTCCTGGACCACATGGACCTGAGGTCCAGCTGGACCTGGACCTGAGGTCCTGCTGGACCTGGACCTGAGGTCCTGGTCCTGGAATCCAGGTCAATCTGGACCACTGGACCTGAGGGTCCATGGACCAACTGGACCTGAGGTCCAGCTGGACCTGGACCTGAGGTCCTGCACCACCTGGACGTGAGGTCCAGCTGGACCTGGACCTGAGGTCCTGGACCACCTGGACATGATGTCCAGCTGGACCTGGACCTGATGTCCATTAGGACCTGGACCTCAGGTCCAGCTGGACCTGGACCTGAGGTCCTGCTGGACCTGGACCTGAGGTCTAGCTGGACCTGGACCTGATGTCCAGCTGGTCCTGGACCTGAGGTCCTGGACCACCTGGACCTGAGGTCCAACTGGACCTGGACCGGAGGTCCAGGCTGGACCTGGACCTGAGGTCCTGGATCACCTGGACCTGAGGTCCAGCTGGACCCTGGACCTGAGGTCCTGGACCCCCTGCACCTGAGGTCCAGCTGGACCTGGACCTGAGGTCCAGCTGGACCCTGGAACCTGAGGTCCGCTGGACTGGACCTGAGGTCCATCTGGACCACCTGGACCTGATGTCCAGCTGGACCTGGACTTGAGGTCCTGGACCACCTGGACCTGAGAGTCCACGTGGTCCTGGACCTGATTTCCAGCTGGACCTGTACCTGAGGTCCGTGGAACCTGAACCTGAGGTCCGACCACCTGGACCTGAGGTCCAGCTGGACCTGGACCTGAGGTAATGGACCACCTGGACCTGAGGTCCAGCTGGACCTGGACCTGAGGTCCTGCTGGAGTCCAGGTCCAGCTGGACCTGGACCTGAAGTCCTGGACCACCTGGACCTGAGGTCCAGCTGGCCCTGGACCTGAGGTCCTGGACCACCTGGACGTGAGGTCCAGCTGGAACTGGACCTGAGGTACTGGACCACCTGGACGTGAGGTCCAGCTGGACCTGGACCTGAGGTACTGACCACCTGGACATGAGGTCCTGCTGGACCTGGACCTGAGGTCCAGCTGGAACTGGTCCTGAGGTCCCGCGCTGGACCTGGACCTGAGTTCCTGGATAACTTGGACCTGAGGTCCAGCTGGACTTGGAACTGTGGTCCTGGAACACCTGCACCTGAGGGCCAGCTGGACCTGGACCTGAGGTCCAGCTGGACCTGGACCTGAGGTCCTGGATCACTTGGACCTGAGGTCCAGCTGGACCTGGACCTGAGGTCCTACAGAGTCCAGGTCCAGCTGGACCTGGACCTGAGGTCCTGGACCACCTGGACGTGAGGTCCACCTCGACCTGGACCTGAGGTCCTGGACCACCTGGACGTGAGGTCCAGCTGGGACTGGACCTGAGGGTCCTTGACCACCTGGACATGATGTCCAGCTGTACATGTAGACCTGATGTCCAGCTGGACCTGGACCTGAGGTCCAGCTGGACGTGGAACTGAGGTCCTGCTGGACCTGGAACTGAAGTCCAGCTGGAACTGGACTTGAGGTCCTGGACCACTTGGACCTGAGGTCCAACTGGACCTGGACCGGAGGTCCAGCTGGACCTTGAACTGACGTCCAGTTGGACCTGGACTTGAGGTCCTGGAACAGTTGGACCTGAGGTCCAACTGGACCTGGACCGGAGGTCCAGCTGGACCTGGACCTGAGGTCCTGCTCAAATCCAGGTCTAGCTGGACCTGGACCTGAGAGTCCAGGTGGACCTGGACCTGAGGGTCCAGCTGGACCTGGAGTGAGGTCCTGGGCCAGCTGGACCTAAGGTCTAGGTCGGTCCAGGTAGACCTGGACCTTAGGTCCAGCTGGACATGTACCTGAGGTCCTGGACCACCTGGACCTGAGGTCCTTGACCACATGGACCTGAGGTCCAGCTGGACCTGGACCTGAGGTCTAGATGGACCTGGACCTGAGGTCCAGCTGGTCCTGGACCTGAGGTCCTGGACCACCTGGACCAGAGGTCCAACTGGACCTGGACCGGAGGTCCAGCTGGACCTGGACCTGAGGTCCTGCATCACCTGGACCTGAGGTCCAGCTGGACTTGGAACTGTGGTCCTGGACCCCTGCACCTGAGGTCCAGCTGGACCTGGACCTGAGGTCCTGGATAACTTGGACCTGAGGTCCAGCTGGACTTGGAACTGTGGTCCTGGACCACCTGCACCTGAGGGCCAATGGACCTGGACCTGAGGTCCAGCTGGACCTGGACCTGAGGTCCTGGATCACTCTGGACCCTGAGGTCCAGGCTGGACCTGGACCTGAGGTCCTGCTGGAGTCCAGGTCCAGCTGGACCTGGACCTGAGGTCCTGGACCACCTGGACGTGAGGTCCACCTCGACCTGGACCTGAGGTCCTGGACCACCTGGACTTGAGGTCCGCTGGACCTAGACCTGAGGTCCTGCTGGAGTCCAGGTCCAACTGGATCTGGCCCAGATGTCCTGGACCACCTGGACCTGAACTCCAGCTTCACCTGGACTTGAGGTCCAGCTGGACCGGGCCCTGAGGTCCTGGACCACCTGGACCTGAGGTCCAGCTTGACCTGGACTTGAGGTCCAGCTGGTCCTGGACCTGATCCTGCTGGAGTCCAGGTCCAGCTTGTCCTGGCCCCTAAGGTCCTGGACCACATGGCCCTGAGGTCCAGCAGGACCTGGACTTGAGGTCCTGGACCACCTGGACCTGAGGTCCAGCTGGTCCTGGACCTGATCCTGCTGGAGTCCAGGTCCAGCTTATCCTGGCCCTAAGGTCCTGGACCACATGTACCTGAGGTCCAGCAGGATCTGGACTTGAGGTCCTGACCACCTGGACCTGAGGTCCAGCTGGTCCTGGACCTGATCCTGCTGGAGTCCAGGTCAAGCTTGTCCTGGCCCTGAGGTCCTGGACTACCTGGACCTGAGGTCCAGCTTGGAGCCTGGACGAGGTCCAGCTGGACCTGGACCTGAGGTAATGGACCCCCCTGGACTTGAAGTCCAACTGTACAAGGACCAGAGGTCCAGCTGGACCTGGAGCTGAGGTCCTGGACCACCTGCAACTGAGGTCCAGCTGGACCTGGACCTGAGGTCCTGGACCACCTGGACAGGTCCAGCTGGACCTGGACCTGAGGTTCTGGACAACCTGGACCTGGGGTCCAGCTGGACCTGGACCTGAGGTCCAGCTGGACCTGAGGTCGCGACCTGGACCTGAGGTCCAGCTGGACCATGGACCTGAGGTCCAGCTGGACCTGGACCTGAGGGTCCTGCGGACCACCTGGACCTGAGGTCCAGCTCGACCTGGACACTGAGGTCCTGGACCACCTGCACCTGAGAGTCACTGGACCTGGACCTGAGGGTCCAGCTGGACCTGGACCTGAGGTCCTGGATCACTTGACCGAGGTCCAGCTGGTCCTGGACCTGAGGTCCTGACCTGGACGTGAGGTCCAGCTGGACCTGGGACCTGAGGTACTGGACCACCTGGACGTCAGGTCCAGCTGGACCTGGACCTGAGGTACTGGACCACCTGGATCTGAGGTCCAGCTGGACCTGGACCTGATGTCCAGCTGGAATCCTGAGGTCTTGCTGGACCTGGACCTGAGGTCCGTGGACCACCTGGACCTGAGGTCCAGCTGGACCTGGACCTGAGGTTCCACCTGGACCTCAGTCCAGCTGGACCTGGACCTGAGGTCACTGGACCTGGACCTGAGGTCCAGCTGGACCTGGACCTGAGGTCCTGGACCACCTGGAACGTAAGGTCCAGCTGGAACTGGACCTGAGGTCTGGACCACCTGGACGTGGATGTCCAGCTGGACCTGGACCTGATGTCCAGCTGGTCCTGAGGTCCTGCTGGACCTGGACCTGAGGTCCAGCTGAACTGGTCCTGAGGTCCAGCTGGTCCTTGACCTGAGTTCCTGCACAACCTGGACCTGAGGTCCAGCTGGACTTGGAACTGTGGTCCTGGACCACCTGCACCTGAGGGCCAGCTGGACCTGGACCTGAGTTCTAGCTGGACCAGGACCTGAGGTCCTGGATCACTTGGACCTGAGGTCCAGCTGGTCCTGGACCTGAGGTCCTGCTGGAGCCTGGACTTGAGGTCCTGGGACCACCTGGACGTGAGGTCTACCTCGACCTGGAAACTGAGGTCCTGGACCACCTGTACGCGAGGTCCAGCTGGAACTGGACCTGAGGTCCTTGACCACCTGGACATGATGTCCAGCTGTACATGGACCTGATGTCCAGCTGGACCTGGACCTGAGGTCCAGCTGGACCTGGACCTGAGGTCCTGCTGGACCTGGAACTGAAGTCCAGCTGGAACTGGACTTGAGGTCCTGGACCACTTGGACCTGAGGTCCAACTGGACCTGGACCGGAGGTCCAATGGACCTGGAACTGACGTCCCAGCTGGACCTGGACTTGAGGTCCTGGACCACTTTGAACTGAGGTCCAACTGGACCTGGACCGGAGGTCCAGCTGGGACCTGGACCTGAGGTCCTGCTTTCAAATCCAGGTCTAGCTGGACCTGGACCTGAGATCCTGGACCACCTGGACCTGAGGTCTAGCTGGACCTGGACTGAGGCCTGGGCCAGCTGGACCCACCGGTCAGACCTGGATGGTCCAGCTGGACCTGACCTGAGGTCCTGGACCACCTGGACTGATGTCCACACTGGACCTGATGTCTAGTAGGACCTGGACCTCAGGTCTAGCTGGACCCGGACCTGAGGTCCTGCTGGACCTCGACCTGAGGTCTAGCTGGACCATGGACCTGAGGTCCAACTGGACCTGGACCGGAGGTCCACAGCTGGACCTGGATCTGAGGTTCCTGGACCACCTGGACCTGAGGTCCAGCTGGTCCCTGGACCTGAGGACCTGGACCCCTGGACCTGAGGTCCGCTGGACCTAGACCTGAGGTCCTGCTTGGACCTAGGTCCAGCTGGACCTGGCCCTGAGGTCCTGGACCCCTGGGACCTGAGGTCCTGGACCACATGGACCTGATGTCCTGCTGGACCTTGACCTGAGGTCCTGCTGCTCCTGGAACCTGAGGTCCTGACCACCTGGACCTGGGTCCAGGCTGTAGTAGTTCCAGCTGGACCTGGACCTGAGGTCCTGGACCATATGGACCTGAGGTCCACCTCGACCTGGACCTGAGGTCTCTGGACCCTGGACCTGAGGTCCTCTGGACCACCTGGACCTGAGGTCCTGTCAGTCCAGTCCAACTGGACCTGGACCAGAGTCCTGGACCACGTGGACCTGAATTCCAGCTATCACCTGAACCTGAGGTCCTAGCCCCGGCCCTGAGGTCCTCCACCTTGACCTGAGGTCCAGGACCTGGATCTGAGGGTCCACTGGTCCTGGACCTGATCCTGCTGGAGTCCAGGTCCAGCTTGTCCTGG
>JANBXA010000014.1:0-20038 GCA_030556225.1 Cricetiscus sungorus | reverse complement strand
GGTCCTGCTGGACCTGGACCTGAGGTCCAGCTGGACCTGGAACTGAGGTCCAGGACCACTTGGATCTGAGGTCCAGCTGGCCCTGGACCTGAGGTCCTGGACCACCTGGACGTGAGGTCCAGCTGGAACTGGACCTGAGGTACTGGACCACCTGGACGTGAGGTCCAGCTGGAACTGGACCTGAGGTACTGGACCACCTGGACATGATGTCCAGCTGGACCTGGACCTGATGTCTAGCTGGACCTGAGGTCCTGCTGGACCTGGACCTGAGGTCCAGTAGGACCTGGACGTGAGGTCCAGGTGGACCTGGTCCTGAGGACCTGGAAATGAGGTCCAGTTGGACCAGGACCTGAGGTCCAGCTGGTCCTGGACCTGAGGAACTCGATCACCTGGACCTGAGTGTCCAGGTGGACCTGGAAGTGAGGTCCAGCTGGACCTGGACCTGAGGTCCTGGACCAGCTGGTCCTAAAGTCTATGTTGGTCCAGGTGGACTTGCATCTTAGGTCCAGCTGGACATAGCCCTGAGGACCTGGACCACCTGGACCTGAGGTCGGCTGGACCTGGACCTGAGGTACTGCTGGAGTCCAGGTGCAGCTGGCCCTGGCCCTGAGGTCCTGCACCACCTGGACCTGATGTAGAGATTGACCTGGCCTTGAGGTCCAGCTGGACCTGGACCTGAGGTCCTGGACCACCTGGACCTGAGGTCCAGCTGGACCTGGACTTGAGGTCCTGGACCACCTGGACCTGAGGTCCAGGTGGTCCTGGACCTGATCCTGCTGGAGTCCAGGTCCAGCTTGTCCTGGCCCTGAGGTCCTGGACCACCTGGAACTGAGGTCCAGCTGGACCTGGAACTGAGGTCCAGCTGGACCTGGACTTGAGGTCCAGGACCACCTGGACCTGAGGTCCAGCTGGTCCTGGACCTGTTCCTGCTGGAGTCCAGGTGCAGCTTGTCCTGGCCCTGAGTTCCTGGACCACCTGGACCTGAGGTCCAGCTTGACCTGGACTTGAGGTCCAGCTGGACCTGGACTTGAGGTCCAGCTTGACCTGGACCTGAGGTAATGGACCACCTGGACCTGAAGTCCAGCTGGACAAGGACCTGAGGTCAAGCTGTACCTGGAGCTGAGGTCCTGGACCACCTGCACCTGAGGTCCAGCTAGACCTGGACCTGAGGTCCAGCTGGACCTGGACCCGAGGTAATGGACCACCTGGACCTGAGGTCCAGCTGGACCTGGACCTGAGGTCCTGCACCACCTGGACCTGAGGTCCAGCTGGACTTGGAACTGTGGTCCTGGATTACTTGACCTGAGGTCCAGCTGGACCTGGACCTGAGGTCCTCTATCACTTGGACCTGAGGTCCAGCTGGACCTGGACCTGAGGTCCTGCTGGAGTCCAGGTCCAACTGGACCTGGCCCTGAGGTCCTGGACCACCTGGACCTGAAGTCCAGCTTGACCAGGACTTGAGGACCAGCTGGACCTGGCCCTGAGGTCCTGGACGACCTGGACCTGAGGTCCAGCTTGACCTGGACTTGAGGTCCAGCTGGACCTGGACCTGAGGTCCTGGACCACCTGGACCTGATGTCCAGCTGGACGTGGACCTGAGGTCCAGCTCGACCTTGAGCTGAGGTCATGGACCACCTGCACCTGACGTCCAGCTGGACCTGGACCTGAGGTCCTGAACAACCTGGACCTGAGGTCCAGCTGGACCTGGACCTGAGGTCCTGGATCACCTGGACCTGAGGTCCAGCTGGACCTGGACCTGAGGTCCTGGACCACTTGGATCTAACGTCCAGCTGGACCTTGTCCTTAGGTCCTGCTGGAGTCCAGGTCCAGCTGGACCTGGACCTGAGGTCCTGGACCACCTGGACCTGAGGTCCAGCTTGACCTGGACTTGAGGTCCAGCTGGACCTGGACCTGAGGTAATGGACCACCTGGACCTGAAGTCCAGCTGGACAAGGACCTGAGATCCAGCTGGACCTGGACCTGAGGTCCTGCACCACCTGGACCTGAGGTCCAGCTGGACTTGGAACTGTGGTCCTGGATTACTTGACCTGAGGTCCAGCTGGACCTGGACCTGAGGTCCTGGATCACTTGGACCTGAGGTCCAGCTGGACCTGGACCTGAGGTCCTGCTGGAGTCCAGGTCCAGCTGGACGTGGATCTGAGGTCCTGGACTACCTGGACATGAGATGCAGGTGGACCTGGACCTGAGGTCCGGGACCACCTGGACCACAGGTCCAGCTGGACCTGGACCTGAGGTACAGCTGGTCCTGGACCTAAGGACCTCGATCACCTGGACCTGAGTGTCCAGGTGGACCTGGAACTGAGGTTCAGCTGGACCTGGACCTGAGGTCCTGGACCAGCTGGTCCTAAGGTCTATGTCGGTCCAGGTGGACTTGCATCTTAGGTCCAGCTAGACATAGCCCTGAGGACCTGGACCACCTGGACGAGAAGTCCGCTGGACCTGGACCTGAGGTCTTGCTGGAGTCCAGGTGCAGCTGGACCTGGCCCTGAGGTCCTGCACCACCTGGACCTGAGGTACAGCTTGACCTGGCCTTGAGGTCCAGCTGGACCTGGACCTGAGGTCCTGGACCACCTGGACCTGAGGTCCAGCTGGACCTGGACTTGAGTTCCTGGACCACCTGGACCTGAGGTCCAGCTGGTCCTGGACCTGATCCTGCTGGAGTCCAGGTCCAGCATGTCCTGGCCCTGAGGTCCTGGACCACCTGGACCTGAGGTACAGCTGGACCTGGATTTGAGGTCCTGGACCAACTGGACCTGAGTTCCAGCTGTTCCTGGACCTGATCATGCTGGAGTCCAGGTGCAGCTTGTCCTGGCCCTGAGGTCCTGGACCACCTGGACCTGAGGTCCAGGTTGACCTGGACTTGAGGTCCAGCTGGTCCTGGACCTGAGATAATGGACCACCTGGACCTGAAGTCCAGCTGGACAAGGACCTGAGTTCCAGCTGGACCTGGAGCTGAGGTCCTGGACCACCTGCACCTGAGGTCCAGCTATACCTGGACCTGAGGTCCAGCTGGACCTGGACCCGAGGTAATGGATCACCTGGACCTGAGGTCCAGCTGGACCTGGACCTGAGGTCCTTAACAACCTGGACCTGAGGTCCAACTGGACCTGGCCCTGAGGTCCTGGACCACATGGACCTGAAGTCCAGCTTGACCAGGACTTGAGGACCAGCTGGACCTGGCCCTGAGGTCCTGGACCACCTGGACCTGAGGTCCAGCTAGACCTGGACTTGAGGTCCAGCTGGACCTGGACCTGAGGTCCTGGAACACATGGACCTGATGTCCAGCTGGACGTGGACCTGAGGTCCAGCTCGACCTGGAGCTGAGGTCCTGGACCACCTGCACCTGACGTCCAGCTGGACCTGGACCTGAGGTCCTGAACAACCTGGACCTGAGGTCCAGCTGGACCTGGACCTGAGGTCCTGGATCACCTGGACCTGAGGTCAAGCTGGACCTTGCCCTGATGGCCTGGACCACTTGGATCTAACGTCCAGCTGGACCTTGACCTGAGGTCCTGCTGGAGTCCAGGTCCAGCAGGACCTGGACCTGAGGTCCTGGACCACCTGGAACTGAGGTCAGGCTGGACCTGGACCTGAGGTCAGCTGGACCAGGACCTGATGTCCAGCTGCACGTGCACCTGAGGTTTTGGACCACCTGGACGTGAGGTCCAGCTGGACCTGGAATTGAGGTGCAGCTGGACCTGGACCTGAGGTCCTGGACCACTTGGAACTGAGGTCCAGCTGGAACTGGACCTGAGGCCCTGCTGGACCTGGACCTGAGGTCCTGCTGGAATCCAGGTCTAGCTGGACCTGGACCTGAGGTCCTGGACCACCTGTACCTGAGGTCCAGCTGGACCTGGACCTGAGGTCCTGGACCACCTGGACGTGAGGTCCAGCTGGAACTGGACCTGAGGTCCTGGACCACCTGGATATGATGTCCAGCTGGACCTGGACCTGATGTCCAGTAGGACCTGGATCTAAGGTCCAGCTGGACCTGGACCTGAGGTCCTGCTGGACCTGGACCTGAGGTCTAGCTGGACATGGACCTGAGGTCCAACTGGACCAGGAACTGTGGTCCTGGACCCCCTGCACCTGAGGTCCAGCTGGACCTGGACCTGAGGTCCAGCTGGACCTGGACCTGAGGTCCATCTGGACCTGGACCTGAGGTCCATCTGGACCTCGACCTGAGGTCCAGCTGGACCTGGAGTTGAGGTCCTGGACCACCTGGGCCTGAGGTCCTGGACCACCTGGACCTGCGGTCCAGCTGGATCAATTCCAGCTGGACCTGGACCTGAGGTCCTGGACCACATGGACCTGAGGTCCAGTTGGTCCCTGGACCTGAGGTCATGCTGGACCTGGACTTGAAGTCCTGGACCACCTGGACCTGAGAGTCCACGTGGTCCTGGACCTGAGTTCCAGCTAGACCTGGACCTGAGGGTCCTGGACCACCTGAACCTGAGGTCCTCGACCAGCTGGACCTGACGTCCTCGACCACCTGGACCTGAGGTCCTTACCTGGCCCTAACCTGAGGTCCTGCACATTGACCTGAGGTCCTGGGCCTGGATCTGAGATCCTGGTCCTGGACCTGGATTGAGGTCCTGGACCTTAACTGAGGACCTATCCCTGAGGTCCTGATCCTGGACATGTGGTCCGGGACCTGGACCTGTGCCTTAGTTTCTGGACCTGAATCTAAAGTACTGGACCTTGA
The DNA here is from genome assembly GCA_030556225.1 of Cricetiscus sungorus. NCBI lineage: Eukaryota > Metazoa > Chordata > Mammalia > Rodentia > Cricetidae > Cricetiscus > Cricetiscus sungorus. The sequence continues at coordinate 15,312 of JANBXA010000014.1, read as the reverse complement.
CCTGGACCTGAGTTCCTGGAGCCGGACCTGAAGTCCTAGAGCTAGACATGGACCTGAGGACCTGGAACTGAAGTCCTGGAACTGGACAAAATGTCCTGGAACTGTACCTGGACCTGAGTTCCTGGAACTGGACCTGAAGTCCTGGTCCGGGATGTCAACATGAGTCCTGGACCTGGACCTGAGGTCCTGAACCAGCTGGTCCTAAAGTCTATGTCGGTCCAGTTGGACATGCATCTTAGGTCCAGCTGGACATAGCCCTGAGGACCTGGACCACCTGGATCTGAGGTCCGCTGGACCTGGACCTGAGGTCCTGCTGGAGTCCAGGTGCAGCTGGACCTGGCCCTGAGGTCCTGCACCACCTGGACCTGAGGTACAGCTTGACCTGGCCTTGAGGTCCAGCTGGACCTGGACCTGAGGTCCTGGACCACCTGGACCTGAGGTCCAGCTGGACCTGGACTTGAGGTCCTGGACCACCTGGACCTGAGGTCCAGGTGGTCCTGGACCTGATCGTGCTGGAGTCCAGGTGCAGCTTGTCCTGGCCCTGAGGTCCTGGACCACCTGGACCTGAGGTCCAGCTGGACCTGGACTTGAGGTCCTGGACCACCTGGACCTGAGGTCCAGCTGGTCCTGGACCTGATTCTGCTGGAGTCCAGGTGCAGCTTGTCCTGGCCCTGAGGTCCTGGACCACCTGGACCTGAGGTCCAGCTTGACCTGGACTTGAGGTCCAGCTGGACCTGTACCTGAGGTAATGGACCACCTGTACCTGAAGTCCAGCTGGACAAGGACCTGATGTCCAGCTGGACCTGGAGCTGAGGTCCTGGACCACCTGCACCTTAGGTCCAGCTAGACCTGGACATGAGGTCCAGCTGGACCTAGACCCGAGGTAATGGACCACCTGGACCTGAGGTCCAGCTGGACCTGGACCTGAGGTCCTGAACAACCTGGACCTGAGGTCCAGCTGGCCTTGGACCTGAGGTCCTGGACCACCTGGACCTGAGGTCCAGCAGGACCTGGACCTGAGGACCTCGACCACCTGAAACTGAGAGTCCAGGTGTACCTGGACCTGAGGTCCAGGTGGACCTGGTGTGAGGTCCTGGGCCAGCTGGACCTAGGGTCTAGGTCGGTCCAGGTAGACCTGGACCTTAGGTCCAGCTGGACATGTACCTGAGGTCCTGGACCACCTGGACCTGAGGGCCAGCTGATCCTGGACCTGAGGACCTGGACCACGTGGACCTGAGGTCCGCTGGACCTAGACCTGAGGTCCTGCTGGAGTCCAGGTCCAACTGGACCTGGCCCTGAGGTCCTGGACCACCTGGACCTGAAGTCCAGCTTGACCTGGACTTGAGGTCCAGCTGGACCTGGTCCTGAGGTCCTGGACCACCTGGACCTGAGGTCCAGCTTGACCTGGACTTGAGGTCCAGCTGGACCTGGACCTGAGGTCCTGGACCACCTGGACCTGATGTCCAGCTGGAAGTGGACCTGAGGTTCAGCTCGACCTGGAGCTGAGTTCCTGAACAACCTGGACCTGAGGTCAAGCTGGACCTGTATTAGAGGTCCTGGATCACCTGGACCTGAGGTCCAGCTTTACCTGGACCTGAGGTCCTGGACCACTTTGATCTAACGTCCAGCTGGACCTGGACCTGAGGTCCTGCTGGAGTCCAGGTCCAGCTGGACCTGGACCTGAGGTCCTGGACCACCTGGAACTGAGGTCAGGCTGGACCTGGACCTGAGGTCAGCTGGACCAGGACCTGACATCCAGCTGCACGTGCACCTGAGGATTTGGACCACCTGTACGTGAGGTCCAGCTGGAACTGGACTTGAGGTCCAGCTGGACCTGGAATTGAGGTGCAGCTGGACCTGGACCTGAGGTCCTGGACCACTTGGACCTGAGGTCCAGCTGGACATGGACCTGAGGTCCTGCTGGACCTGGACCTGAGGTCCTGCTGGAATTCAGGTCTAGCTGGACCAGGACCTGAGGTCCTGGACCACCTGGACCTGAGGTACAGCTGGACCTGGACCTGAGGTCCTGGACCACCTGGACGTGAGGTCCAGCTGGAACTGGACCTGAGGTCCTGGACCACCTGGATATGATGTCCAGCTGGACCTGGACCTGATGTCCAGTAGGACCTGGACCTCAGGTCCAGCTGGACCTGGACCTGAGGTCCTGCTGTACCTGGACCTGAGGTCTAGCTGGACCTGGACCTGAGGTCCAGCTGGTCCTGGACCTGAGGTCCTGGACCACCTAGACCTGAGGTCCAACTGGACCTGGATCGGAGGTCCAGCTGGACCTGGACCTGAGGTCCTGCATCACCTGGACCTGAGGTCCAGCTGGACTTGGAACTGTGGTCCTGGACCCCCTGCACCTGAGGTCCAGCTGGACCTGGACCTGAGGTCCAGCTGGACCTGGAAACTGAGGTCCCGCTCGACCTGGACCTGAGGTCCAGCTGGACCTGGACCTGAGGTCCATCTGGACATGGACCTGAGGTCCAGCTGGACCTGGACCTGAGAGTCCAGGTGGACCTGGACCTGAGGTCCTGCACCACCTGGACCTGAGGTCCAGCTGGACTTGGAACTGTGGTCCTGGATTACTTGACCTGAGGTCCAGCTGGACCTGGACCTGAGGTCCTGCTGGAGTCCAGGTCCAGATGGACCTGGACCTGAGGTCCTGGACTACCTGGACATGAGATGCAATTGGACATGGACCTGAGGTCCAGGACCACCTGGACCAGAGGTCCAGCTGGATCTGGACCTGAGGTCCAGCTGGTCCTGGACCTGAGGACCTCGATCACCTGGACCTGAGTGTCCAGGTGGACCTGGAACTGAGGTCTAGCTGGACCTGGTCCTGAGGTCCTGGACCAGCAGGTCCTAAGGTCTATGTCGGTCCAGGTGGACTTGCATCTTAGGTCCAGCTGGACATAGCCCTGAGGACCTGGACCACCTGGACCTGAGGTCCTTACCTGGCCCTAACCTGAGGTCCTGCACATTGACCTGAGGTCCTGGGCCTGGATCTGAGATCCTGGTCCTGGACCTGGATTGAGGTCCTGGACCTTAACTGAGGACCTATCCCTGAGGTCCTGATCCTGGACATGTGGTCCGGGACCTGGACCTGTGCCTTAGTTTCTGGACCTGAATCTAAAGTACTGGACCTTGACCTGGACCTGAGTTCCTGGAGCCGGACCTGAAGTCCTAGAGCTAGACATGGACCTGAGGACCTGGAACTGAAGTCCTGGAACTGGACAAAAAGTCCTGGAACTGTACCTGGACCTGAGTTCCTGGAACTGGACCTTAAGTCCTGGTCCGGGATGTCAACATGAGTCCTGGACCTGGACCTGAGGTCCTGAACCAGCTGGTCCTAAAGTCTATGTCGGTCCAGGTGGACTTGCAACTTAGGTCCAGCTGGACATAGCCCTGAGGACCTGGACCACCTGGACCTGAGGTCCGCTGGACCTGGACCTGAGGTCCTGCTGGAGTCCAGGTGCAGCTAGACCAGGCCCTGAGGTCCTGCACCACCTGGACCCTGAGGTACAGCTTGACCGAGCCTTGAGGGTCCAGCTGGACCTGGACCTGAGTCCTGGACCACCTGGACCTGAGGTCCAGCTGGACCTGGACCAGGTCCTGAATCACCTGGACCTGAGGTCCAGCTGGACCTGGACTTGAGGGTCATGGACCAACTGGACCTGAGGTCCAGCTGGTCCTGGACCTGATCCTGCTGGAGTCCAGGTCCAGCTTGTCCTGGACCTGAGGTCCTGGACCACATGGACCTGAGGTCCAGCTGGACCTGGATATGAGGTCCTGGACCACCTGGACCTGAGGTCCAGCTGGTCCCTGGATCTGATCATGCTGGAGTCCAGGTGCAGCTTGTCCTGGCCCTGAGGTCCTGGACCACCTGGACCTGAGGTCCGCTGGACCTAGACCTGAGGTCCCTGCTGGAGTCCAGGTCCAACTGGACCTGGCCCTGAGGTCCTGGACCACCTGGACCTGAAGTCCAGCTTGACCAGGACTTGGAGGACCAGCTGGACCTGGCCCTGAGGTCCTGGACCACCTGGACCTGAGGTCCAGCTTGACCTGGACTTGAGGTCCAGCTGGACCTGGACCTGAGGTCCTCGGACCACCTGGACCTGATGTCCAGCTGGACGTGGACCTGAGGTCCAGCTCGATCTGGAGCTGAGGTCCTGGAACACCTGCACCTGACGTCCAGCTGGACCTGGACCTGAGGTCCTGAACAACCTGGACCTGAGGTCCTGGATCACCTGGACCAGAGGTCCAGCTAGACATGGACCTGAGGTCCTGGACCACTTGGATCTAACGTCCAGCTGAACCTTGACCTGAGGTTTTGGACCACCTGGACGTGAGGTCCAGCTGGACCTGGACTTGAGGTCCAGCTGGACCTGGAATTGAGGTGCAGCTGGACCTGGACCTGAGGTCCTGGACCACTTGGAACTGAGGTCCAGCTGGACCTGGACCTGAGGCCCTGCTGGACCTGGACCTGAGGTCCTGCTGGAATCCAGGTCGAGCTGGACCTGGACCTGGTGTCCTGGACCACCTGTACCTGAGGTCCAGCTGGACCTGGACCTGAGGTCCTGGACCACCTGGACGTGAGGTCCAGCTGGAACTGGACCTGGTGTCCTGGACCACCTGGATATGATGTCCAGCTGGACCTGGACCTGATGTCCAGTAGGACCTGGATCTCAGGTCCAGCTGGACCTGGACCTGAGGTCCTGCTGGACCTGGACCTGAGGTCTAGCTGGACCTGGACCTGAGGTCCAACTGGACCTGGACCGGAGGTCCAGCTGGACCTGGACCACAGGGTCCTGCATCACCTGGACCTGAGGTCTAGCTGGACTTGGAACTGTAGTCCTGGACCCCCTGCACCTGAGGTCCAGCTGGACCTGGACCTGAGGTCCAGCTGGACCTGGAACCTGAGGTCCCGCTGGACCTGGACCTGAGGGCTCCAGCTGGACCTGGACCTGAGGTTTATCTGGACCTGGACTTGAGGTCCTGGATCACCTGGACCTGAGGTCCTGGACCACCTGGACCTTCAGGTCCAGCTGGATCAATTCCAGCTGGACCTGGACCTGAGGTCCTGGACCACATGGACCTGAGGTCCAGCTGGTCCTGGACCTGAGGTCCTGCTGGACCTGGACTTGAAGTCCTGGACCACCTGGACCTGAGAGTCCACGTGGTCCTGGACCTGAGTTCCAGCTAGACCTGGACCTGAGGTCCTGGACCACCTGAACCTGAGGTCCTCAAACACCTGGACCTGACGTCCTCGACCACGTGGACCTGAGGTCCCTACCTGGCCCTAACCTGAGGTCCTGCACATTGACCTGAGGTCCTGGGCCTGGATCTGAGATCCTGGTTCTGGACCTGGATTGAGGTCCTGGACCTTAACTTAGGACCTATCCCTGAGGTCCTGATCCTGGACCTGTGGTCCGGGACCTGGACCTGTGCCTTAGTTTCTGGACCTGAATCTAAAGTACTGGACCTTGACCTGGACCTGAGTTCCTGGAGCCGGACCTGAAGTCCTAGAGCTAGACATGGACCTGAGGACCTGGAACTGAAGTCCTGGAACTGGACAAAAAGTCCTGGAACTGTACCTGGAGCTGAGTTCCTGGAACTGGACCTGAAGTCCTGGTCCGGGATGTCAACATGAGTCCTGGACCTGGACCTGAGGTCCTGAACCAGCTGGTCCTAAAGTCTATGTCGGTCCAGGTGGACTTACATCTTAGGTCCAGCTGGACATAGCCCTGAGGACTCTGGACCACCTGGACCTGAGGTCCGCTGGACCTGGACCTGAGGTCCTGCTGGAGTCCAGGTGCAGCTAGACCAGGCCCTGAGGTCCTGCACCACCTGGACCTGAGGTACAGCTTGACCTGGCCTTGAGGTCCAGCTGGACCTGGACCTGAGTTCCTGGACCACCTGGACCTGAGGTCCAGCTGGACCTGGACTTGAGGTCCTGGACCAGCTGGACCTGAGGTCCAGCTGGTCCCTGGACCTCATCCTGCTGGAGTCCAGGTCCAGCTTGTCCTGCCCTGAGGTCCTGGACCTCCTGTACCTGAGGTCCAGCTGGACCTGGACTTGACGTCCAGCTGGACCTGGACCTGAGGTCCTGCATCACCTGGACCTGAGGTCCAGCTGGACGTGGAACTGTGGTCCTGGACCCCCTGCACCTGAGGTCCAGCTGTACCTGGACCTGAGGTCCAGCTGGACCTGGAAACTGAGGTCCCGCTCGACCTGGACCTGAGGTCCAGCTGGACCTGGACCTGAGGTCCATCTGAACCTGGACCTGAGGTCCAGCTGGACCTGGACCTGAGAGTCCAGGTGGACCTGGACCTGAGGTCCTGCACCACCTGGACCTGAGGTCCAGCTGGACTTGGAACTGTGGTCCTGGATTACTTGACCTGAGGTCCAGCTGGACCTGGACCTGAGGTCCTGGATCACTTGGACCTGAGGTCCAGCTGGACCTGGACCTGAGGTCTTGCTGGAGTCCAGGTCCAGCTGGACCTGGACCTGAGGTCCTGGACTACCTGGACATGAGATGCAGTTGGACCTGGACCTGAGGTCCAGGACCACCTGGACCAGAGGTCCAGCTGGACCTGGACCTGAGGTCTAGCTGATCCTGGACCTGAGGACCTCGATCACCTTGACCTGAGTGTCCAGGTGGACCTGGAACTGAGGTCCAGCTGGACCTGGACCTGAGGTCCTGGACCAGCAGGTCCTAAGGTCTATGTCGGTCCAGGTGGACTTGCATCTTAGGTCCAGCTGGACATAGCCCTGAGAACCAGGACCACCTGGACGTGAAGTCCGCTGGACCTGGACCTGAGGTCCTGCTGGAGTCCAGGTGCAGCTGGACCTGGCCCTGAGGTCCTGCACCACCTGGAACTGAGGTACAGCTTGACCTGGCCTTGAGGTCCAGCTGGACCTGGACCTGAGGTCCTGGACCACCTGGACCTGAGTTCCAGATGGACCTGGACCTGAGGTCCTGGACCACCTGGACCTGAGGTCCAGCTGGACCTGGACTTGAGGTCCTGGACCACCTGGACCTGGAGGTCAGCTGGTCCTGGACCTGATCCTGCTGGAGTCTAGGTCCAGCTTGTCCTGGCCCTGAGGTCCTGGACCACATGGCCCTGAGGTCCAGCTGGACCTGGACTTGAGGTCCTGGACCACCTGGACCTGAGGTCCAGCTGGTCCTGGACCTGATCATGCTGGAGTCCAGGTGCAGCTTGTCCTGGCCCTGAGGTCCTGGACCACCTGGACCTGAGGTCCGCTGGACCTAGACCTGAGGTCCTGCTGGAGTCCAGGTCCAACTGGACCTGGCCCTGAAGTCCTGGACCACCTGGACTTGAAGTCCAGCTTGACCAGGACTTGAGGACCAGCTGGACCTGGCCCTGAGGTCCTGCACCACCTGGACCTGAGGTCCAGCTTCACCTGGACTTGAGGTCCAGCTGGACCTGGACCTGAGGTCCTGGACCACCTGGACCTGATGTCCAGCTGGACGTGGACCTGAGGTCCAGCTCGATCTGGAGCTGAGGTCCTGGAACACCTGCACCTGACGTCCAGCTGGACCTGGACCTGAGGTCCTGAACAACCTGGACCTGAGGTCCAGCTTGACCTGGACCTGAGGTCCTGTATCACCTGGACCTGAGGTCCAGCTGGACTTGGACCTGAGGTCCTGGGCCACTTGGATCTAACGTCCAGCTGGACCTTGACCTGAGGTCCTGCTGGAGTCCAGGTCCAGCTGGACCTGGACCTGAGGTCCTGGACCACCTGGAACTGAGGTCAGGCTGGACCTGGACCTGAGGTCCTGCTGGACCAGGGCCTGAGGTCATGGACCACCTGGACCTGAGGTCCAGCTGGACCTGGACCTGAGGTCCTGGACTTCCTGGAACTGAGGTCAAGCTTGACCTAGACTTGAGGTACAGCTGGACCTGGACCTGAGTTCCTGGACCACATGGACCTGAGGTCCAGCTGGTCCTGGACCTGAGGTCCTGCTGGACCTGGACTTGAATCCTGGACCACCTGGACCTGAGAGTCCACGTGGTCCTGGACCTGAGTTCCAGCTAGACCTGGACCTGAGTTCCTGGACCACCTGAACCTGAGGTCCTCGACCACCTGGACCTGACGTCCTCGACCACCTGGACCTGAGGTCCTTACCTGGCCCTAACCTGAGGTCCTGCACATTGACCTGAGGTCCTGGGCCTGGATCTGAGATCCTGGTCCTGGACCTGGATTGAGGTCCTGGACCTTAACTGAGGACCTATCCCTGAGGTCCTGATCCTGGACATGTGGTCCGGGACCTGGACCTGTGCCTTAGTTTCTGGACCTGAATCTAAAGTACTGGACCTTGACCTGGACCTGAGTTCCTGGAGCCGGACCTGAAGTCCTAGAGCTAGACATGGACCTGAGGACCTGGAACTGAAGTCCTGGAACTGGACAAAAAGTCCTGGAACTGTACCTGGACCTGAGTTCCTGGAACTGGACCTGAAGTCCTGGTCCGGGATGTCAACATGAGTCCTGGACCTGGACCTGAGGTCCTGAACCAGCTGGTCCTAAAGTCTATGTCGGTCCAGGTGGACTTGCAACTTAGGTCCAGCTGGACATAGCCCTGAGGACCTGGACCACCTGGACCTGAGGTCAGCAGGACCTGGACCTGAGGTCCTGCTGGAGTCCAGGTGCAGCTAGACCAGGCCCTGAGGTCCTGCACCACCTGGACCTGAGGTACAGCTTGACCTGGCCTTGAGGTCCAGCTGGACCTGGACCTGAGGTCCTGGACCACCTGGACCTGAGGTCCAGCTGGACCTGGACCTGAGGTCCTGGACCACCTGGACCTGAGGTCCAGCTGGACCTGGACTTGAGGTCATGGACCACCTGGACCTGAGGTCCAGCTGGTCCTGGACCTGATCCTGCTGGAGTCCAGGTCCAGCTTGTCCTGGACCTGAGGTCCTGGACCACATGGACCTGAGGTCCAGCTGGACCTGGATATGAGGTCCTGGACCACCTGGACCTGAGGTCCAGCTGGTCCTGGATCTGATCATGCTGGAGTCCAGGTGCAGCTTGTCCTGGCCCTGAGGTCCTGGACCACCTGGACCTGAGGTCCGCTGGACCTAGACCTGAGGTCCTGCTGGAGTCCAGGTCCAACTGGACCTGGCCCTGAGGTCCTGGACCACCTGGACCTGAAGTCCAGCTTGACCAGGACTTGAGGACCAGCTGGACCTGGCCCTGAGGTCCTGGACCACCTGGACCTGAGGTCCAGCTTGACCTGGACTTGAGGTCCAGCTGGACCTGGACCTGAGGTCCTGGACCACCTGGACCTGATGTCCAGCTGGACGTGGACCTGAGGTCCAGCTCGATCTGGAGCTGAGGTCCTGGAACACCTGCACCTGACGTCCAGCTGGACCTGGACCTGAGGTCCTGAACAACCTGGACCTGAGGTCCTGGATCACCTGGACCAGAGGTCCAGCTAGACATGGACCTGAGGTCCTGGACCACTTGGATCTAACGTCCAGCTGGACCTTGACCTGAGGTCCTGCTGGAGTCCAGGTCCAGCTGGACCTGGACCTGAGGTCCTGGACCACCTGGAACTGAGGTCAGGCTGGACCTGGACCTGAGGTCAGCTGGACCAGGACCTGACGTCCAGCTGCACGTGCACCTGAGGTTTTGGACCACCTGGACGTGAGGTCCAGCTGGACCTGGACTTGAGGTCCAGCTGGACCTGGAATTGAGGTGCAGCTGGACCTGGACCTGAGGTCCTGGACCACTTGGAACTGAGGTCCAGCTGGACCTGGACCTGAGGCCCTGCTGGACCTGGACCTGAGGTCCTGCTGGAATCCAGGTCTAGCTGGACCTGGACCTGGTGTCCTGGACCACCTGTACCTGAGGTCCAGCTGGACCTGGACCTGAGGTCCTGGACCACCTGGACGTGAGGTCCAGCTGGAACTGGACCTGAGGTCCTGGACCACCTGGATATGATGTCCAGCTGGACCTGGACCTGATGTCCAGTAGGACCTGGACCTCAGGTCCAGCTGGACCTGGACCTGAGGTCCTGCTGGACCTGGACCTGAGGTCTAGCTGGACCTGGACCTGAGGTCCAACTGGACCTGGACCGGAGGTCCAGCTGGACCTGGACCTGAGGTCCTGCATCACCTGGACCTGAGGTCCAGCTGGACTTGGAACTGTGGTCCTGGACCCCCTGCACCTGAGGTCCAGCTGGACCTGGACCTGAGGTCCAGCTGGACCTGGAACCTGAGGTCTCGCTGGACCTGGACCTGAGGTCCAGCTGGACCTGGACCTGAGGTTTATCTGGACCTGGACTTGAGGTCCTGGACCACCTGGACCTGAGGTCCTGGACCACCTGGACCTGCGGTCCAGCTGGATCAATTCCAGCTGGACCTGGCCCTGAGGTCCTGGACCACATGGACCTGAGGTCCAGCTGGTCCTGGACCTGAGGTCCTGCTGGACCTGGACTTGAAGTCCTGGACCACCTGGACCTGAGAGTCCACGTGGTCCTGGACCTGAGTTCCAGCTAGACCTGGACCTGAGGTCCTGGACCACCTGAACCTGAGGTCCTCGAACACCTGGACCTGACGTCCTCGACCACGTGGACCTGAGGTCCCTACCTGGCCCTAACCTGAGGTCCTGCACATTGACCTGAGGTCCTGGGCCTGGATCTGAGATCCTGGTCCTGGACCTGGATTGAGGATCCCTGGACCTTAACTGAGGACCTATCCCTGAGGTCCTGATCCTGGACCTGTGGTCCGGGACCTGGACCTGTGCCTTAGTTTCTGGACCTGAATCTAAAGTACTGGACCTTGACCTGGACCTGAGTTCCTGGAGCCGGACCTGAAGTCCTAGAGCTAGACATGGACCTGAGGACCTGGAACTGAAGTCCTGGAACTGGACAAAAAGTCCTGGAACTGTACCTGGAGCTGAGTTCCTGGAACTGGACCTGAAGTCCTGGTCCGGGATGTCAACATGAGTCCTGGACCTGGACCTGAGGTCCTGAACCAGCTGGTCCTAAAGTCTATGTCGGTCCAGGTGGACTTGCATCTTAGGTCCAGCTGGACATAGCCCTGAGGACCTGGACCACCTGGACCTGAGGTCCGCTGGACCTGGACCTGAGGTCCTGCTGGAGTCCAGGTGCAGCTAGACCAGGCCCTGAGGTCCTGCACCACCTGGACCTGAGGTACAGCTTGACCTGGCCTTGAGGTCCAGCTGGACCTGGACCTGAGTTCCTGGACCACCTGGACCTGAGGTCCAGCTGGACCTGGATTTGAGGTCCTGGACCACCTGGACCTGAGGTCCAGCTGGTCCTGGACCTGATCCTGCTGGAGTCCAGGTGCAGCTTGTCCTGCCTTGAGGTCCTGGACCTCCTGTACCTGAGGTCCAGCTGGACCTGGACTTGACGTCCAGCTGGACCTGGACCTGAGGTCCTGCATCACCTGGACCTGAGGTCCAGCTGGACTTGGAACTGTGGTCCTGGACCCCCTGCACCTGAGGTCCAGCTGGACCTGGACCTGAGGTCCAGCTGGACCTGGACCTGAGGTCCATCTGAACCTGGACCTGAGGTCCAGCTGGACCTGGACCTGAGAGTCCAGGTGGACCTGGACCTGAGGTCCTGCACCACCTGGACCTGAGGTCCAGCTGGACTTGGAACTGTGGTCCTGGATTACTTGACCTGAGGTCCAGCTGGACCTGGACCTGAGGTCCTGGATCACTTGGACCTGAGGTTCAGCTGGACCTGGACCTGAGGTCTTGCTGAAGTCCAGGTCCAGCTGGACCTGGACCTGAGGTCCTGGACTACCTGGACATGAGATGCAGTTGGACCTGGACCTGAGGTCCAGGACCACCTGGACCAGAGGTCCAGCTGGACCTGGACCTGAGGTCTAGCTGATCCTGGACCTGAGGACCTCGATCACCTTGACCTGAGTGTCCAGGTGGACCTGGAACTGAGGTCCAGCTGGACCTGGACCTGAGGTCCTGGACCAGCAGGTCCCTAAGGTCTATGTCGGTCCAGGTGGACTTGCATCCTAGGTCCAGCTGGACATAGCCCTGAGAACCAGGACCACCTGGACGTGAGTCCGCTGGACCTGGACCTGAGGTCCTGCTGGAGTCCAGGTGCAGCTGGACCTGGCCCTGAGGTCCTGCACCACCTGGAACTGAGGTACAGCTTGACCTGGCCTTGAGGTCCAGCTGGACCTGGACCTGAGGTCCTGGACCACCTGGACCTGAGTTTCAGATGGACCTGGACCTGAGGTCCTGGACCACCTGGACCTGAGGTCCAGCTGGACCTGGACTTGAGGTCCTGGACCACCTGGACCTGAGGTCCAGCTGGTCCTGGACCTGATCCTGCTGGAGTCCAGGTCCAGCTTGTCCTGGCCCTGAGGTCCTGGACCACATGGCCCTGAGGTCCAGCTGGACCTGGACTTGAGGTCCTGGACCACCTGGACCTGAGGTCCAGCTGGTCCTGGACCTGATCATGCTGGAGTCCAGGTGCAGCTTGTCCTGGCCCTGAGGTCCTGGACCACCTGGACCTGAGGTCCGCTGGACCTAGACCTGAGGTCCTGCTGGAGTCCAGGTCCAACTGGACCTGGCCCTGAAGTCCTGGACCACCTGGACTTGAAGTCCAGCTTGACCAGGACTTGAGGACCAGCTGGACCTGGCCCTGAGGTCCTGGACCACCTGGACCTGAGGTCCAGCTTGACCTGGACTTGAGGTCCAGCTGAACCTGGACCTGAGGTCCTGGACCACCTGGACCTGATGTCCAGCTGGACGTGGACCTGAGGTCCAGCTCGATCTGGAGCTGAGGTCCTGGAACACCTGCACCTGATGTCCAGCTGGACCTGGACCTGAGGTCCTGAACAACCTGGACCTGAGGTCCAGCTTGACCTGGACCTGAGGTCCTGTATCACCTGGACCTGAGGTCCAGCTGGACCTGGACCTGAGGTCCTGGGCCACTTGGATCTAACGTCCAGCTGGACCTTGACCTGAGGTCCTGCTGGAGTCCAGGTCCAGCTGGACCTGGACTTGAGGTCCTGGACCACCTGGAACTGAGGTCAGGCTGGACCTGGACCTGAGGTCAGCTGGACCAGGACCTGACGTCCAGCTGCACGTGCACCTGAGGTTTTGGACCACCTGGACGTGAGGTCCAGCTGGACCTGGACTTGAGGTCCAGCTGGACCTGGATTTGAGGTGCAGCTGGACCTGGACCTCAGGTCCTGGACCACTTGGAACTGAGGTACAGCTGGACCTGGACCTGAGGCCCTGCTGGACCTGGACCTGAGGTCATGCTGGAATCCAGGTCTAGCTGGACCTGGACCTGAGGTCATGGACCACCTGTACCTGAGGTCCAGCTGGACCTGGACCTGAGGTCCTGGACCACCTGGACGTGAGGTCCAGCTGGACCTGGACTTGAGGTCCAGCTGGACCTGGAATTGAGGTGCAGCTGGACCTGGACCTCAGGTCCTGGACCACTTGGAACTGAGGTACAGCTGGACCTGGACCTGAGGCCCTGCTGGACCTGGACCTGAGGTCCTGCTGGAATCCAGGTCTAGCTGGACCTGGACCTGATGTCCAGTAGGACCTGGACCTCAGGTCCAGCTGGACCTGGACCTGAGGTCCTGCTGGACCTGGACCTGAGGTCTAGCTGGACCTAGACCTGAGGTCCAACTGGACCTGGACCGGAGGTCCAGCTGGACCTGGACCTGAGGTCCTGCTTCACCTGGACCTGAGGTCCAGCTGGACTTGGAACTGTGGTCCTGGACCCCCTGCACCTGAGGTCCAGCTGGACCCTTGGACTGAGGTCCAGCTGGACCTGGAACCTGAGGTCCCGCTGGACCTGGACCTGAGGTCCATCTGGACCTGGACTTGAGGTCCTGGACCACCTGGACCTGAGGTCCTGGACCACCTGGACCTGCGGTCCAGCTGGATCAATTCCAGCTGGACCTGGACCTGAGGTCCTGGACCACATGGACCTGAGGTCCAGCTGGTCCTGGAAATGAGGTCCTGCTGGACCTGGACTTGAAGTCCTGGACCACCTGGACCTGAGAGTCCACGTGGTCCTGGACCTGAGTTCCAGCTAGACCTGGACCTGAGTTCCTGGACCACCTGAACCTGAGGTCCTCGACCACCTGGACCTGACGTCCTCGACCACCTGGACCTGAAGGTCCTTACCTGGCCCTAACCTGAGGGTCCTGCACATTGACCTGAGGTCCTGGGCCTGGATCTGAGATCCTGGTCCTGGACCTGGATTGAGGTCCTGGACCTTAACTGAGGACCTATCCCTGAGGTCCTGATCCTGGACATGTGGTCCGGGACCTGGACCCTGTGCCTTAGTTTCTGGACCTGAATCTAAAGTACTGGACCTTGAACTGGACCTGAGTTCCTGGAGCCGGACCTGAAGTCCTAGAGCTAGACATGGACCGAGGACCTGGAACTGAAGTCCTGGAACTGGACAAAAGTCCTGGAACTGTACCCCTTGGAGCTGAGTTCCTGGAACTGGACCTGAAGTCCTGGTCCGGGGGATGTCAACATGAGTCCTGGACCTGGACCTGAGGTACTGAACCAGCTGGTCCTAAAGTCTATGTCGGTCCAGGTGGACTTGCATCTTAGGTCCAGCTGGACATAGCCCTGAGGACCTGGACCACCTGGACCTGAGGTCCGCTGGACCTGGACCTGAGGTCCTGCTGGAGTCCAGGTGCAGCTAGACCAGGCCCTGAGGTCCTGCACCACCTGGACCTGAGGTACAGCTTGACCTGGCCTTGAGGTCCAGCTGGACCTGGACCTGAGGTCCTGGACCACCTGGACCTGAGGTCCAGTTGGACCTGGACTTGAGGTCCTGGACCACCTGGACCTGAGGTCCAGCTGGTCCTGGACCTGATCGTGCTGGAGTCCAGGTGCAGCTTGTCCTGGCCCTGAGGTCCTGGACCACCTGGACCTGAGGTCCAGCTTGACCTGGACTTGAGGTCCAGCTGGACCTGGACTTGAGGTCCAGCTGGACCTGGACCTGAGGTAATGGACCACCTGGACCTGAAGTCCAGCTGGACAAGGACCTGAGGTCCAGCTGGACCTGGAGCTGAGGTCCTGGACCACCTGCACTTGAGGTCCAGCTAGACCTGGACCTGAGGTCCAGCTGGACCTGGACCCTAGGTAATGGACCACCTGGACCTGAGGTCCAGTTGGACCTGGACCTGAGGTCCTGCACCACCTGGACCTGAGGTCCAGCTGGACTTGGATCTGTGGTCCTGGATTGCTGACCTGAGGTCCAGCTGGACCTGGACCTGAGGTCCTGGACCACCTGGACCTGAGGTCCAGCTG
>JANBXA010000013.1:0-42258 GCA_030556225.1 Cricetiscus sungorus | reverse complement strand
CCTGGGTTAATTGACTTTACATTTTACTCGGTGAGCTGCTGAGTCAGATGAATGGTTTCAGCTTGCATCTCTCTCACTGTTAGCAAAAGGAGACCCAGCTTACTGAATACACTTCCAACACAGCAGTTGCTGCTGCTATCAGTTTAGGAATTAAGTTCATACCCATTTTGCAGCCACTTTGGTGTGTGACTTGGGGTTGTTACATCTGCAAAAAAGCATGTTCTAGATGCAACAGCTTGTTAGCCTGTAATCAACCTGTAAGACTCAGGCATTATGTTGCATGACTCTGCACTGAATGCACTGAAGAATTTTCTCTGGAAAGTCCAGAGTTCCATGAATTATAAATGCAGAGAGGAGCAAAAGACCCCTTTAAAAGACAGACCTGGCGGACTTATTCTCCCTCCCTCTTCTCTCTTTGTGTATTGGCCCAGGCACTCCCTCTTATCGCTAGCTAAGGAGGTATCTACATTTGGAGTTAAGTTTTTGCATGATCGAAATGACATTCTTTAATTCATATATACATACACAAACACACACACACACACACACACATATATATATATATATATATTTGAAACAGGTTTTCTCCATGTTGCTTTGCAGTCTGACTTAGAATTTTCTCTGTAGTGCAGGCTAGCCGCAATCTCATAGAGATCTGTCTTATTCTGTCTCCCAAGTGCTAGAATAAATGCAAGTCCCAATAAAGACATGTATAAATGGCATTCTTGTGTTGGATAACACTCCACCATTGAGCTGTTTTGTGGAAGAGTGGAATTGTTGATAAAAATATTTACCAAATCTTGGTCGATAGGTAGGCTGTCAAAATAGAATTTAGGTGCGGGAATGCTGTCCCTAAAATAAAAAAAAATAGTTTTATGCTAACTAGTCATGTTGGAGATTAGGATGCTAAAATATACATGTGTTCCCCAGGATAGTCCCAACATTTGGCTCCAACCATGGCAATGGACTAACCACTGATTTACAAACAGCCCCACTGCCCATCTCGTTTCCATTGAGCATGGCTTCTACAAGCTCTTCAAGCCTGCATTACTGGGTCACAATGCACATTAGGTCCTCGTGTGCCATAAATTTCTAGAGAAAACCATGGCTCTGTCATATGAACCCAGGTGACAACTGTTTGAAAAGGAAAAGAGTGATGTGTTGAGGGCTGGACTGAGCAAGCAAAAATTTTTGTCTAGGTCTTCACTCATGGAGAAGTAACATAGCTCCTTCTGAAACACGGGAATATGTTAGGCAGAGCAAATAATAGCCTTGGCGTTCTAGCCTTAGGTGTTTTCCATCAGGCTTTGAGCTATTGAGAATAAAATAGTGCTCATCTTTGAAACAAGAATGGTGCTTGGGAAAGAATGCAATTGTCTGTGGCTAGGGCCTTTGTGGAAGAGTTGCTTAAGATCTCAGTAACACAACTCTTCCAACCACATGAAGCTGTGGTTATTGGGCCCATGACCCCTGAGGGCTTAGTAATGTTATTGGGATTCTTTGTGTTCCTCCTGTGCTTCACTATTTGAGAAGCCTTCTCCTGAGTTTGTCTCATTAAATGGTAACTTCAGTTGACTTCCTACAAGCCCCCTACTTCCTTCCATTTCCTCATGGAAGTAGTATACACGACACTATTCCTCATAAGAAGTTTACTTAGAATAAGACACAGGTTCAGCAAAACTTCCCTGACCAAGCTTTCATCTTTTCTATGTTCTGCCTTCCCTACTTTTCTCAATGTCAGGCACTACTTCCTTAGGACCTGCTGAATCAGTAAAGTAACCTGCTGTTTCATATTACTCTTGTACTATGAAGTAAATAGGGTAATATTTTTTCGTTTGAAGGCTTATATTGCCTTGCTGGCCAAACTTGAAGTACCCTATCACTATATAAATATATCAAATTATCTGCTGTCATCAGATATTGAAAGAACTTAAAGATGGCAACATATGTGGAATGCAAAATCTGTTTTAGGAGTTTGGTTGTGGTGGTCCACACCTTTAATCACAGCACTTAGGCATAATAGGCAAGTATATCGAAGTGAGTTCAAGGCCAGCGTAGTCTACAGAGATATACATAGAACAACTAAAGTTATTTATTGCACAGAGAATCTGTGTCAAAAAAACCCAACAATTACAACAAAAATAACCATCTGTTTTAAGTTCTGTCCTCCATGAGCATTAGCTGGAAATGAATGCAATTTGTCATTACAGAGGTATTTTTTATTTATTTCTTAACTCTCAGGGCTGTGTCATTTTGTCCTCTTGAATAACCATTCTTAAACTAAGTGACTGTATGACCACAGTGTGTTTTTTTGTTTGTTTGTTTTTTTGGGGGGAGTGAGAGCAAGCTTCTTAAACACTGTATTTGTGGATACCAATCATTTTTAAGGATATATTTGATAGACAGAACTCATTAATTTGTAACACTGTTCATTAAATTAAAATATAATTCTCTTAAACACATCATCAGATTACCCCCATTTAGAGAGCTCTAGAGAGCTTTAGACTATGGAGTGTCTCTGTGTAGAACAAATATCAGTAGTTGGATGGTCAGAAGGAGAACAATTTAGGCATCATTTTGAGTTAATTTTGTTAGAGCCGGTTTATTTAAGTTCAGAACACATAGAATCATGGTTAGTTAGGTAACATTGTTCGAGGTCTCAGTTTACCTGGATGAGCACCTAGGAGGTGCGCTTGTTACTCCTGCCGCACTAGCCAATCAGGTATCTAGGCGAACTGCCAGTCACAAGTGGTGCAGGGCCTTTCCTGCCCCTGGCTTCAGGCTTGGCTTCTAAGAGAATCTAGTGCCAGGGCTTAGGTGTGATGTGCATTGAGCAAGCTCAAGCTAAAAAATGACATCATGTTGAGTGAAGTGTTGCTATCTCCAGATGGGGAGTGGCAATTGATTAGGTGCTAGATCCATTGTGATAAATATTCCTGGATCTGCGTGCAAAGCTGCAGCCCTATTTATAACCTCTACATTTCCATAAAGGTCTTGAAATCCAGGCCTGTAAATAACTTGGGTCTATTGCCTGACTATGCCCTAAGCATTGGAAGTAGAGAGCTGTTTGTAGAAACTTCTTTGTTGTTGACATAGCGTGCTTTGGTTCACCCATGGAAAGCAGGTCAGCAAACCTGAAGAAGCCTCCTTTCTTCAGTAACTTCAAGATGGTCACCACTTTGCATTTAATCTTTACATATAAGGTTCAATTATTGTTAATTTTGTGGGGATTGTAAAAGGCATCTCATGTGTTAGGTAGCATCCCACTACTAAGCTGTGATGTAGAAGATGAAATTGGTAACAGGAAGTATGTACAAATGCTTAGGAGATAGCAAGTCTCTCATAGCAGAACTTACCTGAGGTAGCACTTGCTTAAAATCAACCAAAGATAAGATTTTGCTAATCAGTGCTATTAGAAATTAGGATGTTAGGACAGGCATTAACTTACCAGGATTGTCCATATATTTGGCTCCAGACTTTTACAAATGAACCACACCATATTAACAATCAGCCTCTATGCCAAACCCCATTTCAAAGACCAGACCTGAAAGAAGCTGCTCAAGGAAGCATTACAGGGTCACAAGCAAAATTAAGGCCTTGTGTGAATTAGAGTTCCAGTTATCATTTTGAGAAAAGCATAGTTCAGATAGATGGGCAATAGGACACAAGGTGAATTATTTGAAAAGTAAAACACTATTGTGTTGTGGACTGGCCTGATCAATCAATGCTCTCATATAGGCCATCAAGCAAAGAGTACGAACATTCTTGGGAGATCTCGTAACAACCTAGGACCTAGGCCTTGGGTGCTTCCCCTAAAGGCCTGGTATAAAAAAATACAGAGAGCCTTTTCTAATACCAGTAATTTCCTTGGGAGAGCTGACAATGATCTGGAACAAAGTTTTTGTGGAGGGATTGCTTCAGCTCTGCAGGATAAAATTTATCCCATTACATGGAGCTATGACTATTGGTCCCAGCACCACTTCGGTCTTAGTCTGCAATGATACTGAATTACCCTGTGTTCACCTAGTGCAGCATTGTTTGATTAGCCTCCTACCTGAGTGTGTTTCATCAAATGACTGATACTCCTGACTTCATAGAATTCTGCTCTTCCTTTAATTTCCACTGGAAGAAGTATACAACATCATATTCTCCTTAAGATGTTTATTTGGCATGACACCAAACTTGTGCAAGATCTCCCCATCCCAGTTTGTTTGTTTGTTTTCCTTTTCTACTTTCTAAATTTCCTATCTTTCTGATCTCCAACAACTTCACCTCAAGATTTGTTCACAAAAGATGTTCCTGCTGTTTCAGGTCTCTGGTGTTCTTAAGAAACAATTCTGGAGCTGGGAAGTGGTGTTTCATGCATTTTATTCCAGCACACAGGAGGCAGAGAATTGTGGATCTCTATGAGTTCCAAACTTGGTCTACAACAGCTAGTTCCAGGTCAGGCTCATAAGTAGCAGAGAAACTATGTTTCAAACATCCTTTCCCTAAAAAATGTGGGTGTAATTTTGGTAGGTTGTCTTGAGCCAAAAAGTATAGAACTTACAATGAGGTAACTCTCCAGTGCAAATATTTAAATCCTGCCTGACAAAGTTTTGTCAGTTCAGTTTTCCACTGCCTTCTAGAAATTCTGCCTTTCACATCTAACATTTAGAGGTCAGATCCATGAGGAGTTAATTTTCTATATTTTGCCATCAAAATATCTTTTCCCCTCTTTAAAAAAATAATTTAGAAGGTCTTACTTTACAGATTGATCCCAAAGCTGAGGAAGGACCAAGCCATTCTATCCTTTATAAAGACTGAGCAATGCCACAAGGAATGTGGGCTCCAAAATTACAGGTCAAGCAACTGTGGTGGGTCCTGGTTTCACTGCCAGGAGCCCCCTAACAGATCAAGTCACCTAAGTGTCAACCACATTCAGATGGTCTAGTTTGGTGCTATAGAAGCCTCCAAGCTGTCAGTCCATACTCTATGAGTTCACACTAATGATAGTAGATGAGGTGTGGTTATGTCAGAGTGGCACATTTACCCTGTTAGGGGAAGCATATCAGTTTAGGGTCAAGCATTGAGGTTTCTTATTCTCAGAATGCTGCCCAGTGGGAAAGACAACTCCCTGTTTTCTGAGTCATGCTGTAAGGACTCTCACCTCAAGGAACACAGCAGCCTTCATGCTGACATCCTCCACGCCCTAACAATGATTAACTGAACCTCAGAAATTTTAAGTGTGACATCTCAATTAAATGTTTTCTTTGTAAGTATTGCCCTGGTCCCTGATGTCTCTTAACAGCAATGAAAACTTAACAAAGACAGATAGACATTGTTTCCAGTGCCTGCGGTATTTCTGTGATAGCCTGTGCCTATTGCACAATTTATTTCTGATATGTTCTCAGAAGAGTTGTTTGGTAGCTTGCCTCTCCCTTTATGTCTGTTTAGTGGGATTTCTTTTTGAGGGCTATATGCTACTGAAAAGGCCAAAAAATGGGTCATGTGAATGTCCTATTCAGTATCAGCTGAGTGTGTAACATATCTGTTTTCAGCCACCCCGCCAGCCCGCCTGCTGCCGGTCTGGACCCAAAGGCGCACCAGCCCAAATAACACTCAGAGACTCTGTATATGATACAATCCTTTTGACTAGTTACCTTTATTGTTTATAAGCTAGTTCTGTCTAAATTGTTAATCCATTTCTACTTATCTAAGTATTTCCACGTGGTCATCTTATGGGGAGCCGCCGCTGGCATCTTCTTTCTCCAAGAACTCCATGCTGACTCCTCCTAATTACTTCCTCTTTCCTCCTTGTCCCCTAAGCCCGCCTATCTTTCTTTCACATTGGCCACAGTGCTTTATTAATTAACCAGTATGAGAAACATATTTACAGAATAACATGTCCCATCATCTCCTCTTTCTGTCTAAAATAAAAAGAAGGGTTTTAACCTTAACATAACAAAATATATCATACAATAGTTAAGAAATAAGAATCACAGTTAACAATATTTAGTCCATTTACATTTTGTAAGACCTAAAGAAAATATCATCTATCCTATCTTTGTGAGTTTAAAGTCCTCTATGTAACTTATCTTTAATCTTAACTAAGGAAAACTATAACCATAACTATTTGTCTTCAACTCCCTCAATGAACACAGAAGGATAATATATAAACTCTAGAAATGAAAAAGACAATGCACTACATGTTCAGTCACCTGAAGTTCTTCTTTAATGTTCCATCTTCAGCCCATAGGCCATAGTGTGTCTCCAGACTCCTTAATAAAGCAGGAAAATTTAAACTGTCCACCTGTATTGGCAGTTTGTTAGTCATTTTTTTTTTCTGTGTCCTGTAGTCTGTCTGGCAGGCAGCCCCTTCCGTGAAGCAGGAACCCTGTAGCAACAACAATCTTGGGTGCTGCAGGTCCAGTTTCTACAACATCAAGTTAAACAATCCAGAAGAGCAGTACCTTGCCCAAATGGCTTGTCTTGCCATATTAAAAGCAAACTCCGTAATGTGTTTCTTCGATGTCCATCTTTCTTTCTGATGCAGGTGGTGGTACAAGGAGCGGTTGTGCCTCATTGCCAAGAAAAACGTCAACCATTTTAAATGCCATATTCTGTAGGTCTTTGAAAGTTTTGAAGAATGCCTATTCATCTCAAATACATCTCTGTATATCTAGAAATCCTAACTAACTTAACTCCAAGTTTTGCCTATCATAGGTAACTCTCTATAACCTGTACTAAATTATACATTATGTTTTTCAATGAGCTATATAAGCACAATACCTAAACAAGAGAGAAATATACCTATCACAAAATTGACCTTAAATTGTATGAATAAAAGAAAATCCATTCCAAAGCAAAGTATTCATATCTATACCATAATCCCCTTTTTACCTTTAAAAAGATTGCTTGTGGTCAAAGCCATTTATAACCAAGCCCATTTAAATTTAAACAAACATTTATAAACAATATTTGGGAATTTGGGTGTCATTCTTTCCAAACTATTTTCTGCTGGTAGGGGGCGCTGTCATGGGAAATCCTAAGAAGACGCAGAAATCCTAGCTGTAGTGGCCTGTAAGGCTGCAATGTCCCATTGTCGTTGCTTTAGGGGGTCTTTCTTCATCAAACCACATTAGTCTGGAAGAAATCCACAGCTTTTCATTTTCTGTGGAAACAAAATAGAAATCATTTTCCTTGGTAACTTGTCCTTAGGCTTAAATTTTGGAGTCAAAGCATTTTTAAAATATATAAATTGAATTAATCCAGCAGTATTTCTTTTATCAGTAGTTGTTATTTTCTCAGCAATTAAATAATTTAAAGACAACAGAAGCGTGTATAATATCCAAAATTTCTCTGTGCTTTCCATCTTTACATGGCTTTTTTATTACTGTATTTCTTCTACTTCTATTTTGACATATTCTGAGACAGTGTTTCTCTGTGTAACTTTTATCTGTCCTGGAATTCCTTCTGTATCCCAGGTTTACTTTGAAATCACAGAGCTCTGTATGACTCTGCCTCCCAAGTGCTGGGATTAATGGAGTGCACCACCATATCCAGCCATTTTATTTCCTTATTTCTTCTTAAACGATTGTATCCTGTTTCTTTTTCTCTCCCAAGCCAACATATTTTTTAAAACACAGTGTAAACATTCATTATAGCTCTCATACACACCAATGAATTGTTAGCAGAGCTCTTTAAAAGCAAGGCGGTTTTTTGCTGCTTATGCTAATTTAGGAAACCTCCCTTAAAGGAGCTTTGCAAATCTCTGTCTACAGCAAAACAAATCCAACCAAGAAAATGTTGCTACAATGAAGTCTGGCTTGTCTCTATTCCTTTGTTTCTAAAATCTCTTTTAAAGCTTTTATCAAGTTTTAAGTGAAAGTTCTTATAGCCATGATGGGCACCATCTGTAGCGTGTATGTTTTCCACCAGCCCGCCAGCCCACCAGCGCTCCTGCTGCCGGTCTGGGCCCATAGCTACACCAGCCCCAAATCACACTCAGAGACTTTGTATATGATACAATTCTGTTGGCCAGTTACCATTATTGTTCATAGGCTAACTCTGCCTTAATTATTAACCCATTTCTACTTATCTAAGTATTTCCACGTGGTCATTTTATGGGGAACCGCTGCTGGCATCTTCTTTCTCCAAGATCTCCATGCTGACTCCTCCTAACTACTTCCTCTTTCCTCCTTGTCTCCAAGGCCCAGCTACCATGCTTTCTCATTGGCTACAGTGCTTTATTAATTAGCCAGTATGAGAAACATATTTACAGAATAACATGTCCCATCATGAGTGCATTGTAATGTCCATGTCATGAAATAAGTGTGCAAGGCTCCAGAATTATATGAGTATATTGTCAAAAATTTTACATTTACAATGTAATATACTTCTTTGTCTCACATTTATGGGTTATTGTAGGATGCAGTGACCTATGATGATGTGCACATCCATTTCACTCAGGAAGAGTGGGCTTTGCTAAATTCTTCTCAGAAATGTCTCTACATAGATGTAATGCTGGACACCTACAGGAACCTCTC
This sequence comes from Cricetiscus sungorus, assembly GCA_030556225.1. Lineage (NCBI taxonomy): Eukaryota > Metazoa > Chordata > Mammalia > Rodentia > Cricetidae > Cricetiscus > Cricetiscus sungorus. The sequence continues at coordinate 33,730 of JANBXA010000013.1, read as the reverse complement.
TGCTACAGGTAAGACAAAATTTTCCTTCATGTTTTAAAATAAAAGTCCAAATGTTTCTTGGTTATTGACACTATTCTGTAATTTGGATTGAAAAAGGGGAAACTTGGGTGACTGAGGCATGATTCTAAGTTTCATTGAAGTTATTATCTTAAATTGTGTAAAATTTTCAATAATACGTCATATATTTTCTGTTATTTCAGGCTACAATTGGGATGACCATAATATGGAAGATCATTGTCAAACTTCTAGAAGACATAGAAGGTAAATTATCATGTGTAAATTCATGCAAATTTGGCTCTGAAGATATTTTCCAGTATTCTGGAAATTTTATTAAGAGAAACACATAAAAAATTTTAAAAAATTACGAAGATCAACAGTGAAAATAAGCGCAGCTTAAAGTATAGTGTTGGTTCTCATTTTCTCACAAAACCATGAACCTCAGTGAAAAGTAGCTCTTCTGTATTTACAAGGAATTCATCTAAAAATTGAAGGAAACAATGCCTTAATGGATACTCCATTTTGAATCATAGCACCAGAAGATCTATGCTCTAGACATGCCAATCTGTTTAGTTTCATACTATTAAAATATTTTAAACAATATACATGTTTCATAGGTGTTAATTATATGTCCATGATCTTCTAATACAAAAGTCTATAGTTAATTAGGCATTGCTTATACATTTGTGACTTTCCTATGTATATTGAAAGTGTCAGTTTATGTGTTTCAAGAAGGTTGTTGTGGAGAAACACATGTCTATGAGAAAAGGAAAGTCAAAGTGTGTGTGTGAATGTGGAAACCTTTTCTTTCATCTTCTTACTTTAATAATTATATCATATGTTCAGTCAGGTAGTTGTGAGCCATGACTTTAATTCCAGTGTTATTGAGGAAGAACAAGATGGATCGCTGAAGTTTGTGACGAGCCTGGTCTACAAAGTGAGTTCCAGGCTAGCCAGGTCTACACAGAGATATTCTGTATTAGAATACCTAAAAAATAATAAATGTGACTTTAAATGCAAGCCATTATAATTTAGAATATGGAAAGAATCAACATACCTCTCTCTCTTAGGACAGTGAGAAGAATTGAAAGATATTTCGTACTTCCCACTTTGAGGATATTTGTTGAGTGTGAAACAAGTTTGAAATTTTCTGTATTCCACCATTATGTGAAAGATATCAATAAGCGCACACTGGAGTAAATCCCTAAGACCATTGGAATGTGTGAATGCTTCCATTTGTACTCATATGTTTGGCCCATGTGGTATTATTTATACCCTGGAAAAACTGTTCTATGCAAAAATATGGCAAAGTTCTGAGTTGGTTCAGTTCTTTTCAGTTATGTGAAAAATCTTATGTAAATAGATGCTATAAATGTGGGCCATGAAATAAGGATCTTCCTCTGAATAACATGTATCTTCAAGGAAAACAAAACAAAACCTCATGAGGGAAGCATTATGTATGTAAAGCTCCCGATCTGATTGTTATTTACAATTATGCAAAATTAAATTTATTTTATACATGTATTATGATTCTTTAGTATCATGTATGTGATAAAGTTTTACATATGCTAATTATCTTTGCAGCAAAGAAAGAAACCATAAGGGAGTGAATCCTGTGAATGTATATAATGAATGTTTGAAAAATTTTGTATGTTACAGGCATCTTCAAAGGCTTGAAAAAATTCATAGTGGAGAGTATCTATATAGAAGTCTTCAGTATGGTGAAGTCTTTGCTTGCCACAGTTTCCTCCAATTCCGTGAAACAACACACATGGCAAAAAAAACCCCATGAATATAGTCAATGTGGCAAAACATTTGCAAGGCATACTATGCTTAAAAGATGTATTAGAACACATATTGAAGAGAAAACACATGACTATAATAAATGTGGTAAAGTCTTTTCACTATGCAATCATTTCAAAAAACATAAAAGAACACATACTGAAGAGAGACCCTATGAATGTAATCAATGTAGTAAAGCTTTCAGAAAACATTTTGAGCTCAAAAGTCATATAAGAACTCATACTGGAGAGAAACCCTATAAATGTAATCAATGTGGTAAAGCTTTTTCACAACACAGCAATCTGATATACCATAAAAGAATACATACAGGAGAGAGACCCTGTGTATGTAATCAATGTAGTAAAGCATTTGCAAGTAGTGGTCACCTTAAAAGACATATAAGAACACATACTGGAGAGAAACCCTATGAATGTAGTCAATGTGGTAAATTATTCGCAAGACATAATGTGCTTAAAATTCATATAAGAACACATACTGAAGAGAAACCCTATGCATGTAATCAATGTGGTAGAGCTTTTTCACAAGTCAGTTCTCTCCAATCTCATCATAGAGCACATACTGGAGAGCAACCCTATGGATATAATCAATGTGGTAAAGCTTTTTCACAACACAGCAATGTAGTACATCACAAAGGAACACATACTCAAGAGAGACCCTAAGAATATAATCAATGTAGTAAAGCTTTTGCAACACATGATATGCCTAAAAGTCATATAAGAATACATACTGGAGAGAATTTTTATGAATGCCATCAATATGGTAAAGCCTTTGCATATCCCAGCATTCTATTAAGTCATAAAAGAATGCATACTTGAAAGACACTGAATGTAAGCCATGTGGTAAAGCCTCTGTATATATCATTAGTCTTTATAATCCCCCAAAAATCATAGTGCATAGAAACCCTATCTATGTAAGTATTGTGGTAAATTGTGCACTTTGCTTATTACAATATTTGTGGGCCTAAGAAAACACTTATGGAAAAGATCTTACTAGAAAGGATGTGGTATGACCTTCCGCCAAAACATATTGAGTTATATAGGATTCTGGAGAGAAAACTATCTGACAAGTACGAATAATCAGTTCAGTCATTACAATTTGTCTGTTTTGTTCTCACATCCAAATGTATATGGGCAAATGTCTTAGGAGTTCACTGATAAGGGATCCCTGTTTCATCATAACACTTGTCTTTATTTACATAACAACCTCATTCAGGTGGATTGTTTTCTCTAAGCTTGATCCTTCATGCTTGCTTTCTATTACATGAAGCAATACATGTTTCAGGAAAACTTTGAAGACTTTAAGACCCTCAACACATGGGTTACAGGATTAAGAGCTCATAAGAGAAAATATTCACATATGGAAATCTGTTTTGAGATTTGATTTAATTACGTGATGTGTTTGAGTTTGTGAGTATTCATGGTTTATCAAAGGAATGTTACATCCTTCAGAATTCCTGTAGGAGGTACTACAGTATGTTCTCAGAAAACTGGCATAGGTCATGGCAGTGAACCTTTCATAATTTTGTCCATCCATTTCTCTAACCCTGTGTATATTTTAAATCCCTTTTTTTAAAATTATAGTGATATCATGTAATAGGGAAAAACATCATGGAAGAGAAACTCCACATCATGTAAACAATTTTGTGAACATGTTAGACAACATACTGGACTCTAGTCTTAATAAATAAAATTGATTCATGTGGAGATCAGGTGTTAATAAAATCGCTAGAACCAAGAAATATAAATGAGTATTTTATTTGGGAACAACTTACACACATGGTAATAAAAATAGAGGGGTTCCAGCTCAGGAGCATGCCCTTCTGATTTGATCTGCAACATGGAAGGGAGAAGTGAGAGATAGAGAGATGGAAAGGGAGTGAGAAATAGAGGGAAAAACAGTGAGATAGTGACAGGGAAAATAGGAATGAGAGAGGGTCTACCCCAGGATTCTTCACCTTCTCTTCATGTACACAGAACCAAAGGCACTGCATAAGAAATAACTTCTGACATCATGAGATAATCTGAGCAGAAAGCCTGGAATCACAAGAACCATCCCCTCTAAATGGTGGTTCCACTAGTGGCTCTGATTGGTTCTTATAGTCTAAGAGACAGGACCAGGTGAGCAGGAGATACACAGCCACTTTAGAGTGGGATTTGGAACAGGGCAATGAAATAATCTGACCAATTGTATATACATAGAAGCCAGCAGGGCTTTCACGTGAACAACTCTGAGTCCCTGGGTGTGGCAGCATTGGTTTGACGCTGGCATCTTCTTGCTGGTAAGGACCAATGTGGGGTGGGAAAGTCATGTGTTAGTGGACTCAGCAGGAGGTGTGGTTCGAGAAGATTTCCCTTAGCTGCCAGTCTGGAGACCTCAGTCATCTGTTACTTGAGTAGGTGAAGAAAGAGGGTTGAGTGAAGCTTCAGTCATAACACTGAATTTCAGGTATCACCATTCCATTCCCCAACCACAGGGTACCTAAAGCAAGCCCTCCTCTGATTTCCATTCTGCTCAGACTCTGCCCTTAAAAAGCTGCCATTAGAGGCTCGACCTGGGGGTGGGACAGATGCAAAAGCACCCACTTTTAGATCCACCATCTGATGTCGTGTTTCCTATTCTCCAGGGACACCCAGGACTGCTGTACTCAGATTGAATATGGACTCATTATTTCAGTATTATCGAAGCATTACATCTGAAACCCTGTGTTTCCATTTTCCTTTCCAATTACCAGGATTTTTTAAGTGAACAGTGAGGCTTTGCTTTTTTGCACCAGCCATCATGCCAGAACCAGTACAGAATTCGTGTTGATCCCTGAATTCTTTGACTTTGGATTTCACCCCAATCAAGTAGTCCAGCCCTCCAGATAATTGGAGAAATATTTTCTTGGTGTTGTGGTTTTGGATTGATTTTCTCACTTCTTTCAAGTAGGCACTCAATCTCTTCAGCTCTAAAAGACATACACCATTGGAGGTGCTTACCTGCCTTCAATTCTTTTCCAACAGTACTCTCGAACACACTTACAGACACTGCTCTGAAGCACTTCATTAAAGTCCTCAATAATGTAGCAGCTAGCTGCTGAGTTGCATGATTGGTTTCAGCTTGCATCTCTCTCACTGTTAGCAAAATGAGATCCAGGTGCTTATATGCCCGCCCAACACAGCAGCTGCTGCTGTCATTTTAGGAATTAAGTTTATACCTATTTTTCAGCCACATTGGTGTTTGATGTGGGGTCATTATACCCTGGAAAAAGCAATGGCTTTTCTAGATGAAGCAGTGTGTTAGCGTCTCATCAACCTGTAAGACTTAGGCATTTTGGTAGCCTGACTCTATCACATGGGAGAATGTACTGAAAATTTTTCTCTTGGCAATCAAGCATTCCATGAATTCTAGTGTTCACACAGGTGAAAAAGACCCCTTTTAAGGCAAAGCTAGCCCACTTACACTCCCTCCCTCTTCTGTCTGTCAGACTCTTTTTGCCATTTGGCTCTCTTGTTGCCATTTCTGCTTTCTTCCTTCTTTGTGCTCCGTTTTCCCTCTTTCTCCTGTCACCTCTCTGTTTCTCTGTTTCTCACTTGTCATATACATGTCAAGGTAAGGAATTGATTATTTCTTCAACATTTTAGAGGGTTTCCCCGTGTTGTGTGTGAATGTATCTTACATATGTTTTGTTTGGTCCAGGAAATGCTCTGATTGATTCTTTACAGCCAAAGTGACAGGACCAGGTGAACAGAAGATAGCCACTTGTGAGTGGGATTTGGAACAGGGCAACAAAATAATCAGACAAATTGTATACACATAGAAGCCATCAGGGCTTCTACCTAAACAACCCTGAGTCCCTGGGTATGGGGGAATTTGTCTGAGTCTGTTTTTCTTCCTGGTGACAAGGGACAATGTGTGCTGGGGTAGTTAGGTGATGTTAGACTCTGGAGGATGTACAGGTGGAGAAATTTTCCCTTAGCTGACAGTCTGGAGACCTCAGGCATCTGTTCCTTGAGTAGGTGGAGAATGAGGGTTGTGTGAAGCTTCAGCCATAACAGTGATATGCTGGTAGCACCATTCCATTCCCCAAACACAGGGTACCTAAACAAGCCCTCCTCTGAATTCACCTCATTTCAGATTATGCAGTTAGGGCCATTGAAACTGGCGTCATGGAGGATTGATTGGCCCAGCTCCTTGTGGCCTCTGCATGTACAGTCTTTATGGAGTCACTTAACGTATTCATGGCTTAGCCATCCAAACTTTGACAGCCATTGAGATGTCAATGTAGAGTGATCATCTCTGAAAGATAGATCTAGGAGGAAAGGGAAGGTTAATGTGGAAAGCCGAGAAGATCCGGGGCATGGAAAGAACCTGAGCATTAGAGAGGCCTGTGACCTTTAAAGGTTTATAAAGAAGAAGACACAGTACCTGGAGAGGACTTGTGTGGAATAACAGTCAGGGGCTGGGGAGATCCCACCAGGGCAGAAAAAGGAGTGATTGGGGGTGTTTGGGAGGAACAGGGCCAGGTTGACTAGGGGCAGGGAGAATCCAATAAATCAATTATTATTCTTAGTAGCCCATACTTTTCTGTGTGCTATTATTTCCCTTTTTAATTACAAAGCATTCATATTATAAAAAGTTAAAAAGAACACTTGCTGCTAGTGTGATGACATAGGCCTTTTAATCCCAGCACTCAGGAGGCAGAGGGAATTTCTTTATTTGAGGCTATTTGGGTCTACAAAATGATCTTCAGGACAGCCTGGGATTCACAGCAAAACCAATTCTGAAAAGCAAACAAAAGACTCCTCCAGCAAATATGTTTTAATTTATTACACAAAATGATAAAATACCTCATGTGTTCTAATTGTCTTCCTACTCTTCAAACCTTACCCAAAGGAAATACTTTCGCAATTTTTACTAGTGAAACAAATGTTTGCATTGTGTCTGTCATGTACAAAAATGTTGGGATGGGTTTTTTCTTTCCTGACTGGATATTCTATTCTCTACCAAGGAGTATTTCTGTTGCACAGAGTTATTGAACTTTATTGAGCATCATTCAAGTCTTTCTCAGCCCATTGTTTGTATTCACATTCCCACAGTGCGTGTGTGTGTGTGGGGTGTGTGTGTGTGTGTGTGTGTGTGTGTGTATGTTTGTGTGTGTTTGTGTGTGTAGACAAGAAGACAACTTTTGGTACCTATCCTCTCCACCATGAAACTCAGACATTTTACTCAGGTCCTCTAATCTGGACCTTGAAATTGGTTTTATTCCTATTACCCTTCCTAATCTGGCATGATTGTAGCTTGATACTTTGTTGAGTTTATACTTTAATAACTTTTTAATACAAATATTTGCTTTCATTATGTGAATTGTGTCTGTATGAAATTATACAATGCATGTAACTGCCTGTAGAAGCCATTTAAGATCACTGGATGACATGGAGCTGGGGTTTTAGGCTATTATAATCCCCTAGACATGGATACTGGGAAATGACAACAGCAGTAAGCACTCTTTGCTTCTGCCCTAGCTCTACTGCTCCTAATTTAAATGTGCAATTAAATGTTTTTTCTTTTGTATTTTTAATTCCATGTGTTTTTTTTTGTGGGGGAGGGTTAGTCTAAATTTTTCCATCCTTACAATGCACATGTGGATGGCTGTCCATGTGAGTATACGCTTGTGCATATGTGCCTGTCTATGCACGATGTATGTCTGTATGTGTGAGCATGTGTGTGCACGCGTGTACACATGCATGCATAGCCACACCAATCCACACGCCTGCACATGTGTATGTCTGCACACATGTTCACATGCAAGCATGTATGTATGGATGCATGCATGTATTCACACACACAGCCCTCACGCTCCCACATGCACACGCATGCACGCCAGTACCACATATGCACGAAGGAAGCTGCGCATGCACACACGAACACATGCAAACATACATGCAACCCTACCTGGACCCACACCACACGCATAACCATAAGACTGCACAGGACGAGCAGGGAATGCCAGGCAGGAACAGGCACTTCTTGTTGCTCCTGTCAATCATGGGTACAGGGGCGGCACTTCTTGTGTGCCTGTTACTCACGGGACTACAGGAGGGAACTTCCTGTTCATCCTGGCACTTCCAGTACTGGCTGTCACTCACGGGGCTGGGGGCGGGCGCTTCCTGATCCTTTTGTCATTCATGTGTCCAGGGTGGACACTTTCGGTACCGCCTGTCACTCACGGGGCCGGGGGTGGGCACTTTCTTCTCCTGCCGTTAAGTGCTCGTTCATTCAGGAGGTCTTGCCCCCACAGGTGTGACTGGCAGGTCGCAGCAGGATGTCTTGTCCCCCCATCCTGAGCAAAAATCCTGCCTTATGACACTAAGTGATTGATGCACACGGAGCCAAGATTCAGAGCATGACAGAAATCCCACCCCCTCCACACTGACTGACAGTTCCTCAATGAGGACATTTGTTTTCCAGGAGGTCCTGCCCCAAACTCACTGATTGATGTGGTTGGCGGGTGTCCCGCCCTTTCTCCTGTGATTGGCAGTACCCAGGACCAAAGACATAACAGATTTCCAGGAAGTCCTGCTCTGCTGCTTTGACAGACATTTCTTCTGCCTGAAATAAAAAAAAAATCACAGGAAGTCCTGCCTCAGGGCGCTGACTGACACTTGGGACAGGAAGTCCCATCCCAGGAGCCATGACTTATGCCACAGGCAGGAAGCCTCGACCCTGGATCCCTGACTGATGCCTAGGGCAGGAAGTCCAGCTCCAGGGCCCTGATTGACAGGCCCAACCACTTCCTGGACTTTGGAAGCTTGAATGAGAACCTGGGGCCAGAATTTAAATGAAATGGGTGGTGACAGGCACGGTGGGTGGGCCAGGAGGGGCCGGGTTGGGCGGGACCGGCTATGGCCATCCAGGGCAGTGCCGGGGCGGGGCAGTGTTGGGGGGCAGGGCGGGGCGGGCCACGCATGTGAGGACTGCTTGCATGCCTGGCCATGCTTTCTCTGTGCTAAGACTTTAAGCACACTCTAACCATTGAGGAAGCACTGCTGTCACTCAACCTCACTAGCCAATCAGGGACACTAAGCCAACCCGCCACTCTCAGGTCTGGAAAGAGACTTCCTGGAGCCATCCTGCAGGTTTCATTTTATATCAGAACAGGCACCAGAGGATTGATAGCTGCTCTGTGAGTGCTGCTGTGGGGAATTGTGAGGGCAGCATGGATGAGCACAGAAGCTGCAGTATGGTGAGTTAGCGGATGGGGATGGTGGGATGGGGGTCCTTATAGTCGGTTTCGCAGGCCCTCCAGGACGAGGCTGTGCTCGAATGTGCTGCCATGTTCAGTGTTCTGTTTGGCCCATTGTGGTTCTAGCAGCTCCCCAACCAGGGTGTGGCCTATTAATACTTTACCTAGTGGGATGCTTCTGAGGAAAGGATTTCGATCATGGAGCATTGGGTAGAAACTTTTTTATAATCAGGTCCATTATGATTTTGGTGTACAGGGATGGGAATTTACAAAACAAGGAGTGGTTCAGTTTGTATAGTGCCTTCTAGAAGTTCTGCTCTTCACATCTAATATTTAGGCAACAGGTCCATGTGGAGTTATTATCTTTTATTGCTTTGCCATGAAAATAGGTTTATTCTGTTTTTAAAACAAAATAAATGAAAAGATCTTATTTTACATATCGATCTCAGTTCCCTCTCCCTCTCACCCTCCCATTCCCTTCAGCAAGCTCCCCATCCCATCCCCCATACATTGCTCAGGGAGGGATTTTTGTATTGGCTCAAGCACTACATCTTATCTGTAGGCTAAGGCAGTATCTACATTTGGAGTTAATTTTTTGCATGCTCTAACTGACATTATTTAACTCATGATTTCCTCCATGTAGCTTTGCAGCCTGACTTAGAATTTTCTCTGTAGTGCAGGCTAGCGCCAGTCTCATAGGGATCTGCCTGCCTCTACCACCCAAGTGCTAGGTTAAAGGCAAGTGCCAATAAAGACATGTATAAATGGTATTCTTGTGTTGGACTGCACTCCACCATTGAGCTGTTTTGTGGAAGAGTGAAATTGTTGATATAAATATTTACCAAATCTTGGTTGACAGTGTCTGTCAAAATAGAATTTAGGTGAGGAAATGCTGCCATGAAAATTAAAAAAAATGAGTTTCATGTTAACCATTAATTGTAGAGTGTAGGATGCTCAAATATACATTTACTCCCTAAGATAGTCCAGACATTTGGCTCCAAACAACTGCAATGGACTAACCACTTATGTACAAAGAGCCCCAATACTCATCTACTTTCTATGGAGCAAGGCTTCTACAAGCTGTTCAAGGGTGCATTACTGGGTCATAATGGAACTTAGGTCCTCGTGTGGAATAAATTTCTAGAGAAAATTTTGGCTCTGTCATATGGGCAAGATGTGGCCAGGTGACAACTGTTTGAAAAGGAAAACAGTGATGTGTTGAGGTCTGGACTGAGCAAGAAAGTACTTTTGCCTAGGTCCTCACTCACTGAGAAATAACAAAGGTCCTTCTGAAACACAGGAAAGTGCTTGGCAGAGCAAATAACAGCCTCAGGGTACTAGCCTTATGTGTTTTCCATCAGGATTTGAGCTATTGAGAATAAAATAGAGCTCATCCTTGGAAACAAGGTAGATGCATGTGAGAGAATGCAATTGTCTGTGGCCAGGGCCTTTGTGGAGGGGTTGTTTAGATCCTAAAAACACCACTCTTCCTACCATATTAAGCTGTGGTTATTGGGCCCATGACCACTGAGGGCTTAGTCAGTAATATAATTGGGATTCCCTGTGTTCCCCCTGTACTGAAATATTTGAGTAGGCTTCTCCTGAGTTTGTCCCATTGAATGGTAACTCCTGTTGACTTCACAGAAAACCCCTTCCTTCAATTTCCCCATAAAAGTATTTTACTAGACAACATTCCTCATAAGAATCTTACTTAGAATAAGAAACAGCTTCTTCAAACATCATTGACCAAGGTTTGATCTTTTCTTTGTTTTGCCTTCCCAATCTTTTATATCTTCTGTCACTTCTTCCTCAGGACATTTTAGTTAAGTGTGACCTATTGTTTTAAGTTACTCCTGAACTATAAAATTATTTGTTGCTATCTTTTCTGTTGAAGGCTTATATTGCCTTACTGGCCCAACTTGCACTATCATGTCACTATTTAAATTCCTCAAATTATAAGCTGGTGTCAGATATTGAAAGGACTTAAAGATGGCAACATATGTGGAATGCAAAATCTGTTTTAGGAGCCTGGTTGTGGTGGCCCACACCTTTAATCCCAGCACTCAGGCATCACTAGCAAGTACACTCATGTGAGTTCAAGGCCAGTGTGGCCTACAGAGATATACCTAGGATACCTAAGGTTATTTATTGAACAGAGAATCTCTGTTTAAAAAAAACCAACAATAACAACAAAAATAACCATCTGTTGTAGGTTCTCTCCTCTATGAGCATTAGCCGGAAATGAATCCAATTTGTCATTACAGAGATAATTTTTATTTATTTCTTAACTCTCTGGGCAATGTCCTTCTGTCCTATTGATTATCTTTTCTTAAACTATGTGACTGTATGACTGCAGTGTGATTTTTTAGGAGCAAGATTTTTAAACACATTATTTTTGGATACCAATCATTTTTATGGATATATTTAATAAATAGAACTCATTAATTTGTAACACTGTTCATTAAATTAAATATAATTCTCTTAGCAATATCAGGAGATAACCCCCATTTGTATAGAGAGCTCTATACTATGGAGTGTCTCTGTGTGGAACAAATATCAGTAGTTGGATGATCAGAAGTAGAACAGTTTAGGCGTCCTTTTGAGTTAATTTTGTTAGAGGCTGTTTATTTAAGTTCTGAATTCACAGAATCATAGTTAGCTAGGTAACATTGTTCAAGATCTCAGTTTATCTGGATGAGCACCTAGGAGGTGCTCCTGTCACTCCTGTCACTCTGTACTAGACAATCAGAGCTCTAGGCAACCTGCCAGTCACAAGTGGTGCAGCGTCCTTCCTGCTCTTGTTTTCAGGCTTGTTTTCTAAGAGAATCTGGTCCCAGGAGTTAGGTGTGCTGTGCTTTGAGCAATTTCAAGCTGGAAAAGAACATCATGGTGAGTGAGGGGTTACTATCTCCAGATGCGGAGTGGCAGATGTTGAGGTGCTAGAGAAACTCTGATGGGTATTCCCTTTATCTGCATGCAAAGATGCAGCCATATTCCTAACCTCTGAGTTTCCATGAAGGCCTTGAAATGCCATTGGCCTGGAGCCAGGCCTTTGAATAACTTTGATCTATTGGCAGCCTCTGCCCTGAGCATTGGGTGTAGGAAACTATTTGTAGAAACTACTTTGTTGTCACATTAGTATGCATTTGGTTCATCCATGGAAAGCAGGTTAGCAAACCTGTAGAAGCCTCATTTATTCAGTAACTTCAAGATGGTCAGCACTTTTCATTTAAGCTTTACATGTAAAAATCCATTATTGGTAATTTTGTGGGGGTTGTAAAAGGCAACTCATGTGTTTGGTAGCATTTCACTAATAAACTGTGATTTGGAAGATGAAATTGGTAACAGAAAGTATTTACAAAGGCTTAGTTGATAGTAAGTCTCTCAAAGGAGAATTTACCTGAGTGAGGACTGCTTCTGAATCACCCAAAGTTAAGGTTTTGCTAATCAGTGCTGTTAGAAAAGAAGATGATAGGACAGGCATTAGCTTTCCAGGGTTGTCCATGCATTTGGCTCTAAACCTTGACAAATGAGCCACCCCTTATTTACAATCAGCCTCTATGCCCAACCCCATTTCAAACAACAGATTTGTAAGAAGTTCATCAAGGAATCATTACAGGGTCCCAAGCAAAATTAAGGCTTTGTGTGCCATATAGTTCCAGTTGTCTTTTTGAGAAAAGGTTATTTTAGCCAGATGGTGGTAAGACACCAGATGTGAATTATTGTGTTGTGGACTGGCCTGTTCAATCAAGGCTATTACATAGGCCATCAGGCAAGGAATAGGAACATTCTTGTGAGAACTTGTAACAACCTGAGAACTAGTCCTTGGGTACTTTCCCTAAAAGCCTGGTGTAATGACAAAAACAAAACAAAAACAAACAAACAAACAAAAGAGAGACCATGTGTAATACCAGGAATTTTCTTGGGTGAGCTGGTAATGATCTGTAACAAACTTTATGGAGGGATTGCGTCTGATCTACAGGATAAAATTCATCCCACTACATGGAATTATGACTATTGGTCCCAGGGCCACTTCGTGCTTACTCTGCAATGATCCTGAATTACCCTGTGTTCCCCTAGTGCAGCATTGTTTGATTAACCTCCTATGTGAGTTTGTCCCATTGAATGACTGTTACTCCTGACTTCATATTATTGTCCTCTTGTTTCAATTTCTACTGGAAGTAGTACACAACATCGTATTCTCCTTTAGAAGTTTATTTGGCATGGGACATAACTTGTGCAAGGTCTACCCATCCCAGTTTTATTGTTTGCTTTCCTTTTCTACTTTCTAAATTTCCTATCTTTCTGATCACCAACAACTTCACCTCAAGATTTGTTCAACAAAGAAGTTCCTGCTGTTTCAGGTCTCTGGTGTTCTTAAGTAACAATTCTGGACCTGGGCAGTGGTCGTTCATGCATTTTATTCCACCACGCGGTAGTCAGAGAATTGTGGATCTCTATGAGTTCCAAGCCTGGTCTACAAGAGATAGTTGCAGGACAGGGTCAAAGGTAGCAGAGAAACTATGTGTCAAACATACTACCCCTAACAAATAAATAATAATAATAATAATAATAATAATAATAATAATAATAATAATAATAATAATAATAATAATAATAATAATAATAATAATAAACGTCCAGGAACATTATTGCTTTGGAAGTGTGACATTTGGTAAAGTAGCTGGACATACTGTCTCCTGTGTCTGTTTGAATTGTTCAAAGTGTAAATGGGAGCATGAACCTAAAATACACTTAGGAATGACAGAACCTATGAAATGTAAAATGTGACTTGGTTGGATCACCTTTGAGTATTTGACAGAGATGGATGTATGTTTTCATTATATGTATTTTTCTTTACTAATCTGAGTTCAGGAAATGATATCTCCCTGGGAAGACATGTTAATGCTAGAACAGCAGCATTTCTATCCTGTTAGAAAAATGTTTTTGAGACCAGCTCTCTCATGTTGAATTAGGTAGCTTTGATTGCATTCAGTTCCTTGCAGAGTAGTGACCTTGCTGCCATTTGTAGGACACCTTCAAAATTATTAAATGACTGTACCCCCTCAGAAATTTATAATTGTCCATTTGTGTCATGTGTTTGACTGCAATGGTGGCATGGGAAAAAGATTCCCATATTCAGTGTTGCTTCTGCCTTCAGATGAGAATAGGCGGCTCAGATTAGATGCAGAGGAATTCAAAGTAAGCAATCACATGATAGAGTCACCATTATGAAAATTGACCTGACTGTGTTAGGGAGAGAGATTTTGTAGTCTCTCCGCATGTTTTAATTCATGGCATGTGCATGGAAACAGGCCCAAGTGTGTGTGTGTGTGTAGTTTTGGTAGGTTGCATTGAGTCTGAGGACTGTAGCCCAGGCTATTATCATTTTTTTCTAGCCTTCTTTTTTCTTTTTTTTTGAGACCCAATTTCTTTGTGGCTCTGTAGCCTGTCCCAGAAATAGCTTTTGTAGACCAGGCTGGTCTCAAGCTCACAGAGATAGACTTCTTTCTGCCTCCTGAGCACTACCATTAAATACATGTGCCACCACCACCCAGCTATTAGTGTCTTTTTAAATGACTTCTTTAAACATATTACTGCTTTTATCTCTTTTACGCTATTTTTGTATGTTTCTTAGATTTGACTTATTTCATTCCTTCTTTCAAGTGATGTTGATTATTGATTTCTGAATAGAGCAAAATCTCTTGTTACTTCACCTAGTCTTATACTCTGCTAATGAGAATTGCTTTGAACTCCTAATCCTGCTTCTCAAGCCCACTGCATTGACAAAAATTCTGCACTTCCTTTCAGTCTAGGCATTTATTGGTCAGTGAGAAAATGAGTGAACTCCCAATGTCTCTGACTATTGTGGGGACTTATAAATGAAGAGGCATCTGTGCAAAGATTGAGTTCATGACTAACTCTGATACTGGTGCAGTCATATTGCAGAAATGGGGAGGCAGGATGGAGGTTAAGATTTCTTCCCTCAAAAGTAGTTTAGGTGATCAATGTGGAATTAGGTAATCATTCCTAGATAATTCATAATTTTCCCAGTGGGCATTTTCTTGGAAACCACACATGAGGGCTATCAAGAATCTTGATAAAGGAGAGAACTTATCATGAATAAAAATAGCTATTGTTACAGTAATCAGCCAAAACAGGTCCGGGTGAACCATTGTGGACTATGTAACAGGACTGTTATTTTTTTATTTGTGGTTTTGAATTACAGTCTGAGAGAAAGGTTTGAGAAATCCTTGGTGTGCTCTAATAGAAACACCTATCTCTGGAACATATGGCCACGAAGAATTTTTGAGCTTTTCAAAATATTATTTTAGATCATAACTAAATTATACCCACATAATCTCTTTTGCCTCCGAACCCTACCATGATTCTTCATTGTTTTCTAATTCACAGCCTGCTTTTCTTAAACAGAAGTTACACACTAGAAACAGAGAACATTTGAAAGTGTCTTACATTTGGCTGTCGTATTTTCCAGCTTTGAGGGCAATGGTTACTGCCCAGGAACAATGAGTCTGTAATGGAATGTGCAACACAAAGGACACTGGTACTTGCATAATGAGCAGTTTGTGTTCCAGGATAGTAGACGAATGTGTACCAAAACACAAACTTTGATGTCTAGGCCGCTTTCTGCTGGGCAGGTAGTTCAGAGCTATAAGGAATGGGCAATCTGAGTCATTGACTTCTCATCCCCTGGTAGGCGAGCTGCAAAATTATAGGCCCAACTGGGTTGTTTCAGCCAATGATGGACTCGGAGAAGGCTTCTTTCAAGGCTTCTTTCCTTCTGCTCTATCGAGTTGTAAGGATGAACAAATGTTACATCATTGTGGGTGTAGGGTCTTCAAAGCAGGTCTGCTCAGCTGACATTTCTGAAAATATTTGTATGGACCATGGGACAGATTGTGGTTCTTTTGGTCCATGTGTTGACCTGGGCTGTTGCCCTTCTGTGAGCCTTCGTTTCAATTTGTTTCCTGGTTAGAACAAGACTTTGCAGCCCTGGCATGGGAGGATGTGCTGCTTATTACATAACTGTCCAGTGTGCACATGCATGCAATTCTTTTGGTGTGCAGTGAGGACTGACACGGGAAAACTGAAGGTCTGATTTCTTAAAAGTCTGATTATTCCATTCCACTTTCTGGTTTGTTTTAGAAATATTTTAGAAATTATTACAAAATGGTAATGTGAATGTCTCTCAGCAATACAAGATTATAATGTTTTTTTACTATCTGCTACCATCAGTTACAATACTGTGTTAAGTGAAGTTTAATTCCAGGGGACAAAAGGAGTTTCTGTTGTGCAGATATTTCTCAGGTGTGTATGGTTTTGTGTATGGAGTTAGGTCAGGGTCCTCATCTTGGTCCATAAACCATGTGGCAGGAAGCAGATTTTAAATTATTCTTCCATGTTTATATGGAAGTGGGCATAAGTGAGGCTGGGTTTACCTGAAACCAAAATGGGCATAAAGGGCTACAGGGCCATATCAGGAGATCAGCTCCTTTTGCATAGAGACCTCTGGAGCAGGAACCTCCTGTCTTTGGAATAGATATCCACAGCTGCAGGGTCAATAGTGTAGAAGGGTTTCTTTGAATTGATTCAATGGGGGTGTTGAAGTCTGTGTTTATTTAATTTCTGTACACATGAATTCATAGGTATTTGGATAACATTGGTCAAGATCTTACTTTTCCTGGCTAACTTTCTTCTGTACTTTATTTTAATAGTTGATGATATTTTCTGGCCTTTGTTCTTGGGTTATTCCCTCTATCTCTTCTATTTGTTTACAAATATTTTACATATTTTGATTGTGATATAACTCCTGAATTCCTCTCATGGCTGTCTGAGGGGCCTGTGACAACCAGGTAAAATGTATCCTTAGGTCTCTTTAACCCAGCAAGGTGACATAGCACAAACATCATCTTGTGTCCTAAAATATTTCTCTTGATTTTTAGAAAATAACAAGATTAATAATTATAATTAGAAAAGAATTGACCAGAACAGTTTACTGAGCGAGATCCAGGATAGTGTGAGCCATACAGGGTAATTCTTTCTCAAAAAACAAAACAAAACAAAACAAAAAAAAAAAACAAAACAAAACAAGTAAATTCCTGTTTGTGCAGATCTCTGAAATGTCTAGATCTGGAGTAGAAGCTAGGGTTGAAGGAGGTGCAGGGCTTGTTTCTGTCTTTAAGCACACTCTAACCCTTGAGGAAGCACTCTTGTCACTCAAGCCTCACTAGCCTAATCAGGGAAACTGAGCCAACACACCAGTCCCAGGTCTGAAAAAAGACTTACTGGAACCATGTTGCACGCTTGGTTTTATATCAGAATGCCACAGACTGCTCAGTGGGTTGCAGGTCTGTGTGGAGACCAAGACTCGGATGACCAGGTCAGGAGTGGCTTCGGCTTGACAGACAGACACAAACACACCTGAGGAGGTTTGCCAACTGCTGCAAAGTTTACTTCAAAGTATCGGGTTTTTATACAGAAAGCTTAAGGAACAGATCTTTAGCCACGGTTTAAAAATTTACAGACATACTATAAAGGCGTCAACAATTACTTTGAAACATGAGGTCGTAAATACATCTAAGCAAGTGTGTAGCCGGAAACCTCTGTTTATTTTGGCCTGTTTATTGTCAGCGTATCAGAGATTTGATTTGTTGAGTTTAGAGAATAATCTTTGTCTCTGGATAGTAAATCTCTAATTGTATTGATTTAAGGGCCCTAAGATCCCAAATTAGGGTATCGTAGTGAATCCCACAACAGTTTAGCTGTTGGTGAGCTAATTACAGGTAGGGTCACATTGCAGGCAAATTCTTACAGCCTTAGCCCTAATTGATTTATCAGGCCCTGGCTGACATCTGAAGTCACAACTGGCGCCTTAGGATCTGTATCTGAAGGCACAGAGGGCAATACCCATGTATTGACTACTGATCTGTATCTCTTTCATTTCCTGAAACTATGTCTAAGTGTTCTCTAGGCATTTCTGAATTACTAGTGGAGCCACAGGCCAAAATATCCATGAATAAAAGGCAATATTGTTATCATAGCACAAAATACATCTAGCACCCTTTCCAAACAGCCAGCCATGCAAGCAGCTGCAGGGACCTGAACCACTTTTCCCCAGGAGGCATAACCACATGTGGTGCGAACCTCTGGACAGATAGCCACTGAGATTTCTCTCAACAATTGCTACACTGTCTCCACTGGGGCTGTTGTAGCATCAGAACATTAGCCAGAGGATTTATTGCTACTCTGTGAGTGCTGCTGTGGGGAATTGTGAGGGGAGCATGGATGAATACAGAAGCTCTAGCATGGTGAGTGAGTGAATGAGGATGGTGGGATGGGAAGTCATGAAAGTCTGTTTGGCAGGTCCTCCAGAAGGAGGCTGGGCTGGAATGTGCTGCCACATTCAGTTTTCTGTTTGGACCATTGTGGTCTTAGCATCTCCCCTGACCAGAGTGTGGGCTATGACCATTTCACCTAGTGGACTTGTTCTGAGGAAAGTATTTCGATCATGGAGCATTGTGTAGAAATTATTCTAGTAAGCTGCATTATGATTTTGGTGCACAGGGACGGCAATTTACAAAACAAGAAAAGGTTCAGTTTGTCCAGTTCCTTCTAGAAGTTCTGTCCTTCACATCTAACATTTAGGAGCCAGATCCATGTGGAATTATTGTCATTATTTTTTTGCCACTAAAATAGATTTTCTTCTGTTTTTGAAGCAAACTAAATAGGAGGAAATTATTTTACATCTTGATCCCAGTTCCCTCTCCCTCTCATCATTGCATTCACCCCAACGACCTCCCCTATCTGGACCCCATACATTCCTCATGGTGGCTGAGCTCTTCCAGGAGGGATCATCAAAATCTGTCCAGTCATTTGAGTTTTGGCCCAGGCACTCCCCCTTTTCCCTAGACTAAGGGAGTATCTACATTTCGAGTTAATTTTGTGCATGCTCTAAATGACATTCTTTAATTATTTTCATACATATATATTTACATATATTACAAATACATATATATATACATATACTTACATATATATGTATTTGTATGTTTGTATATAAATATTTGTAACTGGTTTTCTTTGTGTAGCTTTGCAGACTGTCTTAGAATTTTTTCTGCAGTGCAGGCTATCCACAATCTCACAGAGATTTACCTGTCTCTGCCTCTCAAGTGCTAGGTTAAAGGCAAGTGCCAATAAAGGCATGTTAAATGGCATTCTTGTGCTGGACCATACTCCACCAATGAGCTGTGGTGTGGAAGAGTGGAATCATTGACATAAGGATTTACCAATTCTTAGTGGATATTTAGTCTCTCAAAATAGAATTTAGCTGAGGGAATGCTGCACAGAAATTAATAAAATATTATTATTATTATTATTATTATTATTATTATTATTATTATTAAAAGTTTAATGCTAACCAGTGATGTTAGAGATTATGATGCTAAAATATACATTTCTTTCACATGGTAGTCCAGATGTTTGGCTCCAATCCATAGCAATTGACTAACAACTGATTTAGAAACAGCCCCAATGCCCATCCCCTTTCCATGGAGCAAGGCTTTTACATGCTGTTCAAGGGTGCATTTCTGGATCCCAATTTATTAGGTTCTGGCGGGCCAAAAATATCTATTTTCTTCTAAAGAAAATAATGGCTGCGTCATATAGGCAAGATGAGCCCAGGTGACAACTGTTTGAAAGGAAAGTGTGATGTGTTGATGGCTGCACTGAGCAAACAATAACTTATTTCTAGGTCCTCACTCATGGAGAAGTAACATAGCTCCTTATGAAACCCAGGAAAGTACTTGACAGAGCAAATAATAGCCTTGGAGTTCTAGCTTTAGGTGTTTTCCATCAAGGTTTGAGCTATTGAAAATAAAATAGAGCTCATCCTTTGAAACAAGGAAGATGCTTGGGAGAGAATTCTATTGTCTGTGGCCAGGACCTTTGTGGAGGGGTTGCTTAAGATCCCAAGAATACAGCTCTTCCCACCACATGGATCTGTGGTTATTGAGCTCATAACCACTGAGGCCTTAGTCAGTAATGTTATTGGGGATTCCTTGTGTTCTCCCTGTATTTCACCATTTGAGTAGCCTTGTGCAGAGTTTGTCCTATTGTATGGTAACTCCTGTTGATTTCCTAAAGTCCCCTAATTCCTTCCATTTCCCAATAGAAGTAGTTTACAAGACACTATTCCTCATAAGAAGCTTACTTAGAATAAGACACAGCTTCAGCAATACATCTTTGACCAAGATTTCATCTTTTCTTTGTTCTGCCTTCCCCACATTTCTCATCTTCTGGCACTTCTTTCTCAGGACCTTTTAATAAATTCTTACCTGCTTTTTCATGTTACTCCTGTACTATGAAATAATTATGGTGCTATCTTTCGTTTTGAAGGCTTATATTGACTTACTGACCCAACTTGTAGTATCCTGTCACTATTTAAATTTCCGAAAGTATAAGGTGGAGTCAGACATTGAAAGAACTTAAAGATGGCAGCATATGTGGAATGCAAAATCTATTTTAGGAGCCAGGTTGTGGTGGTCCACACCTTTAATCACAGCACTCAAGAGGCACAGGCAAGTACATTCATCTGAGTTCAAGGCCAGCATGGTCTACAGAGATATACCTAGGACACCTAAGGCTATTTATTGCACAGAGAAACACTGTCTCAAAAACCCCAACAACAACAACAAAATAACCATCTGTTGTAGGTTCTCTCCTCTTTGAGCATTAGCCGGAAATGAATGCAATTTGTCATTATAGAGACTTTTTGTTATTTATTTCTTAACTCTTGTGGGCAGGGTCCTCTTCTCTTGATTACCTTTCTTAGATTAAGTGACTGCATGACCTCAGTGGGTGCTTTTGGGATCAGCCTTCTTAAAATTATTTTGTGGATACCAATTATTTTTGCGTTTATATGTAATAAACATAATTCAGTAATTTGTAACAATGTTCATTAAATTAAAATATAAATATCTTAATCATAGCAGGAGATTACCCCCGTTTTTATAGAGATTATGGGGTGTCTCTGTTTGGAACAAATATCAGTATTTTGAGGGTCAGAAGCAGAACAGTTTAGGTATACTATTGACTTAATTTTGTTTGAGTCTGTTTATATAAGTTCTGAACACTTTGTGTCATGGGTAGATAACATGGCTCAAGATTTCAGTTTACCTAGATGAGTTTCCCTTTGTTTTATATTTACCTCTTATTGTTGTTTTCTTTTTCTCTTTTCCCCCTTTGTTGTTTTGCAAATATTGCATACCTCTCGATCACTGCATGTTTATTTTTGGTATAAAAGCCATGCTGTGTCAATATGTGACTATATTTTTTTTATAATAAGGTGACAGGAATGTAGTTTGCATGTGTTTGATTCATGTTGCCAATTTATCTTATACAGAATATGCACACTAATGCACCATGTTCTTATTGATTATTTGGTTCCTTTCTATTTTGTATTGTATTATATTCTTTTTGTTTTCAAAATGGGAAACAATTTTACTGTTTTGCCTAAAAAGTACTATGGGTCTTGGCAGGTGGCTCAGCACATATTCTACTTGGGGTTGACCTGAGTTCATATGCCAAAACCCAAAAGTTCAGGCTCAATACAACCTCAATCCCAGATGCAGGTCTCTGACAACCTCTAATATAGTATGTAATAATAACACATGAGATACTTCTCTCACACACAATCTGAATATACAAAAACTGGGAATGAACTTGTTTTCAAAATTCTTGTTACTGTAAGAACAATGAGAGAAAACAGGTCACTTTAAATGCATGATTCTAATAATATATTGTTTCTTTTATAACTTCCTAAAATTTTATTTTACATACCAATCCCAGTTTCCCTCTCTCCCCTTTTTGTCCCTCTATCCCTTCTTTTCCCTCTTTCAATAGTCAGAGTGGGTAAGGCCAGCATTCAGGATTCAACAAAGTCTGGCATACAAAGCAGAGGAAGAACCACACCACCCTATCCTTTATTAAAACTGAGCAAGGAATCTCACCATAGGGTCTGAGCAGCAAAACAAACAAACAAACAAACAAAAAAAAACAGTTCAAGCAACTGGGATGGGACCTTATTTCACAGCCAGGGTCCTCCTAACAGATCAAGTCACCTAAGTGTCAACCATATTCAGAGGGTCTAGTTTGGTGCTATGAAGGTATCTCAGCTGTCAGTCTATACTCTGTGAGTTCCAATAATGATAATAGATTAGGTGTGATTTTGTTGGAGTGGGATTTACCCTGTTAGAGGAAGCACATCACTGTAAGATCAGGCATTGAGGTTTCTTATTCTCAAAATGATACCCAGTGTCAGACAATTCCCTGTTGTCCCTGAGCCATGCTGTAAGGACACTAACATCAAGGACCACAGCAGACTGCATACTGATATGCCCCTTGCCATGATGATATTTAACTGAACCTCTGAAATTTTAAGTGTGACACCTCAACTAAATATTTTCTTTGTAAGTGTTGTGCTGGTCCATGGTGTCTTTTAACAGCATAAAACCTAACAAAGACAGACGTTGTTTCCAGGGCCTGTGGTATATCTGTGATAGGCTGTCCCTATAGTAGAATTTATTTGTGATGTTTTCTCAGTAGTGTTGTTTTGGTAGCTTTCCTCTCTGTTTATGTCAGTTTATTGGGATTTCTTTCTTAGGGTCATATACTACTTAAACAATAAAGAAATACTGCATTTGTACCTCCTGATTTATTTATTTCTAATGTGACTGGGTGAATGCACTAGAATTATATGACTATATTGTCAAAGAACTTTACATTTACAATGTGAGCATTATCCTACTTTGTCACATATGCATGTGTTATTTTAGGATTTAGTGACCTACAAAGATGTGCACATTCACTTCACCCAGGAAGAGTGGGATTTGCTAAATCCTTCTCAGAAATGTCTCTACATAGATGTGATGCTGGAAACCCACAGGAACCTCACTGATACAGGTAAGACCGAATTTTCCTTCATGTTAAAACAAGAAACCAAATGTTTCTTGTTTATTGATACTATTCTGTAATTTTAATTGAGAAAAGGGAAAATTGGGTGAATGAGGTATGGTTCTAAGGTTCATTGAAGTTATTAACTTAAATTTTGTACAATTTACAGTAATACATCATATGTTTTCTGTTATTTCAGGCTGCAATTGGGATGACCATAATATGGAAGTTCATTGTCAAACTTCTAGAAGACATAGAAGGTAAATTTTCATTTGTACATTTATGCATAGTTGGCTCTGAATATATTTTAATGTATTCTGGAAATTTTATTGAAGATCCACCCATAAGAAATTAAAAAAAATATTAAGAAGATCAACAGTCAAAATAAGCGCAGCTTAAAGTATAATGATGGATCTCATTTTCTCCCAAAACCATGTGCCTCATTAAAAGGTAGCTCTTCTCTGTTTGCAAGGCATTCATGCAAAAAGAGCATGAAACAATGCCTTAAGAGATACCACCATTTAAATTAAACCATCCAGAAATCTTTGCTGTAGATATGGCAGTTTGTTTAGTTTCATACTATTCAGATATTTTAAACAATATACATGTTGTGTAGGTGATAAGTATATGTCCAAGACCTTCTAAGAAAAAAGTCTATAGTTTATCAGACATTACTTATATATTTGTGACTTTGCTATGTATATTGAAAGTGTCTGTTTATGAGTGTCAAGGTTGTTGTGGAGAAAGCTTAATCGCTGTAACACATGTCTGTGAAGAAAAGATAAGTCAAAGAGTGTGAATGCAATGTGGAAACCTTTTTTTGTTATTCTTAGTTTAATAATGTTGAGTCAGGTAGTTGTGAACGATGCCTTTAATTCCAGCATTCATTATGAAGAGCAAGATGTATCCCTTAAGTTTGTGACCAGCCTGGTCTATATTGTGAGTTCCAGGCTATCCAGGTCTACACGGAGATATTCTGTATCAGAAAACCAAGAAAATAAAAGAATGTATTTAATCTAAATGAAAGCCAAGTGAATGAAAGATATTGAGTAGTCCCCACTTTGGACATATTTGTTGAGTGTGAAACAAGTTTAAAGTTTAGTATTCCAAAATTATCTGAAAGATGTCAACAAACTCACACTGCAGTAAATCACTATGACCACTGGAATGTGTGAATGCTTCCATTTGTACTTTTATATTTGGCCAATGTAGTATAATTTATACTATGGAAAAACTGATAAATGCAATAAATATGGCAAAGCTCTGAGTTGGTCCTTTTCTTTTTAATTACGTGAGAAATCTCATGTAAATAGATGCCATGAATGTGGGCCATGTAATAAAGTCTCTTACTCTGAATCACATATATCTTCAAGAAAAACAAAACAATATTTCATGAGGGAAGCATTATGAATGTAAACTCAAGATTTGATTCTTGTTTACAGTTAGGCCAAATTATAAATTTATTTCATACATGTACTAAGTATATTTAGTATCATGCATTTGGTAAAGTTTTACATATGCTAATAATCTTTTCAGGAATGAAAGAAGCTGCAAGTGAGTGAATCCTGTGAATATACACAATGAATGTGTGAAAAACTTTGTGTGTTACAGGCATCTTCAAAGGCATGTAAACAATTATAATGAGAGAACCCATACAGAAGTCTTCAGTATGGTAAAGTCTTTGCATGTCAAAGTTTCTTCCAACTCCATGAAAAAACACACATGGTAGAAAAAACCTATGAATGTAGTCAATGTGGTAGAGGATTTGTAAGAAATACTGTGCTTAAAATACATAATAGAACACATACTGGAGAGAAAACACAAAACTTTAATCAATGTGGTAAAGTCTTTTCAGTATGCAATCATGTCAAAAATCATAAAAGAACACATATTAGAAAGAAACCCTATGAATGTAATCAATGTGGTAAAGATTTTGCAAGGAATAGTCAGCTTAAAAGACATATAAGAACACATACAGGAGAGAAACCATATAAATGTAATCAATTTGGTAAAGCATTTGCAAGTAATGGTCACCTTAAATGTCATACAAAAACACATACTGGGCAAAAACCCTATGAATGTAATCAATGTTGTAAAGCATTTGCAAGTAATGGTCAACTTAAACATCATATAAAAACACATACTGGGGAGAAACCGTATGAATGTATTCAATGTGGTAAAGCATTTGCAACTAATGGTCACCTTAAAAATCATATAAGAACACATACTGGAGAGAAACCCTATGGATGCAATCAATGTGGTAAAGCTTTTTCAGAACGCAGCCATCTGGTGTGTCATAAAAGACTGCATACTGGAGAGAAACCCTATGAATGTAATCAATGTGGTAAAGCATTTGCAAGTAATGGTCAGCTTAAACGTCATATAAGAACACATACTGGGGAAAAACCCTATGAATGCAATCACTGTGGTAAAGCATTTGCAAGTACTTGTGAGCTTAAAAGACATATAAGAATACATACTGGAGAGAAACGCTATGCATGTATTCAATGTGGTAAAGCATTTGCAAGGAATGGTCATCTTAAAAACCATATAAGAACACATACTGGAGAGAAACCCTATGTATGTAATCAATGTGGTAGAGCATTTTCACATGACAGTACTCTCCAGTCTCATAATAGAACACATACTGGAGAGAGACCTTATGAATGCAATCATTGTAGTAAAGCTTTCACAACATATGGTGGGCTTAAAAGTCATATAAGAACACATACTGGAAAGAAACACTATGAATGCCATCAATGTGGTAAAACCTTTGCACATCCTAGCACTCTCTTTAATCATAAACTAATGCATACTTGAAAGACACTGAATGTGTCCCATGTGGTAAAGCCTCTCTACATATCATTAGTCTTTATAATCACAAAAAAATCATAGTGCAAAGAAACCCTGTACATGTAAGCATCATTGGAAATTTGTGCACTTTGCCTATCACAATAATCTTTGAGGACCTAAGAACTCTTATAGAAAAGGTCTTACCAGAAAGATGTGGTATGATCTTCAGTCAACACACACTGAATTACATAGGGTACTGGAGAGAATATATCGGACAAGTGACAACAATCAGTTCAAGCATTACAATTCTTCTGTTTTGTTCTCACATGCAAACACATGTGCACAAAAGTCCTAGGAATTCACTAATAAGGAAACCCAATTTCATTGTAACTCATTTTTCATTTACATAAATAACTCATCCAGATGTATTGTTTTCTCTAAGTCTAATTCTTCATGCTTGTTTTCTTTTACATGAAGCAGTTCATATTGCAGTAAAACTTTGAATAATTTAAGACACTCAACACATGGGTTACAAGAATGACTGTTTATAAGAGAAAATAATCACATATGGGAATCTGTTTAGAGATTTGATTTAATTTTAATTATATGATGTCAGTGTGTGAGTTTGTGACTGGTCATGGTTTTCACAATAAGGTTACTCCCTTGGGAATGTCTGTAGGAGAAAGTACAGTATGTTCTCAGAAAACTGACATAGGTCATGGCAATGAACATTTTATACTTTTGTTCATCTGTATCTCTAACCCTGTATATATTTTAAATCATTTTTATTATCTTGATATCAGGTAATAGGAAAGAAATAATGGAAGAGAAAACCCACATCATGTAAAAAATTTTGTGAATATGTTAGACATTGTACTTGACTTTAGTCTTAATAAATGAAATTGATTCATGTGGAGATGGTGTGTTAATAAGTTCACTAGCCCCAAGACAAATGATAAATGAGTATATAATTGGGGAACAGCTTACACAGATCATAATGTGGTCCAGCTCAGAAGGATGCAATACCTACTCTTCTGATTTTATCTGCAACATGGGAGAAGTGACAGAGAGATGGAAAGGGAGTGAGAGATAGAGGGAGGGGAAATGAGAGAATTACAGAGATATTGAAAACGAGACAGGTCCACCCCAGTGTTCTCCATCTTCTCCTCATATATGCAGAACCAAAGACACTGTCTAAGAATTAACATCTGACATCTTCATGAGATGATCTAAGCAGAAAGCCTGGATTCACAAGAACACCACTCTAAATGGTGTGTCCACTAAAGGCAGTGATTGGGTCCTGCACCCTAAGTGACAGGAACAGGATTTAGAACAGGGCAAGCAAATAATCCCACCATTTGTATACACATAGAAGCCAGGAGGGTTTCCACCTAAACAACCCTGATCCCCTGGGTGTGGGGGAATTGGTCTGAGCCTGGCTTCTTCCTGTTGTCAAAGGACAATGTGGGCTGGGGGAGTTAGGTGTTGGTGGACTCTGAAGGAGGTGTGGGTGGAGGTGTTTTCCCTTAGCTGCCAGTCTGGAGATCTTGGGCATCTGTTCTTTGAGTAGGTGGAGAAGGAATGTTGAGTGAAGCTTTAACCAAAACAGTGATTTGCTGGTAGCAACATTCCATTTCCCAACCTCATGGTATCTAAAGCAAGCCCTCCTCGGAAATCACCTTAGTTCAGTTTCTGCCCTTAAAAAGCTGCTATTAGAGGCTCAACCTGCGTGTTTGCCAGATGCAAAAGCATCGACTTTTAGATCCACCATCTGATCCCTTGTTTTTCTTCTCAGGAGAAACCCAGGACTGTTGTGCACAGATTAAATATGGATTCTTTATTTCAGTATTATTGAAGCATTGAATTGAAAACCCTGGGTTTCCATTTTCCTTTCCACTCACCAGGACTTTTACGTGAACAGAGAGGCTTTGCTCTTGTGCTCCTGCCAACACTGCAGAACCAGGACAAAATTCCTGTTGCTCCCTGGATTCTTTGACCTCACATTGCACCCCAATCAAGTAGTCTGATTGGTTTTCTCACTTCTTTCAACTAGACACAATTTATCTTGCCATAAAAAGCATACACCTTTGGAGGTGCCTACCTGCCTTCAATTAGTTTCCACTATAATTTTCTGGAACACACTCTCAGCCCCTGTTCTGAAGCACTTTATATTAGTCCTTCATAATGTAGGAGTGAGCTGCTGAGCCACATGATATATTTCAGCTTGCATCTCTCTCACTGTTAACAAAAGGAGACCCAGCTGACTGAATGTTTTCCCAACACAGCACCTGCTGCTGTCAGTTTAGGAATTAAGTTCATATTCATTTTCCAGCCACTTTAGTGTTTTATTTGGGTTTGTTACATCTCAGAAAAAGCAATGGCTAGTATTCTTTTCTAGATGCAACAACCTTTTAGCCTCTAATCAACCTATAATACTCAGGCATTATGTTGCCTGACTCTGATACATGGGAGAATGCATTGAAGCATTTTCTCTGGCAAGTCTAGGGTTTCAGGAACACTAGTATGCATACAATAGCAAAAAAAAAATCTTTAAAAGACAGACCTCTCCCATTTACACACCCTCCTCTTCTCTCTTTCAGGTCTTTGTTGCCTTGCTACTATTTCTGCTCTCTCCCCTCTCATATCTTTGTTCTCTGTTCTCTTTCTTTTCTCCTGTCATGACACAAAGACAATATAATACTGTACATTATACAGATGTTCTCTGGGCTTTTTATCTTTATGTGGTCTTTTTATTACTCTATTCTAGCCTTTTTTTATTCTTTGAGATAGGTTTTCTTTTTGTGAATTTCATCTGTCATGAAATTAACTCTGTATACAAAATTTACTTTAATCTCACAGAGATCTGCTTGCTTTTGTCTCCTGAGTGCTAGCGTTAAAGGTGTATACCACCACACCCAGCTACTCTCTTTCTTTTTCAAACAATTTTATTCTTTTTCTCTCCCAAGCCTATGTATGTTTTAAAATGCACTGTAACCCTTTATTGGGTTTTCTTAATGTGAATGTGTCTTTTCTGTAAATCTTTATCTTTTTTGTGGGCATGAGTCCATTATCTGCCAAACCACAACATTGCTAAAATGAAAGCCACAGTTTTATAATCCATTGTCTATTGAAGATGGCTGCTAGTAATTTCACTGCCAGAACTGATAGCTGTACTCACTGCCTTGGTCTCTACTGCCATCCCGCAGCATGTTGCCAACTTGGAGATGTGTTCATTGCCATTGCCTACTGTTATATTTACCATTCAGTTGTTAGCAGAGTTCTTTAAAACTCCATCTGTTTTTTTTTTTTTGACATAACATACTTTAAAGGAGCTGCACAAGTCTCTGTTGATCAAAACAGAGCCAAACTGAGAAAAATGCCATTTTCAAGAAGACTTGTTTGTCTCATTTTTGTTTCTAAACAAACTTTTGTTTTTAAGGCTGTGGTTAAATTTTATGTGGAAGTTCTTCTTAGCCATGATGAAGGTGCTGCTTTGTTAATAGTATGTTTTCCCACTGGTAAGGCCCCATAGTTGCACCAGCCCTGAAAAACACACTGAGACTCTGTATTTGATATAAAGCTGTTGGCCAGTTACTATTTATTTATTGGCTAGCTCTGTCGTAAATATTAACCCATATATATTAATCTAATTATTTCCACGTGGTCTCATCTTACTGGAGAGAGGGACTGGTATTGTGCTCTCTATCCCCCATGTTGAATCTCCTCCCTACTACTTCCTCTGTCCTCCTCCTATTCTCCTAGTCCCACCTATCTGGCTTTCCTTTTGGCCAACAGTGCTTTATTCACTAACCAATAAAAGAAACATATTTACAGAATGACTTATCACATCAAGGGGTTATAGTATGTGAACAAACAGTTCAAGAACTTTTGTTGATAAATGTCATCTTACCTAAGAAGTAAAATTGTGGATTAAGAAGATAAACAACTTACAATTATTCAACAAATGTTGAATTTTCTTTTGTTAGTTTCCTTCAGGATTTTGTTAATACATTTGTTTGACTGCACTGAGAGATAATTAGATAGCAGTTCATCTCCGATGAAGCTGCTGCCCAACATCACCTATCTGATATCCTCTTCAACCCTGCATACAAAGTTAATTTTACATTTAATAAATTTAATCATTTACACATTTTTCTACTAAAATCTGTGATTAAATAATCAATGTTCTGTAGAATTTGGCACAATCTTATGGGAGTCAAGTAAGAGACAACATGTAGGTGTTGAGTATGGCAGACTATCTAATTTTCTGATTATGTGCTTATTTAATTATGACCAGTGGATTTTTGCACCACAATGTGTGAGTCAAGTATGCAAGACCATCTAATTATTTAATTACATAATTAAATTATTAAATCATGATAACATTTTTCATGAGTCTGGTTTTCAAGTCACCTTGCGAAAGTGAATGATGTGATATCAATTTGTGACGTCAGAGACTGCGATGCCTGGTCCTGCATTGCATAGTCCACAGCATCTGGGGGAAATAAACAGCCGCCATTATCTTAAAAGCAGAGGTGTTGGTGCTGGCTCTTGATGTCAGAGAGACACACTCTGGCCTCGCGTTGCATGCTGGGAGTCGTAGTCCCCAGTATTGGCTGTGGGAAGGACAAAAGCCAACATGGCCATAGAAGTGGAGGGAGATGACACTGGCATTTGACGTTACAAGAGTTGACCCAGTCTGGGCCCGCAGTAATCCCTGCAAATTGTAGTTTGCGCCATCTGCACAGGGAACATAGACTTAAAGAGAAAAGCTGTGGACTTAGAAGGAAACTGACAATCGCCCGTGCCGCCCCATGACTCCACATGGAGCGGCCACAACACCCACGGGCGCGTGCAGCCTGCCGGGATTCATAGTCCTGCCTGCTGTTTGATGAAGTCTGCCATCTTTGTAGGAAATGGATGGATACCCCTTGACATCACAAAAATCGACCACTGTCGCTGGCCCAGTGGCAGCCGAGAGTCATAGTTCCCAAACACTGAGCCCTAAAATCGGCCATCTTTGTAGGAAATGGATGGACACACAGCAACAGCTCTTGCCAGCCCTGTTGCTGTTGGGAGTCGTAGGGATATGGAGTCAGTGAGCGCTGGTCAGTTATGTCCCTGGGTGAGCCTGCCAGCCATGGGTCTTCCCGGTAATTGTAGTTCCATCCCCCAAACCGCCCACCCTGTTGTAGGCCATGCAGGGAGAAGAAAGGGAAGGGACAGAGGCATGATAGTGATGTCACAGGGCAACCATAGCCACGTGGCTTCCCAGGAAATGTAGTTTTCACCCCTCCAAGCCATCCTCAAAGTCAGCCATGCAGGTTAACAATTGAGCTCCTATACACAGCACAGGACTAAACATGCGGCTGACACACGTCATGCGTGTTCACTTCCCAGTGCCCATGTTTAAATATATGACCAACACCCCCATCCTCTCCACCATCCCACATGTGCAAATAGAAACCATGTGACTCATCTTCATGTGACATGTTTATTTCCACATTCCAGGGTGGGGCTGAAATAAATAATATGTGTGTTACATGTGTGCACTCACTCCATGTATGTCATATGAGTGATATGAATGTTGGTTCATTTTAGGTCATTTATTTTCTCTGTTCGTGACATGAGGGTGAAGCAGGGCAGGAGTAGGAGAAGACGCGAAGTAGGTGGGAAAAAAAAACATAAAAACGGGAAAAAAACACACGAAGCGAAAACGGTGGATATGAAACAACAACAACAACAACAACAACAATAATAATAATAATAAATCACAGGAAATGGAAACAGAAGCAGGTAAATCTCAGCGTGAGGGAAAAAGAAGACCTTGAAGGAAAGAGGATGAAAGCGGAAAAAAGGAAAAAAAAATGAATTTAATTAAAGAAATTTAAAACAAAATTAAATAATAAAAGGGGAAAATTTTTAAAAAGCAAAACCTGGGAAATGAAAATAAAATTACACAAAACCAGAAACCGAAAGTGAAATAGAAATTAAAATATCGGAGTAAAAGGAAATAATGAAATTTAAAATAAATAAAACAAAATAACGGAATGAAATAAAATAATAAAATTAAAAATAAAGTAATGGAATGAAATGTAGTTTCAAATACTTTGAAAAATTCTAAGGGAAAAAAATGTGAAAATTAGAATGATGGGAAAATATTAGCTCATGCATGGAGACGACATTGGAAGCTGAAGAGAAAACCGAGCTGCTCAGAATGAAACACGCATGACATGGAACACGGAAAAAAAATAAATAGAAGAAAATTAGAAACTGCACATGGAGATGGAAAACAAAAATATCTGCAGGAAAAGGAGAGAAAGAAAAACACACGCATGATGGGAAACCCAGGAGGGGGCGAGGCCGGAAAACAAAGCGAGCAAAAAGGAAAAAATGAAAAAAAATGAAATTGTGAGGACAAAAAAATTGCACAGACACGCAAAGCCACATGCAGAAGCAGGGGTCACGCGTGTGTTCTGGGGTCACGCGCATGTAGGTGCCTGCTGCCATGATGTGAACACTGAGAGAGTGAATTTGGCTCGGGTCGTGTGTCATGTTCATATACGCATGTCAGACTTCACACCCGTGTTTCCTGGAATTCACAAGTCTGGGTCTCGTGGTTCGCACAAGCATGTTTGGGTGTATGCATGTTGGGGTCTCACATTTGTGATCCTTCATGTCAATACTGAGCAGGTAGCTGGTTCCACGAAGCACGTGTGTGTGTGTGTGTGTGTGTGTGTGTGTGTGTGTGTGTGTGTGTGTGTGCTCGCGTGTGTGCGCCCTTCAGGTTTGCTGAGTGCAGGGCGAGCATCCTTCATGTGTTTCTAAGAACCATGATTAAAGGCCTCTGCCACCATGCCTGGCTTCATGGCTTCAAGTTTACTTAGTGAGACATTAGAATGATGGGATAAATAACATGAAGAATTACACTTAACTATATAAAAATCCTCTTATTTCTGAGAACATGGCTGTCACCATCAGCAGGATTAGACAGAACTCTTCCAAGGCCCTTTGGTAAGTTATAACAGACTAAATAATAAGGAAAATAATATTTCCCACAGTTGGAAGACAATGGACTTTGAGGCAGAAAAGCTACATTTGATGGGTACCATCTTCTGTTACTGGAGTTAGGAACAGGCTTGTGCTGGCTACATTAACCAACCAGGCTCAGTCATTCATCTTAAGTAGCTATCATTAATGAAAGGAAGACAGAGACATATTATGATGTCAGGCAGGCAGATTCTGTCAATACTGAAAGCTCCATTTTACCCATACAACTAACTTAAGTAGTCAAACAAAGGTGGACAATAGAAGGGAACTTCTATTAATATGTATAAACATAAAACAGAAATTGCTTCCCCTAATGCTAAAGGCACTCCATAATTGCACAAACTCTCTCCTTTCTGGCTCCCCATAGCTGCACTTACTCCCTTCCTTCAGGGTGTGTAACCTGTTAGGCCAAATCTATTGTTATTTAAAAAGGACACATTCTTCAACAAAGCAGAGGCATCCTGTAGCAGGAAAAATAATGTCTTAAGGACAATAGGAGTTACTGGAGATCTTTGAACTCATAAAGAGTAGAAATAGATACCCATATAGGGGTTGAGAAAAGTCAGACTGGCAGAATAAATTCCAGGACTATTGAAGTCACACAGAAGCCTGCCCTCACCCGCAGGGCCTAGTTATTCATGGGTCGAGGTGGGCTAGAACCTGAAAATAATGGGAGAGAAAGAAGGAAGGAGACCAAGCAGTGCATTTGTCAAGGTCTAACTTTATTGATGTAAAAAGGAGTTTTTAAAACAAAACGGAGAGGAAATGGGAAGGGGTAGCAGGCAGGGAGGAAATGGGGAAGGGTAGAAGGCAGGAAGGAAATGGGGAGGGGTAGCTTCTGCTAATTCTGAGGTCCTGGTAATTATCCAAAACAATAAACATCAGACAATA
>JANBXA010000012.1:0-10854 GCA_030556225.1 Cricetiscus sungorus | reverse complement strand
TATATATCCATTTTGGTTACTTTGCTGTTTTTGCCTATACAGGCTTTATTAAATCTTAATCAATGTATCACCAGTGTCACATAAGGTCTTCTTCCACATCCTGATGTGCTCTACCACCTAGTAGAATCCATTAAGGGAACTCCTGTTTCCCATAGTCTTCAAATTTCTTTCAGACATGGAACTTACTGTATTGTCTGTAGACAGAAAGGCAACTTGAGAGATTCTTGTGAGGACACTAGACTATTGTGTGAAGTACCTGTGGATATGTGTTGTAGACAATCCAAGAATAGCTTATTTCCCTTAAGTGTCTAGGTTGATTGTTTCTGTCCACTTAATTTGAATCAGAGACCTCTGAGGCCACTGTGTTCCTAGACACCCATTTACCTGTGTCTTTTATGCTTTCCAGCCAGGGTCTCATAACAATGGAAGAGGAAAAATTGTCCATACATAGAATGGCTTGGCCTACCAGCCTGCATGTTAAACCATGCCACAAAACAACCTAAAATCAAACACACAGGTTCACTCCACATTTCATTTTCTCTATCCATGAGTATATCCAGTTTCACAGCAACCTCATACTCTGTGTATCTTTCTGTCCCTGTCTCTTATTTACAGTTACATCCATGGCATCCAGTGAAATTATGTCTGTCTGTATTAAGATGATTGTCCATATTCATTAAGGAAATGCTTCTCTGTTACCAACAGACTGCCATTTTCCAGTGAACATGGATAGACTATGGGAGCCATTATCTACACTGATGAGATCCTCCAAGATGGCTCCAAATAGACCACCCTCCCTGACTCCTGGGGACAATGCTCTCCAACCTCTTTCAACTCTTTCTTTCCATCTGCCTTCTTGAGGCATCTGTTCTGAAGCTAATAATGGTGTGCTCAGAAGATGTTCAGGGGAGATATGTGATGTATTCTCTGCCAGACTGGCCTCAACTAATTAGGACACCACCCCTTTTATAAGATTTCCACAAAATGTACTCAGCCACAAAGACACAAATAGAGACACACACACACACACACACACACACACACACACACACACACGGAAATTCAGTGCAGTCATTGTGGCCAACTTAGCTAGACCTTAAGCATGGCACTCAGGAAGGCTTCCTATAAATGCCCAATTGTCAGTACCCAGTTGGGCAGACCACAATAACTGCACACTATTCTAGCTCTGGAACTGTTCTTAGGCTCTCCCAGAACTTCCTATCCAGGGAACACACAGAGAATAAATCCAGGATATGAGAGAGAGAGAGAGAGAGAGAGAGAGAGAGAGAGAGAGAGAGAGAGAGAGAGAGAGAGAGATGATCACTTCATAGATGATGCAGTTTTTCAATTTCAGAAACTTTTTTCTAAGTATTTTAACAGCAGATGATACATGGACAGAGAAAAACAGGATGACTGGCTTTTAAACTTTGATCTTGGGTATTGCTCCCAGGTTTAAGGCAAGGTGAGGTAGTTAGGAAAACTCAGGGCATACCACCTGCATGGGTACCCTGCATCAGAAAGGAAGACTGATGGGGAGGTTGGGACAAGAAACCTGGATTGTTGTGGTCTGCCTAGCATGTTTTGGATACTTTTCAGTCCACTCTGTACTCTGATTGTTTCTACTCACTTTCCCTGCCTTGATTCCATGACAAGTTGCATATGATCCTGAGGGTGGTATCTCCTAGATCTCTTGAAAAGTTATCGTATTTTCTCTGGATCAGAAACTTTTTCTATCTGGTGTCAGTCAATGAAATATAACTGTACACTAAATCAAGGAGAAACCTATGTCTAAAAGTAACTAAAGGAAAGTGCCACACCATCCCCAGTAGAGACAGTGTAGCAATGGCTGAGAGAAATCTCAACAGCTACCTGTTTAGAGGTTTGTACCACACGTGGTTACGCCTCCTGAAGAAAAGTGGTCCAGGTCCCTGTAGGTACTTGTCTGGCTGGATGTTTGGAACAGGTGTTAGATATGTTTTGTGTTATAAAAATAATGCTTTTTGATCATGGGTGTTTTGCTTTGTAAACTCCACTGTTAGCCAAAACCTATAGTGCCATGTGTCAGCCCAAGGCCTAATAAACAATTGAAGCTAAAGCTGTAGAAAGCAGCCCACAATGTGACCTTGCGATAATCAATCTACCGCAGTAAGGCTACAGTGGGAATTACAAAAAACTCTAACTTGGGATTTTAGGGCCCTAAAAACACTGAACACACACAGGCCAAAATAAACAGGGGTTCCCAGTTATACAATTGCTTAGAAGTATTTATGAGCTCACACTTCAAGTGAAATTGCTGACATCTATAGAATGTCTGTTTATCTTTAAACTGACAAAAATCTGTTTTTTGAACTTTCTGTATAAAAACCTGATATTTTAAAGTAAACATTGCAGTAGTTCCCAAACCTCTTCAAGTGTGTTTGTGTCTGTCTGTCAAGCTGAAGCTACTCCTGACCTGGTCTTTCAAATTTGGTCTCCACGC
The DNA here is from genome assembly GCA_030556225.1 of Cricetiscus sungorus. Lineage (NCBI taxonomy): Eukaryota > Metazoa > Chordata > Mammalia > Rodentia > Cricetidae > Cricetiscus > Cricetiscus sungorus. The sequence goes on along the minus strand of JANBXA010000012.1, from coordinate 8,375 downwards.
AGACCTGTTACCCACTAAGCAGTCTGCAGCAGTTGGCACACGAAAACAGGGACACTGGGACAAGTAACTCTTTCTTTTAAAGGAGTGGATAGGCACTCACCAAGGGAACTGCAGTCCCACCAGTGAATATAGGCTGGTTAAGGGTGAGTAATCTGGGAAATTAAGATGGGAAGCTCGGGCTCAAAGGGACAGAAAATATTCATATCAATTTTGAAACATATGCTAGCAGAAAGAGGTTTAAAAGTGTTGGATGCCACTACAAAAGAGGGTTCCTTATTTCTCATGACAACAAATGAAGGGTTGGCTTGGAGGGCTGTCCCTCCTCCAGGAAATAAGGAGAATACTCTATCAGGGATTCAACAAGGCAATGAAGAATCCTACACTTCCTTTATTTCTAGATTGGAGGAAGTAATAGGATGCTCCCTGCAGGAGAAGGAACCTCTATTCTGTTAAAACAATTAGAATGGGAAAATGCTAATACATTATGTAAAGATTTAATCAGGCCCATAAGAAAAATGGGATGAATAGAGGATTACATAAAAATATGTGCAGATGCCTTACCTGCTGTAGTGCAAGGGATGGATTATGCAGCAGCTATTCAGGGGAAGAAATTCTCTGCTTTTGTGAAACAGACATAAGGGAGAGGAAATGATAAGAATCCTGCCACCACTGTTTTAATTGTGGAGAATCAGGTCATATGAAAAAAGACTGTAAAAAGGGAGGACAAGGTGAAAGTCCTAAAAGGGGACCTGGCATTTGCCCAAGATGTAAAAAGGGAATGCACTGGAGGAATGAGTGCCGTTCCAAGTTCACCAAGGATGGGACTCAAATTGAAGATATTCTCAGGGATAAATCACAAAACTAGTAAAGGGGCAGCCTCTCAGCCTCAAGAAAATCATTACAGGAGGTTCAATCGGATTTGAACCCTAAAGCTCCAAAATTTACAATACATGATCTTCCAAGAGCAACTCCAGGAAGTGCAGGACTTGATCTTGCTTCAACCCAGGATTTAATCCTTTCAAAGGAAGATGGGGTGCAATTAGTACCTACTTCTGTAAAGGGAACTTTGCCTTCAGGGATTACAGGATTGATCTTGGGAAGGAGTTCCAACCATAAGAAAAGTTTGGAAATATTACCTGGAGTATTAGATTCAGATTTCCAAAGAGAAATCAAAGTCATGGTTAAAAATAAGAATCTATTAACAGGTCAGTGGAATGGTTCAGATATGCTAATCGCCTCTGGGAGAGGCTATGTTTATGCGTTTTCACAGAATAAAGAGGCGGAGACACCGCAAGCTGAAGACAATGAGGAAGCAGCTGTCAAGTCTGACGATAACAAATAAAAAAAATAAAACTGTCCTGGAAGCTGAACATCACCAAGATCTGCTGACACAGACTCAACTCAAGAAACTGCAATGGGAGGGTTTTGCTCTACTGGCTCAAACAAAACTCCTAAGACTCCTGTAGCAATTTTTCTTGCTGTCTTGTCATTGAATTCTGGGGTAAATGGGGAAAGTTATTGGGCATATGTTCCCAAGCCTCCACTCTTACATCCAGTGGTTTGGGGAAATACAGAGCTCATTAAAATTATGAGTAATGTTACTGATGTGCTAGGGGGAATTCCAGATTTTCATATGGGGACTAATTCATCTGGGTATGTAAATTACAAGGGTAGATCTGATTCCTTACCAATCTACATGACACTTGGTGGAATCCCCCCCAGCGTATTGTTTGCCTGTCAGCTATAGAACTTTCCTCACTGATACTCCTGAAAATCAGCATGTTACATGTAGGTGTCTGGAAGGCCTCACTTCCTGATCTTTGGACATCATAGACAGCCCTGTGATGGAGAAGAGGTCTCCAAGAGAGCTTAGATTATCCAGTGTTACACACATTAAAGTCCTGACCCAATTATGCCAACCTGGACAGTAGAGAGAAACACTCCACATGCACTGACTAGAACAAAAGATGGAAACAGCAGTACAAGAAATCACCCAAAGACAAGCATAACATCACAAGAACCTAGGGAACGTACACCAACTAGACCATACACATCAAAGCAGATAAACCCGAAGAGAGTGAGTTAAAAATGAATTCATAAAAATGATATAGACCTCAAAGATACGAGAGAATCCCTTAAAAAATGGAAGAAAAATCAAACAAAAAATGAAAGAAATTAACAATTCTCATAAAGAAAGGAAAGCCAGAAAAAAAATAAAGAAAACAACTCACACAGTTCAACACCTGAAAACTGAAGTAGAAGCAATAAAGAAACACAAACTAATGGAATGGTGGAAATATAGAACTGTGTAAGTGATCATGAACTACATATTCAAAGATGCAAGCATAAACAACCTAACAAAAAAGTCTAACAAAGACTCTCAGACACTGAAAATAAGCTAGAGGAAATAGATTCATCAACTAAAAATATTCTTGAATCTAAAACATCCAGGAAATTTGTGACACCACTAAAAGGCCAAGGCAAAGACACCCAGCTCAAAGATGCAAAAAGGACTGTGGGAGCAAATTCCTGATGGATGAATACTCCCTAATGTAGAGTCAGGAGGGAGGGCATAGTTCCTACTCTAAATGACTTTACAGATTTAGTTGTCCCCTCTCAGAGGCATCATCCTACAAATGGGGAGTGGGATAGGATGGAAAGGGGAGGAAGGTGGTAGAGTTGGAAGGATGGAGAGAGTGAGCAAGAGGAAACTGTGATCTATATGTAAAATGAGAAAAATTAGACTGGAAACAGGTAAGTGACAGATATATAACTCAGTTATCTTTCATGCATAGAACATTTCTCTGATAAAAAGATATTTAATAAATTTTTGAGCAATGTGAATAATAGATGTGAATAACCCCATTTGAGTTAAAAACAAAATTGAAGCCATCTTGCCCTGGGCTAATTTTGATAGGGAAGCATTTGATGGCTGCTTCTATAACATTAGGCATTAATAGTATATTTAAGTTGCTTATCTTTTCTTGATTTAATTTTAGTAAGTGATAGTTATCCAGAAGTTTGTCCATTTCCTTTGAATTTTCAAGTTTTGTAGATTTTCTCCTTCCATTGTATACTTTTAGCTGTTTGTCAAAAATTATATTTTGGTAGCTGTGTGAGTTAATTTCAAGATTTTTGATTTTATTCCATTGCTCTACCTGTTTATTTTTTGTTGCCAATACCAAGCTGTTTTCATGACTGTATCTCTATAGTAAAACTTGAAGTCGTAGATGGTGTTGCCTCCTGAACTTCATTTATTGTACAGAGTTATTTTGGCTATCCTGGGTCTCTTGTTATTTCATATAAATTTGAGTATAATCCTTTTAAAATCTGTGAAAAATTGGGCTGCAATTTTGTGGGTAATGCATTGAATGCGCAGATTACTTTTGGCAACAGCGTCCCTTTTCCTATGTGCATTCTACCTATCCAAGAGCACTGGCAATCTTTCCATTTTCTCATATCTTCTTTAGTTACTTTCTTTAATAACACAAAGTTCTTGCTATATAGACCTTTCACTTGTTTTGAAGCTTTTACAAAGCAGTGGGGGTACTGACTTGTTTTTTGTTTACCATGTAGCCTGCTAGTTTGTAATATATTTCTTCAAGTAACCCACATGCTAAATATTAATACATTGTAGATGGAGTATTTTGAGATTTTCTGTTTGTCTGTATTTAATTTTGTCTCTTAACTCTTCTTTAGCACCTTCCCAAATGCACTTATCTGATGCTCTTTAAAATTTTGATCAACAGTGTCAATACTGGGGTTCAGATAATGTCTGAGGTTTCTGCACATAGCACAAACTTTAACCAAAACATGTTTCCAGTGACTCAAGCTTGGTGACCCTACTCTTGTCAAAACTGCAGAAGTTAAGTTATTGTTATATGGGAGCCTGTCATTGGCAACTAATTAGAACCATTTTTCTAACAGAGTGCCTAATTTGTGACCCTGGTTAACAACAAATTAATTGCCTTTCTAATGAAAAGAAAAGTGAGATACCAATTTTTTTCTTGATAATTCACACATGATTGTCTTTAAATTTGTCCACAGCAATTTGTATTGACATGATTCCACTTTCATCAGGTTACCAACTGGGCTTTCTCATTCTTAGTAGTCCAACTTTGCTTTTTACCTTATATGCACAGAATACATATTCAACATTTATTTGAGAGAATTCTTAGCAGGAATTCAAGACAAGAGTTGGATACGTGACTCAATATATGGTGTTGGCTTAGGAAAAGTTTTATTTGTCAGTCTCAATAACCTATCCTTATCCATTTCATCTCCCCTCTTTTCTTTCCATCATTTCTTTTATTCTTAACTTTTCTTTTGCAAATATGTTACATCCTGTACTATCATGATTTTACTATGCCTTCTGTAAATATTTTTATTTGATAGGCAATGATGTTACATTTATTTCTTATCCTGCCCTAGAACTGAGTGTTTATTTCATTTTTTCTTTTTGGATAATTAATTAATAATTGATTTTATGTATGTTACCTCAATATTCTCTATTATTGTAGGTGTTATAGTTTAGGAACAATTGAGTTCTAATAATAACAATCACCAACAATCACCAAACACACACACACACACACACACACACACACACACACACACACACATCAGACAGACACAAATTGAGAGAGAGGATGAGGAAGAAAGAGAGAGACAGAACCTGACCAATCAGACATTTTACAAACCTGAGCTGCTGCAGCTGAAGGATGGAGCTCTTTGTAAGTCACCCTACATAACAACCTGTTTCTCTCACATTCAATCCTGGAATAACAACTATAACTATTAGTGTTATATCTGAGACTGTTTGTGGGTTCTCAAAGAACCAGATTCAAGTCCAGTAAACACACAGAACTGAAACACAGAAGCCCAGATACGAACACAACAACATACACCCAGAGAGAGAAAGAGAGAGAGAGAGAGAGAGAGAGAGAGAGAGAGAGAGAGAGAGAGAGAGAGATGTTCTAGGACACCAGATAGTTCTAGTTCCTTGTGTTGATTTCAGAATCTTCTCTATGTATGCTAACATATAAGATGATACCTGGACAAGGCAAAAAAAGATAATGCACTTTTTAAGATTTGACCGTGGAATTTCTACCTGAGCTTAAGTCAATATGAGCTAATTGGAAAACAAATGGCTATGAAAACTGCATGGGTGTCCTGCTTATAGAGAGGAATCTCTTCAGGGGAGGTGTCAGCAGTAAAAGCTGGCTTGGCCGGGATGTTGTTGTTGTTGTTGTTGTTGTGTGTGTGTGTGTGCATGCATGTGTGTGCATGTGTGTGTGTTTATTACTCTTCTTTGTTTTTGTGAATTGCTACAATTATTCACTCACCTACCTTTCCCCATAATTGCACCTATACCATGTTTTCAGTTGTTGAAACTGTTTGCAAATACTGTTCAATATTTCCCCCATGTATATTTTTCAATTCTCCTATCGCATAATATTACAACTATGCATAAACTCAGCATTTGTTGGGCAAAACTTGTACTTTGAAAAAAATGGGTTATCATTGTAGATATCTTGGCATTGCCCTAGTGCCAGAATTCACTTGATACTTATAATGGCACCTTCTAATACAGCAACTTCTAATATTTTATCTCTCTTCTATTCTTTCCCTGAATCGATTATCCCACTCCCTTATGCTCCTTTCTCCCCTCCACTTCTCACTTTCTCTTTCTCATAAAACCTTCTTTTCTTCCCTCATACTGCAAACTTGCTCAGAAGATCTTTGTCCTTTCCTATTCTCTGGTGTACAATATATGTCTCTGTTATGGTCCTCCTGGTTTCTCCTAGCTTTTCTGTTTGTGTGTACAGTGAAAAGAAATGTAGGAAACTCTAGGAATTCCAAGTTTCAACATGGCCTATCACCTGTTGAGTGTTATTCCTTTAAAATAATAGGATATTGATTTGTGAACATATTGTTGGCACAAATGTATAATCTCATTTCTGTGAAATGCAATTAAGAAAAAGGAACAAGGATGTTGAAAACATAGAGAAACTTTGGCTCAAAATTGAAAAAAAAGCTGTGAATATAGTGCTGGGATGGACAATATTTTGACATTACTGTTGTGCTTTTGATGCAGCTATTGCCTAAGAAACACAAACATGAGACTCAGTGCCCACTTAGAGTTTATTGAGAGAAGGGAGAGAAAGGGGGTAGCTGATGGCCAACTGAAACAGGGAAGAGAGAGAAAGAGAGAGGAGGGGACAGGATCTGGAGACCTAAACATGGGCAGGGAGACAAAGGACATGGAAGATGATTCTAGTGAAAGGAAGTATGGATGTGAGAGGGATTAGGAGACCTATTTGTAGGAAAGAAGATATGAGGAGGCTGGAAGATCCAGTCCACAAAACGCCATGCTGCCCACTGAGAAAAAACAGGAGTACTTTACCATCTAAGCTTGTCGGTCAGGATGTTTGCCTCCTCGCTCTTCTTCCACACACTTATCATCAAGCTATATTAGAATCAGCTGCTCAAGAGTCTCCAGTGCCATCTCAGAGTCCTTGCCAGGGATTATGTAATACAGTAAGATGTTCTCTCTCTCTGTTCTGCTTGAAAAGCTTCTGGCGCTGCCAACTTTGCAGGCACAACCAGCATTGTAGCCACTACTGTCACCTTAGCTGGGGGCTCATAATCACAGCTCCTTCATCACCAGAGCAGAGAATCTGTGATGCACACTGATGTCAGTAAAACAGAGTTTATCAGGCTAGACAGTCTAATCATTTGATTATTAAATTGTCAAAATTTAAAAATCTGTGATGATAGCATTCATCATCACGCTGACAATTTCCTTCCATGAAATGATGATGCAAAACAGTTCACCTATTTAAATATTTAATCATTTAACTATTAAAATGGTTCATTATATTATGTGTGATCACTGTAGTTTATAGCCACCATGCAAGAGTAGAGAGTGCTAGACCTAGTTAGAGTTAATTGTGGCATATCATTTCATTATTTATTTATTTAAATTATTGATGATACCATTGGTACCTCCCAAATGGTGAATTATAAGACATTAATAAATTATTTATTATTTTATTATTAAAATCTATGATTAAATAATCAAAAATCCTGAGATTTATTCAATTTTCTAGGAGTGTAGTATAAAACACCACATAATAATTACTTTTTAACCATAGAGTTATCAAAATATATCATTATTTAATGAGTGATCACTGGAGGTTAGAGCCACCTTGTGGTAGTTGATGATGTGACATCATCTCATTGCATGGTTATTTAGTCATTTAAATTGATCATTGCATCAGCCATGATACCTCTAATTTGGTGCCACCTTTTGGGATCTAATGTGCAAGGCCACTATTTATTTATTTGTTTGTTTGTTTATTTATTTATTTATTTGTGGAAATCAAGCATTATTCCAGGAACTGTTCAGTCTGGCTTTATCATGGGGGGATTAAGTATGCAACCATATCTAATTATTTGATGCTTATATATCAGTTATTTAAACAGATGATGTCAACTTTCATGACCAGTTTGGTCAGTCCTCTGTGGGAGTTAATTGTGTGACATTATTTAATTATCTAAGTATTACTTCATTGATAGTCACTGGAGTTTGGTGATATTTTATGGGTTAAGTATGCAGGATCATCCAGTTATTTACTCCTCGATTACGTAAATGATGATGGTGTTACTGATTAGGGGTTTGGCTGCTATGCATTGGATACAGCAGATGCCTGTTGTCAGATGCAGCGCCCAAAGTATGAGGGACACTGGGACATCAGGTGATCACATATTACAAAGTAATATATTTTAATAAATAAATTATTAAATAATTAAAAACTGGACCATGTCACATCAACAATTCCTAGGATGATGCACCAGACACAACCCATGAAGGACATAGTAATCACTGATTTTTAAAATTCAATAATTTAATAATCAGATGATCAGAGGATCTTGTCTAATGAAATCTGTCTGGTTGACATCATGATGCTCAAACAAGTTGCTGCAGTCATGATGCAGCAAATGTGGTTACTGGAAATACAGCACCAAGGTCTCTGGCAGCAGTGATGGAGCTGGTTTCACCTGCAGAGCCAGGAGAGAACAGCACTTGACTCTGCGATGTCAACACATGCTGCTTTGGCAACCATGATGATGATGCTGGCATAATGTGTGCTGCCTCTTATACTTCACATAGTAGAGGACTGTGAAGGCAAGGATGTGGAGGAAGAGCTGTGAGGCGACCTCTGTGACTGCCAAGCTCAGCTGGGTCAGCACCATAGCATAGTATAGTCTCGATCTATCAGTTTGAACAATGCTGTCCAGAAAGACAGAGAGAGAGAAAGAGAGAGAGAGAGAGAGAGAGAGAGAGAGAGAGAGAGAGAGAGAGAGAGAGA
>JANBXA010000011.1:0-17173 GCA_030556225.1 Cricetiscus sungorus | reverse complement strand
CTTTAGGGGATTATTCCGTTAGTTCCTCCCCCCATGCCTCCCGGTCCTGCCCTTTCCCATCCACAGCTGCACCAAGTTTTTTTCCGGCCAGCCTGCCACGCCGCTGGTCTGGTGTGCCGGCCCAAACTAACACTCAAACTCTGTATTTTTACATCCTGTTGGCCATTACCATTACTGTTTATGAGGGCTACTCTGTCTTATTATTAACCCATTTCTACTTATCTAGATTATTTCCCTTTCTTATCAGGGAGCTTCCTCTCCTACATCTTACTCCCCTTCTCTTCCTCTTCCTCCTCCTAGTCTCCTAGCCCTACCTATCTAGTTTTCTAATGTGCCTAAACTTTATTAACATATTCCATCACATCTCCCATCATCTCCTCTTTTCTCAAAAGTAAAAGGTTTAACCTTCACACAGCAAAATATATCCACAACAGTTTATCAAATAAGAATCACAGTTAACAATATTTAGTCCATTAACATTTTTAAACTTAAAAAAAATATCATCTATCCTATCTTTGTCAGTCTAAAACCTATATGTAACTTATTTTTAATCCTAACTAAAAAAACTATAATCATAACTATCTGTCTTCAACTCCTTCAAAGACCACAGAAGGATAATATATAAACTCTAGAAATGACAAAACAATGCATTACCTGGTCAGTCACCCGAAGTTCTTCTGTAATGTTCCATCTTCAGCCCATAGGCCATAATGTGTGTCCAGACTCCTCAATAAAGCAGAAACTTTTTTCTGTGTCCTGTAACCAACTGTCCGTGTTAGCCTCGTCCATAAAGCAGGAATCCTATAGCAATGTCCATCTTGTCATCAGCAGTCACTTTTTTGTGGGTTACCTCATGTCCAGTTTCTACTGCATAAAGTCAAAGAGTCCAGACAAGAAATACCTTGCTCAAATGGCTAAGTCTTGCCATAACAACAATGTTTCTTCGATGTCCATCTTCCTTTCTTCTGTAGGTGATGTTACCAGGAGCAGTTGTGCCTCATTGTCAAAAAATCCTAAATCATTTTAAATCCATATTCTTAAATCTTTGAAAGGTTTGAAAATACCTATCCATCTCAAATACATCTCTATATATCTAGAAATCCTAATTAACTTAACTCCAAGTTTTGACTATCATAGGTAACTCTCTAATCTGTACTAAATTATACATTACATTTTCCAATGAGCTATATAAACACAATACCTAAAAAAGGAAAAATATACATATCACAAAATTGACCTTAAATTTATCAATAAAAAAAAAAATCCATTCCAAGCAAAGTATTCATATCTATACCTTAATTCCCTTTTTACCTTTACATGGATTGCTTGTGTCATTAACCATTTATAACCAAGCCCATATAAATAAAACAAACATTTATAAACAATATTTGGGAATTTGGGCGTCGTTCTTTCCAAACTACTTCCTGCTGGTAGAGGCGCTGTCATGGGGGTCCAAAAGAAACGCAGAAATCTTGGCAGTAGTCTGCAAGGCTTTGTCTCAACTGCTTTGAATGTTGGATCACCCAGGGGAGTTGTTTCAGGGGGTCTGGCTTGATCAAACCACATAAGTCTGGAAAGAATCCATAATTTTCATTTTCTGTGAAATAAAAGAATCCTTTTCCCCAGTAACTTGTCCTTAGGCTTGAATTTTTAGGGTCAAAGCATTTTTAAAATATATAAATTGATTAATCTAGCACATTTCTTTTATTAGTTGTTTTTTCTCAGCAATCAAATAATTTAAAGACAACAGAAACACGTATAGTATCCAGAAATTTCTCTGTGTTTTTCCATCTTTACGTGCTTTTTTATTATTCTATTTCTTCTACTTCTATTTTTTATGACAGGTTTCTCTGTTACTTTTATCTGTCCTGAATTCACTGCATACCTGCACAATCCACAAGATCTGCTTGCCTCTGTCTGCCGAGTGCTGGGATTAATGGCGTGTGCCATTACATCCATCCATTTAATTCCCTTTTTTTTTTTACCATTGTATCCCGTTTCTTTATCTCTCCCAAAACACGTATTTTTAAAACACAATGTAAACCTTCATTGCAGCTCTTATACACACCAATGAATTGTTAGCAGAGCTCTTTAAAAGCCAGGAGGCTTTTGCTTTTGCTCTTAATTTTGGAAACTTCCCTTAAAGGAGCCACGCAAATCTCTGTCTACAACAAAACATCCAAAAAATGCTGCTACTAAGAAGTCTTGCTAGTCTCTGTTCCTTTGTTTCCTAAAACATTTTCTTAAGCTCTTATTAATTTTAATTGAAAGATTCTTAAAAGTTTTCAAGTGAAAGTTCTTATAGCCACGTTTAGCGCCATTTGTAGCATGTAAGTTTCCGCCAGCCCGCCAGTCTGGCCCACAGCCCGCGCCAGCCCCAAATAACACTCAGAGACTCTGAATTTGATACAATCCTGTTGGCCAGTTACCATTATTGTTTATGAGCTAGCTCTGTCTTAATTAACCCATTGTTTACTTATCTAAGTATTTCCACGTGGTCGTCTTATGGGGACCGCGCGGCAGCTTTCACTGCTCCTTCCCCAGGCTACATCTTGACTCCACCTTCTACTTCCTCTTCCTCCTCCGATATCTCCTTCCCCACTTCTAGTTTTTCTATTGCCACCTTTATTAACTTGAGAAACATATATACAGAATCCACATCTCCCATCAGGAGATGGTTTTCCTCAGAGAAAGATGCAACACCACTGGCAGCTTAGGTGGAAGTCAACCGAGGGACTGGCTTTGCATGCCAGTTCTGGCTTAGGCTTCACTAAAATAAGGAAAGCAAGAGACTTTGAGTATATGCGTTATTGGGCCCAAAACACTAAAGCAGAGGACCCTAAAAAGGGTAAGTCCATAACCAAGATACATAGGACAAAAGGGATTGCATCATAGCTGAATAAACAATGTCCATTGACCTCAACCACCTCCTACATTATCTCATTCAGGACCAAACTTACAAACCACTGTTAGATGTGCAGATTCCCATCCATAAGAAATCCTTTCCATCTGCTTGTTGGCAATCCAATCACCCATCTAAAACTCTAATAAAACAAAGATGCCACTTGGTTTCCTAGCTCATCCAAACACTGTGTCTGTTTTTAACCATAAAGCTATTATTGAAAATTGGTTTTAGAATTGTTCTAATGACAAATGAGCTATACATCCCCCTGTCCTCCACAGCCAGCGTTTCTTGAGGGATGTGTAATGTTGGTAAGGGTTTCCTTTGGTGTGTTCAAGTTGACTGTGCTCTTGGCTTCACTCTGTGTCCATTTACTCCCTCTGTCTGGCATCTACGCCTTGTTTCTGCAAATAGGTTTTTGGAGTTCCCCAATCAGGTTTACCACTGATACCTAGTGCTGCTCAATCATTGTTGCTTCATTGTCTATCGAGTCCATAGAACTTTCTACTTTCTTGAACATCACCTTGACACTAAAGAAAAGCAACTGAACTGAGCCAAATCATGGGATAAGTTAGATTTTGTGTTAATCCATTTCCCAAATGACGTCTTTGAATCCATAGGATGTTTTGGGACAAATACAAACCTCAGCATTTGAAGTCATATGCACTTTTGTCCCATTGTCCTTTTGCATTTTAACTATGTAATTGCTTAGTGACGATTGTTTTATTTTATTTGTTTTAAATTAAACACAAAATTAAAAAACAACCTCTGTCCTATTAGCATCTCTGACTAAAACACATACTATCTCCAGGGGTACTAGGTATATACTCTTGTGTCAGAAATAAATAACTAATGAAAAACATCAATACATTTCTTACTAACTTTGAATACAAAAGTAAAAAATAAACACATATAACTTTAGATAACTGTCTCAGAAAATTTTTATTTCAAACCCAGTGTTTTGTGCAGAAACTCAGTATTGCACTACACATTTCTTTAAATTGAAAAAGGAGAGATTTCATTGGGACTGCAGGTACAAACTCAGCAGAGCCTCAATTACTGAATACCCTATATTGGCAGGGTACTACCCCTCAGATGAGAAAAATCAATTGTTACCATTCTTTCCCACCTCCATGCCCCTAATTATATCTTGCAAAATCCCCGCCTGACCTATGTTTTCCATTCTCCTGCTCTTCTTATCCTCACCATTCTCATGTCCACCCTCTCTCACACAGACCCTCTCTCTAAGGGCTGCTCCCTCTGGAGATTCCTGGGTGGAGAACACATAGTTAAGGATGCTATCTGTAAAACTGCCTAGTTTACGTGAGACTCAGTCTGTGTGCAGGGAACTTTGCTCTGCTCCACATTTCTGTGATAGGGAGTCCTAGGTAGGAGCGCTTTGGGTACTCAAATAATAGCCATTCAAACCTCCACCATGTTTGTTCTCCCTTCATAATCATTAAAAATTCCATAGCTAAACCGGCAAAAACGAAGTAAATATTTGTAAATAATTAAAATTTAAAACAGTCACACAGGATTAGAAATGTGCACCTATATAAGTGTTAATAGTGAATCAACGAGGCAACACATTCTAAATGAAGACTTCAGGAGGGCAATTTACCCTGAAAAATGTAACTCAGGTGCCTTTTTGATAAGGGTTCTGCTGTTTGCTATGGAAATTGTCTCTGTAGGAATGCACAAACGTGGGATAGGTTGCTAATGTAGTCAGTGAATAAGGAGGTGTGGTCGGGTGGCAGGCATGTTGACACTCGTCTCTTTGGTCCTGAAGAGACTGGCATAGGGTTAGAGCAAAGGTGATGGGAAGGTAACACCATGGACCAGCTCAGTTTGTCTGAGAGATCCCAGGACCTAGGTTCTACACTCTGCTGCACCTAGAGTGACCTTATGGTTGTTATTTCAGTGTCCCCATATAGCATGCTCTTTTGTTGTCAGTGGCATCCTGATTTGTTGGTCAAAATTCTTCACCGTAAATTTTCACTAAAAACCTGAACAATCTTAGATCTTTCATGATTTCCCACTCTCCAACACACACACACACACACACACACACACACACACCCTTACACACACACACACACACACACACCGGAGGTAGAGAAAAAAACCTTCCTCCTTAAGCTCTTTACTCATCATCTATCCCAGCTTAACAGCTGTTCTTCCTCTACACAGCCCGAGAAGATCCTTTTATAGTGTCACAGGGAAAAAAACTGAAGTTGTGATGAGTCATGGAATGGGAGGTGGGTAGGTTCTCTCTCTAGGGATGTGACTAGCTCACTGCAAGCGGCCTTCCAGGTTATACATTCCAAACTTGTGCGTCAGGCAAAAAAGTCAATGAGTGCCCATAATACTTGAAGGAGAGTGTATCACTCACGAGTTCCTGCTAAAGGGTTCCACATGTGAGGATGTGCTGACAGACAATCATTGTGGCAGGATGGAGGGACAGGCATAGAACTTGAACAGAACAAGAAAACTTACTCAACCAATTGCAGCTTTGACCAATGTCCTGGAAGCTGGCTGATTTAGATATCACTGCCCCTGCCAGATGCCACCACACTCCTCTCTCACGTGAACCCATCTCCCTAATATTTCTTGCTGCCATTATTGCTACCAATTAGATCGAGGCATGGGCCTCTCCTTTGTTCCCAGATTAGCTTTTGGGTTCTTGAGTACGAGCTATATACTGACAAGCTGCCTTTGGGTTCTTAAGCCCTAGCAGCAGAAAAGCAAGGCTGGAAGACAAATAACATTCCTATCTTATTTTCAAAAAACATATCCTCACTTTTCAACACAGTGCAATGGACTGGATGTGAAAGGTCTCCCACAGTGTCTTCTGCTTGCACATGTGGTCCTCGGATGTGATGTTTATGAAGGTTGTGAACCTTTGGGAGATGAGCCCTAGCTGGAGGAAGTGGAGTCTACTAGTGGGTAGGCCTTAAGGCGTTAGAGGGCAGTCCTGCTTCCTGTTTTATGCTCTGATTCCAGACTGCAGGTGACTAGCTTAGATCAGACTGCTGAGTTTCCACTTTCCCCTGAGATCACAGCTCAAAAACCAGGTCCTGATGGATCCAGCCTCAATTAGGGTTTCTATGGCTGTAACCCAACTTTTAAGAAAACATTTAATTGGGGCTGCTTAGCAGTTTAGGGGTTTGGCCCATTATCACCTTGGCAGGAAGCATGGCAGCATGCAGGCCAGGCGAGGAGCTGGAGAGGTAGCTGAACTCTACCATCTGGATTTGCAGGCAGCAGAGAGTGAGTAAGCCACCAGGTGTGGCAGCTTAGAGGCGTCTAAAACCTGAGAAGTCCACCTCCAGTGACACACTTCTGCCCATGAATCCCATAGGTCCTAATCCTTTCAAATAATGCCACTCCCCATAAGCCTATGGGACCATTTTTATTCAACCACCACATAGCCCTGGTAAAAATTCTCCAACAGTCAGCATGGATGGTATATGCTTACCTTACAAGCAATAAATAACTAAGCTTCGGGGCCTGGGGCAGGGATAATGGGCACCAAGTCCCCATGAGGAAGGTTATGGTGTTGGTAGTTAAGGGTGGTCAGCTCCTCTCTTTCCACTTCCCTCTGTGCAGCTGTCTGATTGATTACACAGACCTAGCTTAACTACACATACAAAACTTTCTCCTCTTTCCTGCTCACTCATCATTCCTATAATGCATCCCAGCCACCGCAAGTTCTCCCGATAGGAAAGCTAAAAAGGGCAGTCTGTATTTATGGTCCATGCAGCTGCCGTGGGGATCCTAAGGAAACTCTATGATGGAGTCATTTGGATATTTCCCAACAGACTGTACCTTGGAGTGTTGAGTAAGTGAGATACATTACCTGGGCTTATGCCTTCTAGTGAGCTCCTCTATTCCCCAGCCTGACCTGGATTTTCACCAATCCCTAAAAGAGAATTTTTTTTGTACTTCCAAAGCAAAAGAGAACTGGGTAATTGGAGAAGGGCAGAGAGAGGATTCTGAAAATGTAATACGTTTATCCCTTTCTGTCCCTGGGAGTTATTGGCATCTACCTCATAGAATTACATACAAACATTATATATGAAACTATGTTTCCCAACCCGGTTAAATCCATGTTCCTCCTGGTTCCTTCTGACTGTCTCACATCTCTAATGAGTCATAACTACACTTCTTCTAAGGAAAACTAAAGCTACACAAGCAGACCTAACTGCCATTTGCTACCTACTTGCTAAAAAAAACTTCTTCATCTTCTATTTCTACTTTTCTCAAGTGCCTTACTTTAACCCACAATCTTATTGGGAGGCATCCTTTTAGGATATATGTCAACATGTCAACTGCTTTGTCACATTCTTTGCTATTTCCAGTGTCATCCACGAATTGAAAGAGCTGGAGCGAGACGTGCATTTTTGGAATAAACCGTGAGCAGGCAGGCAGACCCAATCCTTGGCTGCAGAGAATATAAAATATGGGTCATTTATCCCCTTACATTTCTCATCTCCTCCCCCACCTTTCCCACCCCTGTGGTCCACTGGACAAAGGTGGTGTCATATTTTCCTGGAGCACACTGCCTGCTACCACTCTTTTTCCCCTCTTTTTTTTCTTCCCTTGAGAACAGTTTCATGTTCACAGTAAAATATACAAAGGCAGAAGATTTCTTTCCCAAATAGCCCCCTCGTCCTGCATATGCGCTGTTAGTCTCTCAAATCCTCTTTATGCAGTTGTATGTGTTTGAAAGACGTGTATACAGGAACAAAATCTACCTATACCTCCTAAAAAATACTAACACTGTCCCCCCCACCCCACCGTGCTGTGGTTAGTCACTGCCCCCTTCCCTCTTACCCCTGGCAGACACACCTTCTCTTCCATCAACCTTGATCTTTTTAGATAGTTCATTGTGAAGCCTTGTCATTTCCTTGATGCATTTCTTGCCTCTACATCTTCTCATAACTCTCTGGATCACTTCTGGCCTCTATACTTCTAGAATCAGCATCATGCTTTTTACTTCCCCCTTAGCCCTGCCCCCACCCCTCCATAATACATACATTCTAGATCATTTCCTTGCCATCAGTTTCCCATCTGGGTGACAGAAATCATACACCAACATTTCTATCTTGTCTCCCCCATTACTTCCTTACCCATATCTTTCTTCATTCCTGTTTGAAAATGAAATGCATTGCAGTGGCCACCTTAGATTACATTTTTAAAATTCTTTCTAAGCAGACATTAGCAATAAATTTGTGTTGTTCCAAATCTAACACAATATAGCACATTTGTTTTTTACTTGGGCTTTTTTTTCGTATTAAGGAAGTGGTTGTTAAGGCTAAGAATCTATTCATATCAGAGATGTTTACATCAGAAAAAGCACAGAAGCTGTTCCTCAAAGCCCACATTGCAGAACGTCAGCTACACCAGCGTGTGAAGAAGCGATTTCATTTCCATGGCACCATGAAGTCCAACGCTCGAGCTTTATAGATTAAAATCCAATGCCTGAATTACATTCACAAACTAATTGCCTGTCAACTTCAGACCAGCCACACAACGTGATAAATGAGGTGAAGAGCCCTGTCCAGGCCTGGGAGTGTGTGCTGCATTAGTGAAGACTTTGGTTTCTTTTTCAAAGCAAATACCAAACGGAATGAATAACTGGAAGCAACAATAACGTCAAAAACTTGAGATCGATTATAATTTACTAATTACTGGGAATGTACGAATCAGAGTGTGAAAGAATGTAGCGGGGGGAGAAAGGGTGGTTAACAGATACAAAAGAAAAGGAAGTCTTGTAGAAGGCTCCTGTTACCCGTTTTCCTTTTGGTCTCTGTATCAGCAATTGTAATCAGCATTAAATATGTACTAACACCTGCAGGCTAGAATATAGGCAGTCAATAAAATGTGTCCTACCTCTTCCAGCTTCTGTTCAATTTCTTTTCTTATTCTGTGCTGAGTTATTCTGTGATGCCATCCATGGCAGCAGGTCAACATATAAAGGCAGTGAGGTTAGGACCAAAGCCTGAGCATCCCACAGAGGTGTTTTCACAAAGTCTGGTTTTGCCCCTACAACTGCTTAACAACTAACTGTGACTCTTCTCTCTGCCTGTTAAGCGCAGAGGTGTCAGATGGGCAAAAAAGACTGATCTCATTTCTCAATGATCTTTGTCTCTTTTGAAGATTTCTAATTCCCAATGCCTTGGGGGAGCTTGGCAAATAGGACTTAACCAGGTGTTCTTCAAGCTCCTAAGGGGCAAGATCAGGACTCCTTGGGATCTCCATTCTTTAGGTTAGAGTCTGAGGGATTGTGTGTAATGATTGGGGCAAGACCTTGAAAGGGAACCTAGATATTTGGATGTGTGCCTCAGTTTTCCCAACAAGCTGTGCACCCAGGGAAGGGGATATCTCCATCTACTCACATCATTTGAAGTGTCTTTAAGAGGTTGTGTTGTAAAGAACTCAACATTCCATTTATCCACTCTCTCCAGTCTTGACCTGAATATACTAATGCTACCTGAATGCTGGTGCTCAACCAATCATCCACTGTGTGTGTGTGTGTGTGTGTGTGTGTGTGTGTGTGTGTGTGTGTGTGTATATTTTTGCTTCCTTTGCTATGTGATGAGGCTTCACATCTGTGGAGATGTAAACATTATTGCATAACCTTTGACATGTCTTTGAAAGGACAGTGTGTATGTCCTATCTCTTTTCCCTGATATTTTTTCCCACGGTGGTTGGAGCTAGTCACATCACCTTGGAGATGGATGTGACATCTCCAGGTCTAGATCCCCACAGTCTCTAGTAACACACAATCTTATTTTTAATTTCTTATAGCATAGATTAAATATTACTATTACTCTTGATGTTTTAGTAACTAAAAATGACAACTTAATCTAACGAATGAGGGCAACTCAGGGGGATTGCCTTACAAAGCCTCCTTAAATATTTGCAACAGGGGGGATTTCTGAGTGATTGCTCGGACAGCTCTTGCTGTTCGTTAGGGGACTGGAGTGCTGTTCCCAGCACTTGGTGTGAGGTGGCTCACACCCCCTTAACTCATCTGGGAAAGCCAATGCCCTCCTCAGCCTCTGTGGAACTCGTGTCTGTCATATGCCTAATATCTGCATAAATGAAAATAAATAGGGGGATTCACAACACAGCCTAGCACACTGTGCCTTTATTCTCTTGGTGAAATAATGTCTCGTCAAGCTCTCTTCCCGCTGTATCTCACAGGTCCTTTCCAGCTCTCAGCATGCTCTAAGGTCCTCCAAGAGCTTAGTAAAATATACTCTTCAACTCATGCCTGCTGATCAATTCATATTTTCAACAAGGTCCCCAGGTGGCTCTTCTGCTCTTGAGTTTGAGAACATGGCCGAAAGATAACAACAGTTCTTGTGGTTCCACACTGGAGCACTATGCTGGCAGAGCTCTTTCCCTAGTTTCCCCAGTGTGGCTGTAGAGCTCTTTGGGTCTTGGAACGCTGCTGTGATAGTGCCATCCCGCTTAAGTTCTAAGTGTTGAATCATTTTAGGGTCATTTTTTTTTTTCATCTCTGTCTAACCAACTCCCTTCTTTCCACTTCTAGATCATAGGGAGTCCTACTGTATCGGAGTTTACTAATGCTTCTCTTGGCAGGTTACACCTGGTCTAGCAGGAAGTGCACTCTAGGGCCTACCTGCTGGGGATTCAAAACATCTGTCAGTTCCATTTCCAATCACTCACAACTCACACATGGGATCCAGAGCTAGCCAATCAAAACAGCACTTGGATTAGGTCATATTGTCTGTGAATCTACCTGACTGAATAATTCAGTTTCCTTTTGCTTTCTGGTTTATCAGATGAATTAGAGACTATGCTGGGTGATTAAGTATCTTTGTCCAAAATAGATTTTTTCTGATATTCATCCATGTTTCTTTCAATCAACCTTAATTTTCTCATCTTTAAAAGAAGACTAAAATTATCCCTTCTCAGCTTTGTTATGAGGGCTATCCAAAACTATTGAGGCAAATAGCTTGTATTTGAGTATATAGGGAACATTTTATAAGGTACACACACACACACCACCCCCTATATATATATTATTATTATATATATATTTTATATATATATATATTACCCAAATCATGGGCAACAAATTATTAGTATTTTCTGTATATCATCAATTAGGGGATTAAAATCCAAATAATGTGGGCAAAATCTAAAGTGAAAAGAAATGAATAGACAAGGTTTCCAGCCTGCTTCTCTCATGGGGAATTAACAAACAGTGGTTCGTTTCATTAAATCAGGGCAGGCAACAGGCTTGAGCACTATAAATCAGCCTCCACTGAATACAAGTAAGGAGGCATCCGTTCACGACATTTGCAAAGAGATTCCTAGTCTTGGCAGAGAGGAGAATACACTCAAATACTACATTAAAAAGAAAAAGATTGACCATTATCCTATAAAAGCTTCAGAACACACGTATCATGAATGCTCTGCCAGAAATTATATGTACTTAAAACAATGTTTCTCTTGATAATTCACAAGCCTTTGCTACTATCTGAATATTTTTTACTCTAGAAATCAATATACTTCTAAACATCAAGATCATGAAGATAACTGGGTTCTCATCTATTCAGAAAGAGCTAGGATTTGAACTCACCTGGCTGTTGTCAGAGTCCTTGCTTTTACTGTCTCAGACAGAGCTACACTGCAATGAACCACAGACACTTAAGGAAAATTAACATTTCTACTTAGTCTTGAAAGATGAGTTTAGGCAATGACTCAACAGCAGACCATATTGCCAATATAGGTATTAGATGAGTTGGCTGGAAAAAGTCAGAGGACAATACTAGCTTAAAGAGAAGGAAGAAGGGGGGGGGGGGGGGGGGGGGGAGGGGGGGGGGGGGGGGGGGGGGGGGGGGGGGGGGGGTCAGGGAGGCAGGAAGGAAAGGGGGGGGGGGATGGGGGGGGGGGGAGGAAAGGAAAGATAAAGGAAAGAAAGAAGAAAGGAAGTGAAGAGGAAGGAAGGCAGATAATGTATGAAACACACAGATGGGATGGTGATAGGTTCATATGTAGTCTGGTCCTGAATTAAGTCTGAGGAGGGGAGATGTTAGGAACTCAGTGTGTCATCCACAGACCCAAGTTGAACATTAATCTAAAAATACAGCAACTATGCCTACTTTGTACACAGAGGGCATACTCACATAAATGCTGATGGCCAGTTAGTCATGTATTTAGATAATCTATTCTGTACCTTCCAAACTAATTCATTTATAATTATGTGCATGTATGATTCAGTCAATCCTTAGTGTCTCATCCCCTTTTTTTTTTTTTTTTTTTTTTTTTTTTTAATCTCTTGCTAACATACTCATGTTTATCTAGCCTGCCCCAGGGTTCTCCCTGGAGTCATTTTATGTGAGGGGTGGAAATACAAACGCATGCCCTCATGCTTTTGTAGCAAATACTTTATTAACTAGCCACTCCCAAATTTTAATTTTTAATAATTACATGTTGATCCACTCCCTTTCCTTGTGTCACAAATGTCAATAACATTTCAAACATAAAGCAAAACAAAGCCAAGCAAAACCTGAAAGAGCCTGGAACATTCAAAGAAGATGGTTTTCAAACTCCTACAAGGCAGCCCCTTCCCCATGAATAATCAGCTCGAAGCCATCAACCAATGTGGTTCTTTAGGAAGTTAAAGATGGGCTCACAAACCACTCTGGTTCTTTAGGAGCTGGGAGAGCATGAAGGTTCACAACTCACTGGACAATTAAAAAATTGAAAAAAAAATTTACATTTCCCATGGAATATAAGTGAGTTTTCGATCTGTCATATCCTATCCTAGTTGCCACATGGGGCGGGGGAGACAACACATTACCTGGGTGGCCTCATTCCCAGGTCTGCTTCTGAAACATCTCCAATTTAAAAACAGATTCTCTATTTCTGGTATTTCCCTGTGCAGAGCCTTCCTGTCTGCCAGTGCTGCTGTGAAGAGGGAAGCTGAGGATATGATCTTAAATAAAACAGTTCTATTTTTGTCACACTTTAATACAATCCTGTCTAAAAATATTTTCCCTACAATGCCTTTTCCATTCAGTGTCATTGAAAGTGTTTTTAATTTTCAAAGACAGGCTGCTGCATGGGATTTAATCAATCTTCATCTTTTCTGTGAATGTGGTTCTATATATATATATATTTTTTTGGCAAAGAGGATTTCTTCAGCTCAGGCAATGTTACCATTCATGCCTGGCTAATAAAGGAAGAAAGAAATGCCTGAGAATCACCCTACATTGAGAGGAGGAGGGGGGGGGAGGAGGGCCTATTTTAGGTCCTTAGATATTTTATTGTCTTCAGGCCTTCCCTGTGAGTCTCACAGAAATTTGGGCAGCAATGCATCTGTGTCTGGGCTAAAATTTACCACACCGGATTTTGTTCTGTGCTTTGCGTCCTATATTCTGTTCCTTTAAATTCTTATAGTTGCATGTTGTCAAAATTTAGGGTGAGGTCTTAATTAGTCTTTTGCCTCAATAAGGTCTGTTTTATTAAAAGCCCTCTGGTCCCTTGCCTGTTTACTGCTTCCCCAAACACTTACACTTCCTTTATCTCTTTCTAGCTCCCTCCCAAATAAAACAGGAAAACTTGCTGTGGCTTGGAGTCTCAAGTTTCCAGCAGCCAACTGTTTAGGGTTTAGTGGCTCAGAAATGAGCACACACCAGGGCACAGCATGGAGGACCAAACTTAATCCTCCATACCCCCAGGGTTTAAAAAGAATATATTTTCCATCTCCTCTGTTGACAATTCCTTCTTATCTTTTTAATGGGAGCTATCTCATGTCTCCGATCAAGCACGTTCTCCCTCCCCTTCTGGTAAGCACTCTTAGGTTGTCAAACCAAATCAAACCTTCTGTCCTTATATCTATTTATTTTGTCAAACATATCGCTACTAACCCTTCCTGCTGAAATTATCTTCTTTTACTTAGAGGCAGTCAATCCAATCTGAAGTTTAAGTAAAATATGGGGAATGAAAGCCTTGAACATGGAAAAGGGTTTCCCTAAAATGATGCTCACTCAGAACTTAACAGTAGAAGCTGATTGTTAGATGAATTCCTTACCATGTTCTCATTCATGTATCTGGTGCCTTCCTCATAATATGATTGTCTTGTACATTTAGCAACCGGTGTTATCAGCTCTCAATCCTAGAAGGGACTTTCATAATTATAAATTACACAGCTCTTGAAAGCTCAGCATCCAAAGTAAAGTGCAATACCGCCCCTTTCTTCCTCTCCACCCCCCCCCCCCCCAGCTGCACCAATACTCCATGGAAGTGCCTTCACTTATAACAACTTCCGGGGGACATTTCTGAATGTGGCTTTAGATGCTGTGATGAGACTATAATGATATGACTTATCTCTTCATTCTTACGTCCACCTCAGACTTAGTTTCTGCGGCTCCCAGTACCGGCTTCCTTTCGGTTTCTCCTCCAAAACCTTGTAAGTTCTGCATTGGTGTCAGCAACGGACAGTTCAGCTCTCTATCCCCGAACAGTTCGCTTCTCTCAAAGTTCTATCTCAAGAGCCTCTAGCTGCATTCTCATCTCCCCACCCCTGGATCTTCAAACAACACTTCTCATGCACGTAGCCTGTACAGAGGAGTCATATGTGGTACACGATCTGTTTTGTCAGCAAAGGACGGATCTTGACCCTATTTCTAAAAACCCTTTGGTGATGCTGCCCATGCATCACACACACAAAAATGATGTGTTTAGGGCCTCCATAAAGCTCTTCATGTATCCAGCCCCACCCCTGTCCCATTTTCCTCCTCCCTCCTCCCTCCTCCTCCTCCTCCTCCTCCTCTTCTTCCTCCTCCTCCCTCCTCCTCCTCCTCTTCCTCCTCCTCCTCCTCCTCCTCCTCCTCCTCCTCCTCCTCCTCCCTCCTCCCTCTCCCTCCTCCTCCTCTCAACATTGGTAAGTTTGTCTGCACCTGTTTTGTCTTCCAGCTTCCTGAGTTGGATTGATGTCTCCTAAAATCGACTTCAGCTTTACTTGGTCATGGGCTGAGATACAGAATTATTGTCCTCTTCTACACAGTTTCCAAATGTTTCTTCATATTGCTTTCTCGGAGCGCCTCCAATCATCTTCGACTCCTGTACAATTGTTCTGTGTGGAGGAACACCCCTAACTGTGACAGGCAATACAGTTCACTTCCCTGCACTGGCAAATACAACCTTCATTGTCTCGGAGGCCTCCTTCCTCTTGTCCCACATCCTTGACCAATGGAGCTCTCCCAGCTCTCCAACTCAAA
Organism: Cricetiscus sungorus; assembly: GCA_030556225.1. Taxonomy (NCBI): domain Eukaryota; kingdom Metazoa; phylum Chordata; class Mammalia; order Rodentia; family Cricetidae; genus Cricetiscus; species Cricetiscus sungorus. The sequence continues at coordinate 2,005 of JANBXA010000011.1, read as the reverse complement.
TCCTCAGCTCAGTCATCTCTGATTCAAAAGGAAGCCAAAGCCTGGCTGAAAAATCTTGTTTTCCATTCGTACTTTACTTACTTTATAACATATTTTAATCAATTTCTTTTATTTCCTCTCAACTCTTTGAGTGCCATCTGACTACAAACTGCCCCCTCAACCGGTTTGAGACTGCTTTTCTCAAACAACTCATACTTGCTTCAAAGTGTATTGATCCCTTCTATTACACCTGCAAATATTCAATTAAATTCCATCATATTTTCTCCATAATTGCTACCTCATATGTTACACCAGTTCTGTATAGAAATTTGGTTGCTAAAAATTTTTTTCCAACAGATCCTAGAGAAATCATCGTCCCATTTCAGCAGGAAAGTAATCTTAAGATAACAACGCCCCCTTTCCCCACTCTTGGAATTTAGGAATAATATTCATCTTCATGGGTTGGTTTTAGTTACTTGGGGTTGGGTTTGTAAGGTAAATACTTAGACTTGGTTATCTCTTTTTAAGACAGGAATAGGGTATGGTTGGGAAAGGTGTGATTCAGAATGGATCTTGGTAGTGATTAGCCTATTTTCTTGTGAATTATTCAGTAAAATAACATTAGTATTAGCAGCTTTTCTTATATATTATTATTTGTGGTAACCTACATGTAAAATTAAGTTTATTCCCTTCCTGGAGGATTTATCTTATATTTGTTGTATTGTGTGAAGATCTTTCCATTTATATTTTTATTACATTATCTTTCCATATTCTATTATTATACTATTGCTTGTGTTCAAGACATTTTTGTATTTTTGTTACAATTTGGGATATTTGTCTTGCTCCTTAAGCTCTACCTCTTGTTTAGACATTTTTACTCTACCTCTACTTTAGGAATTTACATGTGAATATATATATATATATATATATATATATATATATATATATATATATAACATTACAATAGATTATATTGTTTAGTATTTATCCTTGCTTTACTCCAGGAGTTTTATTCAGCTTGTTAGCCAATTCTTATTACAGATTATCCCCTCCCATGTTTCCTTTGCCTATAATTGAACTAGATGCTTAATCTTCAATCATTCTAACCTGCAGAACATGGCATTTAAATATTATTTATATATTAGTTACTCTGTTGACATGAAACACTGTTGCTCCTGACAGCACCGTGCACTTTCCAAAGTATGTTACACTGTTGTTGCTCCTTCTGGAGTTCATCCTCGCTTCGGCTAATGGCCTCTTGGGCAAGAACTGCCTCAGCCTTACCACTGTTTTGGACATGCGGTCCTATATGCTTACAGAAACCAAACTTAAAGACTGTCTAACCTTGCCAAGTCACGTAAAACAGCCTTTCATACCTCCCTGCTTTTGTTGTGGTCTGTCAAATACTCCTGTCTTAGTCATATCTGGCTGTACCTTGCCTTCTTTGTGAGACCTTGGGTGACTGTCCAGGTAGCTTGCTGTTTCTGTCCTCACTGCACCTTTTGGAGAGTTGCCCATCTGCACTTCCCGTCTACCCTAGTATTTGTAATTTTCCTTCTCAGGTCTTGATGAGTTATGTAGATTAACTATCTTAATATTTATTCTCTCTTCCTAGTTAATATTAAGTACTTACTTAGCTTTTCATTACCACTCTAACTCCTTATGCCTTCACCCTAGGACTAGGTATGTTTGTGGTTTTGGTCTCGATTTTCCTTTTCTTACCCTTGTTATTTGTTTTGTATATAGTTTTGTATCAAGCTTAAATCTTTTCTTTAGACTAAAGGGTTGTAGTGGATATTCCGTGTCTGCTTCTGTGGCACTACCACACCCATTGAGGGGTGGACCAGGGGGCGGAAGTGACCGATGAGTTTAGTCTCGGGAGGAGGCGGAGAAAGCCCTTTTCTGGCGGACGAGCATCCAGTTTTCACCACTTCTGCTGTGTTCATCTGTCTGTGTTGTGATTGTTTCTCCCTTAATAAACATCTATTTACCTATTTGTTTATCCTGACCCTTATTAACCCAATAA
>JANBXA010000009.1:0-12417 GCA_030556225.1 Cricetiscus sungorus | reverse complement strand
TTGACCTAAGCAATTCTTCCCATGTAAAACCATGCCTTTTTCTAGGATTCTCACCAGAAAAGCTTTCTAGTAAAAGGATGTATCCTAACCTCTTTGTGTATGCTTAGTGTCTCCTGGATTTATTTTATTACATTGTAGTCCTGCCAAAGGCACTACCAGAGCTACCCTATGACATCATCTATCTCTATCTCTATATCTATGTCTATGTGTATATCTATATCCATATCACCTATCCATTTATCTATCTGTCTATCTGGGAGGGAGGGAAGGGAAAACAAGAAAAAGTTTCTTAGCACCTCTTTGAGATGTAGTTAAAATTTTTTTCTCTTATTTTATATATCGATCCTAGTTCCCTCTCACTCTCCCATGCCCCCCACCCCCACCGTCCCATTCCCCATCCACTCCCAGGGAGGGTAAGGCCTTCCAGGTGGGATCATCAAAATCTGTCAAGTCAACTGGGATAGGGCCTAGGCCCTCCCTGGTGTCTTTGTGCTAAGGGAGTTTCCCTCCCGGGGAATGTGCTCCTGAAGTCCTTTCATGCACTAGAGATATATCCTGGTTCCACTGTCAGAGGTCCCTTAGACTGCCAAGGCCTCCTAACTGAGACCCATGCTCAGGAGGTCTGGGTCTGTCTTATGCTGATTTCCCAGATATCTGTTTGAGATCCATGAGCTTCCCCTTGTTCAGGTCAGCTGTCTCTGTGGGTTTCTGTTGTTTGGTCTTGACTCAACTAAATTCCAAGAGTTCGGCTCAGTGTTCAGCTATGGGTCTCTGCTTCTGTTTCCATCAGCTGCTAGGTAAAGGCTCTAGGATGGCATATAAGTTAGTTATCAATCCCATTATCAGGGAAGGGCATTTAAGGTAGCTCTCCACCATTGCTCAGATTGTTAGATGTATCTTGGGCACAATACCAAAGTAGTATTTATGGCTAGTGCCAAAACATTAGAGTTCCACTTTTGAGAAGCCTATTCCTATACTCTCTGGTGTCCCTCATTCTTTCTCTGTGTACCTTTAAAAAAAATGAACAAACTAAAACTTTGTTTTGTTTGCCTATCTTGTCATTCTTTTCCTTGGCATGGCCAAGAATCTGGGTTTACCCAAGCTGAGGTCTAAAAGATTAAAGAAACACCACAAGCTTCAGCAGTTGGTGTTAGTATTTATCCATCCCTACTGGCCTGTCTTTGGGGTTCTGACAGGATACGCCCTAAGCTGCAGCCACTAAGGGCATCACCTGTGCACATTCACCATGTTCCCCTTCAAAAAGGCCCTGCCCACTTCCCATTCTCTCTCTTTCTTTCTCTCCCTCTGTCTGTTCTTTCCTCTCCTTTCTTCTTTCTCTCCCTTCCCCCCTTTCCTTTCTCCTCTTTCCTGCTGCTCCTGTTCCCAGAGAGCCGTCTCCCACCTTCCCTTTCCCACTTTTATAATCCCCCCAAAAAAACTCTCTGCTTGAATCCTGTCTCATGATGTCTTTCACTCTCAAGCAGCTTTCCTTAAATTACAATAAATGGCAGCTTGGAGCTGTGCCTTGGCCTCTACCAGAGGAGAGAAACTCAGCAGGGTTCTAGGACAGTGGGCATATCTGTGGGCATTTTCCTGATTAATGACTGAGGTGGGAGGGTCCAGCTCACTGTAGATGGTTCCACCCCTACACCAGTGGTCCTTGGTTATATAACAAAGCAAGCTGAGCAAGCTATGAGATCATGCCAGTAAGCAGATTTCTTTTGTGGCTTCTGCTTCAGTTCCTGTCTCCAGGTTCCTGCCGCCTTTAATTCCTTTGCTGAGTTCTCTCAGTGATGAGCTTTTGCCTGGAAAAAGAACAGATAAAACAAACCCTCTTCTCCCCAAGTTGTTTTTGGTAAACCAGAGAGGTAAACCAGGACAGTGACACATTCTAGAATTCTATATACTCACACAATAACCTACCAATGGTAACATATCTGAAGTTTAGGGCTGAACTTGACCATTTTACTACCTGATCCTTCTTGCATTTATTCATTATTTCTCCCTGAAAGTAACCCTGGCTTCTGGGGCTCATTAACATCTTCATTTATTCATGTTCTTGGGTCAATATTTATTGAATAGCTGCTACAAGGAATTGTATTGGTTCGTGGAGAAGTAGAAAAAAGAGTAAGAAGGTATACAGTCTTTGCCTTAGTTACTTATCAGGAAAGGAAGAAGTGGATTCTCAATGTGTAATTTATCAGACTCCTTGTGTGCAGGTGTGGGATCAATTGGGAGGCTGACAATTCAGAAACAGGCATGATCTTACCCAGTAGGATCAACTTTAGGAAGGAGAACAATGATTAAGATTGGAAAGTGATAACAATGGAAGGCTTTCTCAGCAGAAAGAGTTATAGAGATTGGAAAATGGTGGGCAATGTTACTGCTACCCAGGCTGTTTACTGTCATCTGGGAGGAAGATAGAAGAGATGAGCAGCTCTGCACACACAGGTGCTGGGACTTCTAAGCAGTCTTGTCATGTGGTACCTATCAAACTCCTTTTGAATATTATGTATCTTCCAACTTCTCCCAACTGTGTGCCCAAAGGGTTCTTAGTGATAGTGCCAGGGCACAGGGGCAGGTAAGGACAACCCTTAGGTCCTCACAAGCCCTCTTGATGTCCCAGTGTCTTCCTCCTGGATAATTGGGTTTATTAACTTCCTATATAAATGAAATTACTCTAATAATTGCTCGTAAGTTACCTCCTGATTATCAACACAGTTCAATAAGATCCTTTAGAGATACAGAGCCCTTGGTGGGCTACATTAGCATTTTTCGCAGAGCAGTGGGGATGTTGTTTGATCTGCTAAAAGGAGTTCTGCTGTGGACAGGCGAACTTGTCCCTTGTCTTTACTGGGAGGCGAGTACTAGAAAACAAGCATCATTGAAACTCCAGTAATGCATTATCCAAAGAGCCACTTAAACCCTTCTCAGAGGAGACCTTTGCTATCACACTAACAGCTCCACAAAAATGAGACACTTGGAAGTTAACAGACACAGAGCTACACCACATCCCTAGATCACCCAACAGTCTTAAAGGTTAAATCAAACCGTCTGAGTTGCCAGTGCTGTGCAAAAAGGCCCTTGTTTAAAATGGTGCTGGAACTTAAATGGAGCAGAGGCAATTTTTTTAATGATATTAAAATGTTACCTCCCATATTTCCACTTAAAACAGTTTCTGCATTCATTGAGTTGAAAATAATAGTTTCAACTTTGCTGCAATAGATCAACATCTGACTGAACTCTGAGCGTTTCCAATTGAAGTGTTTGATTAAGATTTATATTTAAATAAGGATTTTGCAGGTAGAAGGATCTCCTGTCACAGTCAGGACTGCAAATTCTGGCCAAGGAGGAACCAAACGAGAGGGGATTGGAGGGGCTGTCAAACAGTTGATGTTTTTTCTGCCTGATTTTGAGCATCCCAACATGTATAAATGCTGTTGTAAATGAAATGCTTGTAACTCTCTTGAAGAGGGTAATGCAGCAACTTAGGTGACATGCAGAGCTCCATTGCTGTTTACTGTTTAAGGCTGGTGGGGGGGGTTTGGGAAACTTCGGATACAGGTTTCTTGCTACATGGGAAACGTACATTCAGCTAGGAAGTGAACAGTAAAACACTCCTCAGTTCTTACCAATTGTTTGTTTCTAAATAATTTCCAAAGACTGGACATGAATTTGGTAATGATAAACCCCCTCATTTAGTGAATAAGTCTGAAGGCATTGATAACTAGCTCTTTTAATTCCTTTTATTCTGCTTCTCTTAAATAATTTCCTGTCCCCAGGTGCATTATTATGGGTAAGATAAAATTTTTGTCAGTATAGGCAGTATAGCAGATTATCAAACTGGCTTGCATTGTTAACTGTTGACATTTTCCAACCAATTGTATTTAGGAAGAGAAGGAAAGAAGGTGTCTCTGTAGCTGCCGTGCACAGCTTGGATTGATTGATTCAGAGGCTCCTGGCATGAGTTCTAGGCCAATACCTTGATGTAGCAATGTGGGATGGGTTTTAAGCAAAAGACAACAAGATTGTGCTGCATGCTGGCAGACCCACTGTGAAACACCTACATGCTGCTTCAGCAGCAGTAATGAGGCAACAGTGCCTAGGAGACTTACTGTGAACTGCAGGAAGGGGCTAGGTGCTACACTCAGATGTAGTTGCTGCGCTTTGAACGGAATTTAATGATCAGCTCATTGTGAAAAGTGTGACACAGTGTTCTTCATTAGTCTCTCTCTTCGTCTTGGTTAGGTAGACCAATCTTTAAATGCCTGAGGCTGAGCTGCTCTGGTTCACATTCCTCAAAAGGTAGCTCTTCCTTGTATTCCTTGGGAAATGTCTTCTTCCTTAAACTGGCAGATACAGTTTCCAGGGACTGTCAATGCTTCCCTTTTTTATTACTAGCTTCACACTATCTCTGGCTTCCAGTGTGGAAAATACTGAGGAACAAAGGGAACAAATAGGGGGCAGAAAAAAAAAACATTTCCTTCCTTGTATAGCTGTAGCTGGAGGAAAACCCTTTGCAGCTTCATTAGGATAAATCAGGGACCTGAGAATCATATGAGCATGGCAGCACTGAGCGCATCTAGAGCCATAAAACATCCCTGGGAGAGGATGGCTCGTTTCATCATGATTCTAGCATTTGTCCACTGGAAAAAAGCTGATGAGAACTTACTATACTTCATTTGCCAAATAGTTCAGAAGACTCAGGGGCTGTGGATATTGTTTCAGCATCCTTTATAACCATAGTCCCTCAATCTAAGGACTTGTCTCCTCTAGGACACTGACATCAAATTCAGCAATATACCAATTCATGTGCCTCCCCAGTCTATGGACATTCTTTTTTTCCCCCTTTTGTATCTTTCCATTCAAAACATCTATCCCATTGCCCATGACTATATCTCTTGGAGAAAGTGTAGTTTTCTTGGTTTAGTATATGAGCTTTTGACAAGGAGCTGTCTAAATGAATGTGAACTGTCTGCAGGCATATGCACTCAAAGCTCAGTCTCTATTGGGGGTATTGCATCCTTCCCCTCATCCACTACCCCATTCCCTCATGTTTTTATTCTTCTTCCTCTCTCTCCTACTACCCTTCCTTTAATCATCAGGAAAATGCAAATCAAAACAACTCTGAGGGGGAAGGAACCCCTCCTTCTTGTGCCCTGCTCAGAGCCTACTGAGGACTGAGACTGCTTGATGGGAGCAGTCCAAGCAGGCCAGCCCATCCAGAGTCTGCCTGAGTCCCAGTTCCACCTCCAACCACTGGAGGAGGTGGGTTGGGCCTGTTTTCAGTCTGCCTTTCAGGGGCTTAGCTAGGAGCTTCCTGAGGCCTGGGGCCTCCACACACACAAAAGGAGACCATCCAGGTTGACCAGCCTGTCCAGAGTCTACCAGCTTCCTGGCCCCACTCCTCACTCTCAGGGGAGGGGGCAAGCATTGCCTTTTTCTGGTCCCCCTTCCGGGAACCCTGGTCAGAGCCTCCTGAGGCCTGGGTCTGCCCATACTGGGTAACCTGTTCCAGCAGACCAAAGGCCTATCCACAGTCTGCCAGAGTGTTCTGGTCCCAGCACCACCCACTGGAAGAAGAGAGCCATTAGAGTATTGGACCTGCTAGGCCCACAGGAAGAGAACCATGGTCCTGTACCCACAAAGAGAGGGGAGAGACCCAACTGGGGTACACACCGGGAAGAAGAGATGTGTAGACAACAGAATAAGAACAGTCAATAACAGAAAGATCACTATGACACCACCAGAGTCGAGACTTCATACAAGCAAGACCTGAACATCCCAACACAGATGAAGCAGAAAGGAACACCCTAAAAACAGCTTCATGAAGATGATAGAGACGCTAAAGGAGGAAACTAGAAAATCCTTGCTGAAATGGAACAAAAGACAAGCCCAAAAAGGGAGAAGAAAGAAAGAAAAAGACAGTCTGAGGGAATGCTAAAAACAGAAAGCTGGGTGTAAATGATCAGGAACTACAGACACAAGCATAACTAACAGTCACAAGAAATGGAAGAGAGAATCTCAGGTGTTGTAAATACACCAAAAAAATTTTAAGTCCAACAAAACCTAACAAAAAATATCTAGGAAATATAGACACTCATGAAAAGGCCAAATCTAAGAATGATAGGTATAGAAGAAGGTGAAAACACCTCAACTCAAAAGGCAGAGAATATATTCAACAAATAGAAGAAAACTTTCCCTACCTAAAAAAAGACATGCCCATGAAAGCACAAGAAGCTTACAGAACACCAAATAGAGTAGACCACAAATAGAGTCTATTTGCCACATAATAATCAAAACACCAAACATACAGAATAAAGAAAGAGTATTAAGAACAGCAAAGAAAAAAGCCAAGTAACATATAAAGGCAAACCTATCAGAATTACACCTGAGTTCTCTATGGAAACTCTCCAGAAGGTCCTGGATAGATAATCAAACTACACTAAGAGACCACAGATACCAGCCCAGACTACTATACCTATCAGCTTCAATAACTATAGATGGATAAACTAAGATATTCCCATGACAAAACAAGATTGGAAACAATACTATCAACAAATCCAGCCCAAGCAGAAAGCTCCCAGGCGAAAACTCCAACCCAAGGAAGTTAACTACATCCACAAAAACATGGGCAATAGATAATCCCACTTTACCAATAGCCAGAAGAAAATGTGAGGAAATCCACACACACTACCAAATCTAAAACAAACAAACAATTAACAATCAATGGTCATTGACAGTCCCCAATATTAATGGTCTTAACCTACCTATACAAAGACAAAGCACAATAGAATGGATATGAAGGCAGAATCCATCCTTCTACTGCATACAAGAAAACACACCTAATCTCAAAGACAGATGTTACCTCAGAGTTAAGGGCTGGGGGAAAAATTTTCTAATCAAATGGACCCAAGAAACAAGCAGGTGTAAAAATACTAATATTTAACAAATTAGACTTTAAACTAAAATCAATCAAAAGAAATGAAGAAGGTCATTTATTTTTCATCACAGGAGAACTTCATCAAGACAAACTCTCAATTCTGAAAATTTGTGCCCCCGTTCCACCCACAATCATAATAGAAACACTACCAAAACTTGAATTACACATAAAACCTCACACACTTACAATAGAGATTTCAACACCCTACTCTCAACATGAGACAGGTCCACCAGACAAAATCCTAACAAAGAAACAAAGGAAATAACAGAGGTTATGACCTATCTGTTTAACAGATATATATATATATATATATATATATATATATATATATATATATATATATATATATACACATATACACATATATACATATATATATATACCATTCCATCCAAACAAAAAAAGAATATACCTCTTCAGTGCCACACATGGGACCTTCTATAAAATCCACCTCAAACTCCAGCAATATAAAGTAAATCACAGATACAAAACATTAGAATAACCCTTGTATTTTATCAGACCACCATGCTTTAAAGTTAAAATTAAACAACAACACAAATTGCAGAAACCCAAAACTCATGGAAATTGAACAATGTGCAATTGCACCATTCCTGGGCCAAGGAAGAAATAAAAAGAAACTAAAGACTTCATGAATTCAATGACAATGAAGACACAAATATACCCAAACTAATGGGACACTTTGAAAGCAGTACAAAGAGGAAAGTTTATAGCATTAAGTACCCACATGACAAAACTGGAGAATAATCACACTAGAAAATTAATAGAACAACAGAAATCTCTAGTACAAAAGAAGCAAACTCACCCTGGAGGAATAGATGTCAGGAAATGATCAAATAGAGGGCTAAATTCAATAAAGTTGAAACTAAGAAAACAATATAAAGAATCAATATAACAAAGAAATTGTTCTTTGAGAAAACCAACAAGATAGACAAACCTTTATCCAAAATAACCAAAAGGCAGAGAGAATATGCAAATTAACAAAATCAGAAATGAAAAGGGGGACAGAACAACTGACACTGAGGAAGTCCAGAGAATTCAGGTCATACTTTGAAAAACCTGTACTCCACAAAATTGAAAATTAATGAAATGGACAATTTTCTGGGTATATATCACTTATCAAAATTAAATAAAGAACAAGTTAAGCAATTTAAAACATACTTATAACCCCTAATGAAATAGAAGCAGCCATCAAAAACGCCCAGGGCCAGATGGTTTCAGTGCAGAGTCTCTACCTTTAAATTCTGCTAGAGCTAATACCAATATTCCTCAAAGTGTCCCACATCACAAGCAGAAGGGTTTTTGATAAACTCTTTAATGAGGCTACAATTACCTTTGTACCCAAACCACACAAAGACACAACTAAGAATGAAAACTATAGACCAATATTCCTCATGAACACTGATGCAAAAATAATAAAATACTGGCAAATCAAATCTGAGAACACATCAGAGAAATCATCCACTATGAAGTAGGCTTCGTTCCAGGGATGCAAGGATAGTTCAACATACAGAAATCCATCACTGTAATCTACCATATAAACAAACTGAAAAAGAAAAACTACATGATCACCTCACTAGATGCTGAAAGGCCTTTGACAAAATCTAACTCCCCTTCACATGATAAAGGTCTTGGAGCAATAAAAGGTAAATAGGAACATACCTAAACATAATAAAAGCAAAATACAGCAAACCAACAGGCAACTACAAACTAAATGGAGAGAAACTCAATGCAAAACCTCTAAAATCAGGAACAAGACAAGGCTGTCCACTATCCCCATATCTTTCAGTGTTGTGTTTAAAGTTCTAGCTAGAGCAACAAGACAACAAGAGTGGGAGATCAAAGGGGATAGAAATTGAAAAGGTAGAAGTCTAACTTTCAATTATTAGCAGTTGATAAGGATAGTTTACCTGAGGACCGGAAACCAGGGAACTCCCACAGCAGATGAACATCTTTAGCAAATTGGCAGGATACAAAATTATCTCAAAAAAAATCAGTAGCCCTACTATATACAGACAATGAAGGGGCTGAGAAAGCAAATCAGAGAACATCACCCTTCACAATAGCCAGAAACAACAGCAAATATCTTAGGGTAATGCTAACCAAACAAGTGAAAGTTCTATATAATAACAACTTTGAGCCTTTAAAGAAAGAAATTAGAAATTAAAGTAGAACCCAGAAATGGAAAGATTCTCCCATGCTCTTGGATAGGTAGGATAAACAGTAAAATTGGCTATCTGCCAAAGCAATCTACAGATTCAATGCAATCTTACATCAAAATCCCAGCACAATTTTTTACAGACCAAGAATAATATTCCCACTATATATGGAAACAAAAGCACCCAAGATAGCCAAAACAACTCTGCATAATAAAGGAACTTCCAGAGGCACTGGCCCATCCCTGACTTCAAGCTCAGACAGCAAAACTAGACAGGTAGGCCAATGGTATCAAATTGAAAACTCTGACATTAAACCCACACACCTAAGAACACCTGGTTTTTTACAAGGAAGCTAAAATTATACAATGGAAAACAGAAAGTACTTTTAACAAATTATGCTAACGTGAACTGGTTGCTGGTGTATAGAAGATTGTAGATAGATCCATGCTTAATACCATGCACAAAACTTAAGTCCAAATGGATCAAAGACCTCAACATAAATCCAGCCACACTGAAAATCTTAAAAGAGAAAGTGGAGGTACCCTTGAAGGAACTAACAGGAGACTGCTTCCGAACAAAACACCGTAACACAGACACTGAGACCAAAACTTAATAAATGGGACCTCCAAATTGAAAAGCTATCAAAGGCAAAGGACACAGTCAACAAAATTAAATGGCAGCCCCCAGAATGGGAAAACATAGTCACCAATCCCACATCTGGCAGAGGGCTGGATCTCCAACATATACAAAGAACTAAAGAAACTAGTTACCAAAACACCAAATAATCTAATTAAAAATGGGGCACAGAACTAAATAGAGAATTCTCAATAGAGGAATCTAAAATGCTGAGGCACTTAAGAAAGTGCTCAACAACCTCTTCATCAAGGAAATGCAAATCAAAAACAACTCTGAGATATCTTCTTACTCCAGTCAGAATGGTTTAAAAAAACAAAACCCAACCAACCAAACACACAAAACAAAACAAAAACAAAAACAAAACACCAAAGACCGTTTATGTTGGAGAGGATATAGAGAAAGTGGCACACCTACTGCTGTGGGAGTACAAACTCATACAGCTACAAATCAGTACGGAAGTTCCCTTTGGAAAATGGGAATCAGTTCACCACAAGATCCAGCAAGCAATTCCACTCTTAGTCATATACCTAAAAGATGCACATTCATAACTAGGACATCTATTCAACTCCTGCTCATGGTCATAGCATTATTTGTATTGGTGCCACTCAAATGCCCCTCAACAGAAGAATGGATGGAGAAAATGGTACATTTACACAAAGGAGTACTAGTCAGGGAAAAAAATAAAAATGAATTCTTGAAATTTTCATGCAAATGGATGGAACTAGAAGAAACCATCCTGAATGAGGTAACCCAGTCACAAAAAAGAGAAGCATGGTATGTACTCACTAACATATGCATTTTAGACATAGAGCAAATTTTCACCAGTCTACAATCCACATAGCCAGAAAAGCTAGATAGTAGCAGAACCTTCAGGGAGACATTATATAACCTCCTGAAGAAGGGGAAAGAGTCAAGATTTGAGCAAACTGAGGGGGTGGGCAAAGGAGGAGGGGAGAAAGAGTTAGGAGAAATAGAAGGGGAGAAGAGGAGGGGAGAGTGTGGGCATGAGGAGCAGGACGATTGAGTCAGGGAAAGAATAGAGGAGGAGCAAGAAAAGAGATACTGTAATAGAGGGGAGCCATTGTGTTTGAGAAATCTGTACTACAGAAATGACTGAAGATCTACAAAGATGACCTCAACTAATAATCTAAGCAGTAGTGGAGAGGCTACCTTAAATGCCCCTTGCCAATAATGAGATTGATGATTATATTATATGCCATCCTAAAGCTTTCATCTAGTGGCTGATGGAAGCAGAAGCAGACACCCACAGCTAAACATTGAGCTAAACTCCTGAATCCAGTTGCAGAGAGGAAGGAGTGATGAGAATAGGGCTCTTCCAGACCAGCCTGGAGAAACCACAAGAAACAGCTGATCTGAACAAGGGAAAGGTCATGGACCCTGACCGATAGCTGGGAAACCAGCATTGGACCAACCCAGATCCCCTGAAAATGGGTGTCAGTCTAGGGGGCCTCTGGTGGTGGATCAGTATTTATCTCAGTATATGAATGGCCTTTGGAAGCCCATCCCATGTACAGGGATACTCTGTCAGCCTAGACACATGTGGGGGGAGGGGAACACAGAAGGAGGGGAGAGTAGGGGAACTGGGATTGACATGTAAAACAAGCCTGTTTCAAATTTAAATAAAAATATCATATTAAAAAAAACACTAAATACCATCTAAAACCCAAGCAAAATGGCTGATAACTTATGTTATGTGGACAACTTATGTTGGAGAGGATTTGGGATCCAGAGAACACCTCCACTGCTGGTATGAATGCAAACTTGTACAGCTACTTTGGAAATCAGTGGTGGTTTCTAAGAAATTGAGAATCAGTCTACCACAGATCCAGTGATACCACTTTGGGCATACACCCAAAGGAAGTTCTATCATACCACAAAGACACTTGGTCAACAGTGTTCATATTAGCATTATTCATAATAGCCAGAACCTGAAAACAACCTAGATGCCCCTCAACCAAAGAATGGATAAGGAAAATGTGGTACATTTACACACGGAGTACCAACTACTCAGCTGTAAAAAAAAAAAAAAATGATAACCTCATCAAATTTGCCCAAAGTGGATGGAACTAGAAAATAATATCCAGTGAGATAAATCCTCACTCTGAAAGCCAAATCAGTGTGTATTCACTCATAAGTGGATATTAGATATAAAGCAAAGGGATGACCATCACAATCCACAGCTCCAGAGAACCTAGGCAGCAAGGAGGATCCTAAGATTGACAAATATTGAGTTGCTCCTAACAAGGAAATTAGATGAGATCTAATTAGTAAACTGGGGAAGGAAGGAGGAAAATTCTAATACTGAAACTTTCTAATTTTCCAATAAGCTGTTCATCTTCTATCTATTCAAGTTTCATCTTTTCCCAGATGGGGTTAGTGCATCAAACCAGATGAGATGTTTGTTATGTCATTGAGAGAATCAAAGGAAGCTGGGAGTTTTTGCAATGCCTTTATAAGATTTTCTACCAACATCTTCCTTAACCAAGCATCTGAGTGGGGCACCAGAACAGCTTTGAGCACAGAAGTGATGTCCTGGATTGCAGAGCATTGGCTACTTTAAGGGGACAGATGCTCACCTTGATACCAGGACTACCTGCCACTTACATCCTCACAAAGCTATACAGGAAGTCGTTTTAAAGT